>OX579645.1:30467215-30944407 GCA_951230895.1 Carpatolechia fugitivella | reverse complement strand
CAAGCCTCTGGCAATAGAGCATTATGATGCGATGTCCATTCGGAATCTCCATGCAGTTAATCTGAAGTATCTGACGCTGGTGCGGCACCATTCCATTATTATCATTATCATCAATGTATGGTACATGATCATTTAAATCGATTTTAAGAGTTGGCTTGCGGTTGTAAAGTTTCAGCTGCCCCTTGACATATGGATTGTAGTATATATGGAGAACCCGGCGTGAAGTTCCTGGAATATAAGTACTATGGTTTTTATTAGGAATTAGGATTAGGCTATTAACTTATGAAGAGAATTTCATAAAATAATTAACTCTTCGTTATCCATTTTTAGTGAACTCGTGGCTAAAAAACCTAGACTACGAGTCCACTGAATCATTACTTTATACCAATGTTCTAGTAAAATAACCCGGTGCAAACTCATACAATCACATCTTTCACTCAAACACTCACTCACCCACACATTCACACACACCCCTCCACACTGCATGGAAGGGTGAGAGGCTCGTGGTCTATCCTATCCCAAGCATTTATCTGCATGGTGCTTCATTACACAAGCACCCCCCCACACAGCTGCCGGGGCACCAGTAAAACCAATGCTCCTCGGTTGTCTCCTAGAGGAGTAGCGGTGTGAGGACTAACCTGTTGGACCGCCTCAAGGGGGCGAGTTCTGTGACACCATGCGATCCGGAGGATCCCACGCTAAGGGAGTTTGGGAGCGCTACCGAGGAACATCAGACGGGGGGGGGAGAACTCCGTGAAGGGGAATCTTCAGGTTCCCTTCCCGCGCCGCGGAGCGGTACCCCATTACATACATACCCCCCCACACACACTATACACACTCCCCTATACACCCTCACTCACTTCCAAACCAATTTCTCTACATTATTTACACTCAACCCCACCTACTAACATTTTTTGCTTTAATTTTTCTTGACTTTTTATTTTCGAGTACTTGTCACCCGTTATCTTTCCTTATAATAAAACTACTGTACTTGCTACGATGTCTCTGGGTGGGAGCCTGGTAATCTGTCAGTGTAATGCAGATACCAGTCTCTCACAAAGGAGTTAATGTTTTGTCATATTTGATGTTTTAAGTTCATACCTTTGTGAAAGAAAAATAAATTATTATGTTATGTTATGTTTATGTTTAAGATGAGTAATTTAATTACTTTGAATGCCTCGCCATAAATGAACTTACCAATTAACACAACACGGTCATGTGAGTGAACAACTGCATTTTTCAAGTGGGTGATTGCAACCCAGTCACCATTGATAATGTCACAGCTGCATATCCAGCGGTACACTTCTGGTGCACTCCAGTCAAATCCATGTTGCTTCAGCATGTTCACAACCTAAATATAAAATAAATATATTAGGTTCATTTAAAACAAAGTGTGAATGATGTACACAGTTACAAACCGCAGACTATTTTTATGGATTATTGATAATTTATTATGATTCTCCATTTTCAAAACAGTGTAAGAGTCGGGCCACACTTATCGACAGCGATCGACAGTTGAAAGGATGCGAAAGGATTTCCATTATTTGAGCCGAGCTATGATCACCGTCTAAAAGTGTGGCCCAGCCGCAAAATAAATTAAAATAATACAAGCAAACACGCTATGATTACTGACCTCATTCCTGTTGTCCATTTCTTTCTGTACTCGACAAAGTTTATTCAGCTTTTTGTCAATGATGGAGTAAATATGGCCACGGCAAGTCAACAAATTAACTTGGTCCTCATTTATGTAAGCAAATGCTGTAATTTGGTTCAGTGCAGGGAACAGGTCAAGATTGGCAAAATTTGATGATTTGATTGTAGCCTCGTTATTTTCAAACACAACTTTGCAGTAACAAATATGGTTTGTAGTTCTAAAAAGGACAGCATTACCTATAAGGTAGAACTTTGTGAAGTCACCCCATTCATACTGTACCATTTTTCCAACATTGTGTACCCTTTTGTTGATTTTAGTCACAATTTGAAGATCCAAATTGAACGACCTCATTGCAATCAAGTGTTCATTTTCTTCATATAAATCAAAATTAAAATCAAACTCTATTCTGTCAATCTCCTGCAGAGTTTCTGGATCATAGTAGAAAATACTATTGCAAGCTCCATAGCATCCTGTTCTGGATTTTCCCTTACGGTTTATGTAATGAGGATATCCAATAACACCATTTTTGATAACTTGAATTTTTTTTGGTTCAGTTTTATCTATAGGTATATAGCCTTCTGGTTCTAATAGGTCAGAGTAGTGCAAATACATATTGCAGAACTTGACCTGAGGCCAGAGTCGAAGAGACTTGTACAACTCTTCCCAGGATAGACTAGACTTGTAGTACGCTGCTTCATATACTTGCTCGAATTCGGCCTTGCAAGCATTCTTATATTTCAATTCGGTGGTACTGCTAGCGACGGTCTTCCATTCTTTACACACCTCAGAACACGATTTTAAATCAATCCAGTCAAGGTACATTAATATTTGTTGCAAGATCTCAGGTGGTAACCTGGCCGTAGGATCCATTGCGGAAATGGCTATACCAATCCCGAAGTTTGAAGAATTTGTAAACTGGAAATAAATTATGACAATAAACAACCATAAAACTATTCTAATATGTTAAATAAGTCATTTAAATACATACCTCTTATTATGCCAGTCCAAACAAACAACACAGAGTACTATAATGAAGAGTAGGTACGCCTCCATCAAAAACACAAATGACAAAACAAACAAACGCCATTTTCTTTCGGTGTTGCCTGCCAGTGAGTGATAGGCCGGTATCAACTTTCTAGGGGCCTCTTAAAATACCTACGGGGGTTAAGTTTCAGTGTGGCTGACATTAACTACTTGCGAGTAAAAGTAGTAGAATTTGATTTGGACAGTCGTTGACATTTTTATTATTTAATATTTAAGAGTATATTATTTCTTATACTTTAATTAATATACTTCATTATTTATAATATAAATTTGATCTAGGCAACAAACATTGCAAAAAAATAGAAAAATAAAATGTCATTTGTAGTTTTGTTATAACAGTGAGGGCAACACAACAGAAAACAAGTCAAACAAAAATGGCGGAATGGCGTCTGCGCTTATTGTTGTTGTTTGGTTGTTTTATCCTACATATATTAGAACTTTGAGTTGAATTGCTGTTCCTCAGTGCTATTAACGAGACAGTGACTCTTTTTGTACGTAAAATAAAACTTTATCTTGTATTATGTAATGTTTTTTTCTCAATACTTGCTTTCACTTGTAAGAAAACTCAATAGGTGAATACTATTTATTAATTTTATTACGATAAATAATATATCGGTGAAAGTATATTGAGTTTTCTTGCAAGTGAAAGTAAAAAGTCCTAAAAAAATATTTTTGGCAATACCTATACCGAGAACCCGCGCTCTATCAGTTTACGGAGGATATAATAAGATGACGGTAGTGGACCGCTATGTATGAAGTTGTCAATTGTCATTTTTCTCTGCCAGGAGTAATAGTGTTCTGTGGTGATAGTCAAATGTAACATAAAATAGCTCAAAAAGTAATATTTTCACGGGAAAAGGAAAATTTTCCCTTGACATGAATACTGTAATAAGCACGGTGTTTTATATTCCGTGGTAATAAGGCACTTTATTACATTAATTAATTAAAAATTTTTTTTCTTTCCCTACAGCTCGTTCACAGTTATTTTACCTCTGACAGCATTCACTTCACTGAGCATATAAACAGCATTATTCAATAGTAGACTGTATAACAACGACAAGGGAGCTTGGACTATTTTACCACAAGCAAGGGAGCAAAGAATACATACTCCACAATCGGATGGTACTGTAACGACTCTCCAGGAGAGAGCCGCCACTTGAAATACAAAAGGCACTTATAACACAAACACTATTTTATTAAAACTTTAAACTGAACTTGCACTACTATGATAACAATCAATCGTCCGCACTCGACGGCGGACGGCAGGTGAGAACGTCAAATACCGACGGCCCCAGCCCGTCTGAAGTTTCTATCGTTTTCTTTCTAAACTGAATGGTTAAAAAGAGAACGAATATGTTGCAAAAAGAATACTATCGCCAGTATCAAACTACATAGCACTCGGACCAACGAGGCCCGATGTTACAACTACCCCCGGTCTCCCCTGAAAAAATTTTTTTGGTTGAAGACCCAAAAAATTTTTTTGCTAGTTACAATCTACTAGTAACTAACTACCTACCTAAGAGAGGGAAAAATTCACTTAATAAAAATCTAATAAAAAAAAAACAATGGAAGACTTAGATCCTGGACTTAGCTAAAGTCCAATTACCAGAAAAATATTTTCTAATAATTTTTCTAAATAAAAAACCTCTCCAAAAATACTTAAAACAGGACCCATATCTTACCATCCTAAACCAAAGCTAACAGCTACCTCAATCACAAAATCCAAACCCTAACCTGAATCTATAAAATTCTTCAAAGAAATAGCATGAAAAAAATTAAAATGAAATTTAGAACATTTAAGTTAACGATAAAAAATTGAATCAAGATAATTAAAACAATGTTAACACCAATCACAATACTCAAGAATCTCAAGAATTATATTTAATTGAAAAGCAAAATAGAAAAAGAAGTTAAGGTGTTAAAATTGTAGCTATGTTTCCAAAGAAAGAGAAGTTAACATACCCACTAACAAAGAAGAATACAACCAATTAAGCATAACGCATATAGAAAAAACAATCAGATGAGCTAAGATATAAATGTTGTTTGTTTTTTTTGCATGACAATTATAAAAAAAATATTTTCTTTTCATTCAGGCATCACTGATGTCCTGAAGTACATCTCGCGTCAGTAAGGAGGTGTAGAAGAAAATATTAATGATTTTTAAGTATAAAAGTTTTATCAGCCCGCACATGAAACAAATAATAGGATCAATACACAGAAAAAACAATATAGTAACAACAATATCAAGATAACTAGCGACTAGGAAGAAAAATAATTATTTAGTCTAAGATACAAGTACATTACATGTCTTCTTACAAGATACAATATCATATTCAAATTATTAAATATGTGGATTTGAAAATGACAACAACTTGGATTGGTATATATAATGAATTGAAAAAATTACCTATCACTTCTTCCCATATCCTAACTCCATACCTCATCATAACTCATAGAAATCTCAACCTTTTACTAACCTAGAAAAGGACAGATAGAATACGTGTGATCCTAAACAGACCACCCTACAAAGCTCCTATGTCTCTTAAAGCAGGTGTATCAACTGTGCCTAATCAGCCAACTAACAGCGCAAACAATCTCAACCTAATCATCGTACACGAAACCTCAACTACCTCATCTACCAAACCACTTAGAAAAACATACAAACAATTCGTAAAAACTAGTGACAATAATGCATTTATGTTTTATTTTATATTATGCAGGTCACCTAAGCATAACCCCAAGAGAAATTACCTACCTAACAATACAATAAAAGGGAATTCAATATAAATAAAAAAAAATACGTAAACATCTGTTTATAAAAGTGACAGACCAAACATTCAAATAGTTGAACTGTAAAGAATTAAATAAAATATCTGTCATTTTTGAAACTATTTCCCTTTCCAACTTTAATGATTCCAACACAAACGTGAAATCTTTAGCGAACATAAAACTTTTTCAATCTATTTACATGAACCAAATAAGTACGAGTTGACCTACCCGTTTTTCGAATAATATAGTTACGGTCACTTACGCGTCTTACGATAACAAATGGACCTTTAAATAGTCTACATAATTTGTAAGTTCTTCCAGTAACCCGTTTAGGAGAATAAAGCAAGACCAAATCATTAGACTCAAACTGTTTTACTACCGTCTTTTTGTCAAATAGCCTTTTTTGTCTAAAATGTGCTTTATTAATCCCGGAAATCGCCCGCCGAGATAAGTCTCTAACCAAGTAAATTTTTTGGTTCAAAGTGTTAACATTTTCAGTCCCATTAATTCCTAAATCCATATCAAGTACCGTACGCGGTTCCCTACCATACAAAAGAAGATGAGGAATTACCCCTGTCGAAGCTTGGGTACTAGAATTATAAGAAAAAACCAACATCGAAAGATAACGGCACCAATCACGCTGGTCAGAAGATATAAACTTAGAAAGCATAGAAAGGAGCGTCCTATTAAAACGTTCAACTAGGCCATTCGTCTGTGGATGAAAAGAAGTAGTATGGATAAGCCTAGCACCAAAAAACTCGACCGCTTCTTTCACCAACCTTGAAGTAAAAACCGTACCTCGATCGGTAACAATCTCTTGAACTCCTCCAAACCTACAGAATATTTCATCTGTGAGAAAATCTACAATGACGTCAGACGTAACACGAGGAACAGCTTTACAAACAGCATAGCGAGAAACATACTCCAAAGCAACAATCACAAATCTATTGCCCTGAGAAGAAGTTCGAAAAGGACCAACAACATCGACACCAACCTTTTCCATCAAACCTGACACCGAAATAGGCAACAATGGTGCTAAGGTGATACCTCCTTTTCTTTCTTGGCATAAAATACAAGAACGGATATACAACTCAATCTCTTTATCCGCATTAGACATGAAGAATCTAGAGCGAAACCTACTTAAGGTCTTAGAAAACCCTAAATGACCACCTGTCCACGCATCATCATGCAACTCCTTCATCACATCTGTAAACAAACTACCTGGTAAGACAAGAACATCTTTCAAAACACCCTGTCTCAAAACTCTTTTATATAACAACCTATTTCTTAAGAAAAAACCTTTATGTCTAAGATTCTGCTCCAAAATATTAATTACATTACGACAAAAACTGTCAGACATTTGCCTGTCATGAATTGAAGTTGACTCAATTCGAAAAATTTCTAAACCGTCATGTTTGAAATCAGAAATATAAGGGTTAGGTTCCACTGGAACCAACGGATTCCTACTCAAAAAATCAGCAACCACATTATCTTTACCATGACAAAAAACTATTTGGAAATCCCACTCTTGGATTGCAAGTGCCCACCGAGCTAAACGTCCCGTCATATCTTTTTTAGAGTGTAACCAACAAAGAGCTTTATGATCCGTAGCTACTTGAAAAGAAGAGCCCCATAAATAAGTTCTAAAATATTTTAAGGCCCAAACTAAAGAAAGACATTCGCGTTCTGTTACTGAGTAACGGACTTCCGCAGATGACAATTTCCTTGAAGCGTAAGCAATGGGATGCATGACCCCTTCAAATTCCTGCATCAGCGTTGCTCCTAAAGCCTCGTCTGATGCATCAACCATCAAACGCGTAACAACATTGTTATTCGCCTGAAAATACCTCAGTATCGGGGGATTCACCAATTTATCTTTAATTGAATTAAAAGCATGTTGGCAATTATCAGTCCAAATGAATTTAACCCCTTTTTTAAGCAATTTCACTAAAGGTAAGGTAATTTCCGCAAAATTTTCCACAAATTTACGATAATAGGGAAATAAACCCAAGAGTTTTTTAACATCCTTAGTGCATTTAGGCTCAACAACATTGCGAATAGACTCAATTTTGGTCAGATCAGGTTTTATACCATTACCCGAAATGTGGTAGCCTAAAACATTTAATTCTGTTAAACCAAATTTACATTTAGATGGCTTGAAAGTTAAATTAGCTGCGCGGAAACGCTCAAATAGCTTAGACAACGAATTCGTAAATTCTTCGAATGTCTTGCCATAAACTATTATATTATCGACATATACAACAGCATTTTTATAACGTAAATCCCCTATCGCCTTATCCATCATGCGCTGGAAAACTGCTTGGCTGGTTTTCAACCCAAATGGAACTACCTTAAATTGATAAAGTCCAGTAGGAGTAATAAAAGCTGTCTTATGCCTTCCCTCTCGAATACTAGTTTGCCAATAACCAGAATTGAGGTCCAATTCTGCAAAATACTTAGCATTCGCCAAATATCCAATGAGATCATCTATAGCAGGAATAGGATAGTTATCTGTAACGATGATTTTATTCAAACGCCTATAATCGATACAAAACCTCCAAGAATCATCTGGTTTCTTCACCAACACCACCGGCGACGCATAAGAACTGTTAGATTCTTCAATAACGTCAAGACGAAGCATCTCTTCCACCTGTTTATCAATAATTTCCCTCTGTGCTGGAGAAACTCTATAAGGCCTCGAAGAAATGGGTTGCTCGTTCAAGGTTTCTATATCCACATCCACGATGTCGCACCGTCCTAACTGTGAAGAGTCAAAGGCAAACCTATCCTTATTCCGGTCCAACAAACCTAATAAAACCTCCCTATCGTTAATATCTAAATCGGAACCTACAATAAAATCTTCCTTAGAATTGATATTGAATTCACAACTATCATCCAAAGATACAAAATGAATATAATCACGTAGCGACAAATTCGATAAGTGTGAGTCGACCTTTATCGAAGAAGACTTTTGTTCGACGTCACTTTCAAAAAACGAAGTACAAATTTCATCGCAGCTGACAGCCGACTGGAAAATAAAAGACATGCTGTCATCGGAAACAAAATCGACTGCACTTTTCCCCAAAATTATTCTCGCCGAAGAAAAATCAATTATTCCTCCATGAGAACACAAAAAATCCTGCCCTAAAATAACGGAACAAGCAAGATCCTTAACAACAACAAAGGTTGACGAGTATTGCTCGTTATTTATCTGAAAGGAACATGTTATTTTACCTAGGGAAGAAAGTCTCTGTCCGTTGACTGGATGCAAAAATACCGCTTCCTTATCAAAAGGGTCATCCTTAATAATAGATGAATTAATGCACGACACACTCGCGCCAGAATCTATTAAAGCTGGAAAAGAAAAATTCTTATAAATAATCTTTATTATGGGCCTAACTTTAACATTATTCAAAGATATAGGCTTAAAATCTATGTCTTCCGTCTGCGACCCTGCCGACGATGTCGCCACTCGTCTCTCGGCCGCCTCGTTCGTGGCGCTTAGGGCAGCCGCCTGGAGTTTCCCGGATTCTGTCGCCGGAAATCTTGTGACTGGTCGAACCTTACCCTCGGTCTTAAGTTGTATTCTCTGCGCACTGGAGTACCAGGAGCAGAAGAAGCCGGTGCATAGCGTGGCCTCTCCACGTTCACTGCATCTAGATTTCTAACCTGAGGGATACCCGCTGGGAGTACCCCTACCTCTCCCCGTGCAGATGGCGTTCCGTACGCCCACCTGGGCGGTGTGTATAACTGCCGTTCACCCGCAGAGCCGCTTGGTTGAGCCAAATGGGGATCATGCAGTACGCCCATTGGCCGACTGAAACCTTCCAGCCCTAACGGCAGATGCGTTGGTGAAATTGCTTCCTTTGGGCCATAAATCATCATTAATTGGTCAATCATCTTCCTGAGTTCCTTTTTGGTGCCATATATAGAGGCCACCAGTTTATGTTTGTAAAAGCCTTCTGTAGTCTTCAGAAATTGATTAATGAATTTCTCGTCTCCAATAATCTTTGCTTTCGTAGCCAACTCGTGAAGGCGATAAAAGTAGGACAGCACGTCTTCTTTATTCTCCTGTTTGGCATGATAAAAGAGTTCCTCGTAGTTGGCCTGAGGTGGGAATTCCTCCTTGAATAATTTCTCCAGCTCTTCATAAGTTTTTGCCTGGGATTCTATCGTTCTGTAGAAAGAAAGGGCCGGTCCCTTCAAGTACGTGCTTATCACCGCCATCTTTTCTTCTTGTGACAACTTCTTGAGGACTGCCAATCGATTGAAACGTTTGAAGAATTCCTCAGAATCTTGGCGAAAGCCATTGAAGCATGTGATAGACTCCATAATCATTTAATATTCTCCACTTATTTATTTAATATTCTTCACTTATTTAGTATTCTGCACTTCTACTTCAAACAATTTCCTTTTTGTTTTTCGTTCTATTCTAGAACTATTCTGCAATCTTCTATCCGCTGTCACACTCACTTCAAAGAGGGTGAGGGATATTATAAGAGGGTTATCACTCACAGTTGAGGAATCCTTTGTTTTAAATCAGTTAATAATTCTATTTGTGGGGGCGTGTACCAGGTCTGGGTGTCTCCACCACTGTAACGACTCTCCAGGAGAGAGCCGCCACTTGAAATACAAAAGGCACTTATATGTAACACAAACACTATTTTATTAAAACTTTAAACTGAACTTGCACTACTATGATAACAATCAATCGTCCGCACTCGACGGCGGACGGCAGGTGAGAACGTCAAATACCGACGGCCCCAGCCCGTCTGAAGTTTCTATCGTTCTCTTTCTAAACTGAATGGTTAAAAAGAGAACGAATATGTTGTAAAAAGAATACTATCGCCAGTATCAAACTACATAGCACTCGGACCAACGAGGCCCGATGCTACAGTACAATGACAAACGCCAGAGGAACGAGCTGTATAATTGTATATACTTAATATCATTGTATAATATACATTAGGTATAGTACGAGGCAGCCATCTCTCTCGTCGCCAACAAAATGGCGAATCAATCAGTGACCGGCCATTCTGCTTGACCCCCACTTTGCACACAAAGTGAATGGCGACGACGCGACAGAGCCGGGCTGCCTCGTACTATAATATATATTATAGCTCCGTCTGCTGTATTAAGGGCATCACACACGGCAGCTATAATATATATTATAGCTCCGTCTGTGACGGGCTTTATAGGTGTGCGTGAGGGTGGAATTGATCTTTCCCACGAGTTGAACACTCTGCGTTTCATCTCGATTGCGAGGAAATTAAACAAAACGCGCCATATTAGTGCACCTCATCCTATTTGACACACATAAATTTTCAGTTGAACTCATTGATCGAAATTTTAACTGCATATTGATTTCTGAAATTCACGCACAAGCCTAAATCAACTTATTATAAATTTACTATTTCATGGTTAAAATAAACATAAATTACAAAATAATTTATCAAAACATTGCCAGGCACAAGTAACAATATTTTTTCCACTTTTAGTCAAAATTTTAAAGAATAATTGTTTATATTGTGATTTTTTATCTATTTATTGTTAAACGTGAATTTGTATTTATCTAGCATAATTTAATTTTTTATTATATTGCAGAATTTTCTAGGCTGTCTGTATACTACGTCTATTTCTTTGCCAAAATTTCTATGTAAATATGAAAAAAGAAAGGTTCCAATTTCAAAATTACAGGGATGCAAGTTGGACTTACATCCTTCATTATTGAACTACTTTCAGAGCATGTTGCTAAATAAAATCAAACAGTAGCAAATTGGTTTTTGACCTTACTACCCACCTATGCATGATGAAGAAGAAGTAGCAAATAAACAGTTAAATAAATAAATAATGTTTGGTGCAGCAGGCAGGTTTATTTTTGAAATATGGAAGGGAAGGTCAGTTCCTAAAAAGCCTTTTTAATTCCTACTATTTTTCAGTTTTTCTTACTTGCCCTACTACCCCTAAGCAAATTCTGGGTACGCCCATGTTAAATTGTTCTCAGAGAATCAATAATGATCTGGAACAATGATATTGCTTATCCTAAATAAGAGAGGAGTATCCTTATCCAACTTATGAAATTGATGGCTTTTTAGTATTACTGTATTTACTATTAAGTTAACTTTAGCTGTTGGTCTTCCTATTATTAATAAATAAATAAGTAAATAAATAAATAAGTAAATAAATAAATAGTGTCGGTCGGCCACGGCTATCTCTGCTGCGCCTGCGTGCGTGCGCGTGCATCTCTAACTACCTGTGCGCGGGCGCACGCACGCACCTGTCGCGTACTTTGCTGCCTGCACCGCCGCGCCGCCGCGTGCGCCAGTCAGCCGCCGACCGCTTTCTGGAATGGATGTCTCGCCATGAGCGCGCTTAACATATCGCGAGTGTCGTGTTCTAGCTGAAATTACAGAAAATACAGTGCATACAAAACGACTATTCTTCTAAAATGTTGGATGTGAAAGTTATTCTGTGCATCTTCTACCTGACAGGTGGGTCCCCGTCATGTTCTTAAACACCAGAACAAGTAGGTTAGGTGATAGTTGAAAGATTCGAAAAGATTTCTTTTTCGGTATTTTCTCTCCGTTAATTTCATTCCAATGTGTCCGTGCCTGACTTCCGATAGCTATCTTCCTTCTTGAAGTGGAGACCTGCATGCCTGGTTGACCTGATTAAGTTCGAACTTGAGCTTACAGGTAGGCAGGCAGGTAAAGCTAGGCAATAATTTATTTTAAACTGAGCTTGTAAGCTTAATGGAATAGAAACTTCTCTTTTTTTTCCTTTAGGTTTTTGTTATATTTCTAATAACGGTCCGCCCCGGCTTCGCGCGGGTAGATTAACGTCAAAAACAAAAATCCTATTCTTTACATTATGGACTTTTTAATTTACATACTACCTACTCAAATTAAATAAAAAACTACCCTACTCTACACCTACCCTACACCACCCTACACCTACCATTTGCCTACCCTTCACCTACCCTACACTCACCCTACACCTACCCTACAAACACCTATGCGATGAAAGAAATTTTTAAAGCAATTTTATTTTAAAAAAGCGACAAACGTGCAATGCGCGAGCGAAGCAACTTCAGAGCGGACTAGAAGTTTGGCGCGATCTGTACTAGGTAGGTACTTTATTTTTATTTGCCTATAAATTTGAGACCTAGAACTTTTTTAACTACCGACTTTATCGTCTTTATCACGCATAACGTGAGTCTGCATAGCGACGCTCCTGACGATGCTGACCATGGCATGACCATAATATATTTCGAAGTCCATTTACCCATATTGTTGTACAAATAGTCAAAGATTTCTGACGAGGGTCGCGTTCGTCTTTTGTTCCTCGACGGCTGGTTCGATCCCCACCACACGTACCAATTTTGAATTCATGTGTACGTTTATTCGACGCTCTTACGGTGAAGGAAGACATCGTGATGAAACCTGCACTCTTGCGAAGAAATTCAAAGATTGCGTGTGAACTCGACCAACCCGCACTGGGCCAGCGTGGTCGACTAAGGCCTAATCGCCCTAATTCAGGGTAGGCTCGCTCGAGCCCCTCGGTGGGTACGTATATATATGAGCTGTTGATGAATCGTTATATCTACCAAAGTGGTAATATAGCGTAGGTACGCGGATTTGACTCTGTGGAGAAGAATGGCTAAAGAAACTCCAGGAAAATTCTTATTATCACTAATGCCTGCCAAAGTATTACCTCAAAGTAAAATGAAACTTGGTAGTGGCTGGCGGCGGCTGCGGCACTGCGCGTGCGGCGCGGTGACAGCATTTCTCTCGCAATTTCTCTAGAGACGACCGCGCGGGGTCGCGAGATCGAAATCGACCCATTATTAGCTGAACATACTATCAACTTCTAGATTTACTTAACACACAAAAATAAACAAATAATAGTGTACAGATGGGCGGTCGCCTTATTGCTAAGGTAGCAATTCTTCTAGGCAATAATGAGATATACCTAAATACTAATATTAAATCCCTACCTACTTGTTGTGATAATTATCAATAATTATTAAGCTCTTAGAAGGTATCTACAAAATAACACCTTGGGTACGATATATATTTTTTTAAATGTGGTCAGAACAAGTACTATTATTTCATTATTTAAAGACTGTGGAGCATAAATCTGTAAAATTTTTAATTTAAAGAATCGATGAATATCGAACCTAGGCACGTCCACTTGGAAGCTCGCGTTTACTTGAAGACTGTAATTAAATCACTGAGAACAGAACGAGTCAATCGTATCAACAGACTCATTATTTATAGTTCTTTTGCACTTATTCAAACTGTTTATAAAAAATACACCGCTATATTGCGTGTTCGTCCGTTTGTAAACTTGTCTAAGGGGATAGACTGATGTTGAGATCTTTTTCAATGCATCTGTGATGCAAGCGATGTAGCATAGCAAGTGTACACAAATAAATAAGCAATACAAAGTAAGATTTTAAAGAGCTATGAGTTCTGTAAGTCTATCAACATCTATTTCATTAGCATAATAAAGGCAGTAGAGTGTTCGGCCAACAGAACAAACAACTGTCCGATAAGCCAGGCTGACTCCCCTCCGGAAACGCACACAGGTCCTCGCATCCGGCGTTCCTTAATTTCAGAGAGGGGCTTTTTGGGGGCTTCTTTACTTTTTTTTAACGACGACTAATCTTGGTTTTTTAAAATGGACTAATATTTTAAGGATGATAGATAACGCAGGTTACCGCCGCGCCGCCGTGAACGTCAGGACCGCGGGCGGGACCAAAACCACAGAATTGCAAAACTTTACCAATGTCTACGTCTACGATGATGGTTGTAACTGTTTAGGTTGTACTTCATTTTATTATTACCTACGTAAGCTAAATTATCTGTAAAGTAGGAATTGTGAATTTCACCTGTCTGTTGTCCCGATTTTTCTTTTATATTCACCTCCACAATGCCTCGCCACGCCTCGCTCCTGCCTCGCACTTTTTTGAGTAATAATCGAGCATTCTTCCGAGTATTATCAGTTTTTGTGGCCGGCCATTAAGGGAAGAATCCCTGGCCGGGTAAGTGCCTCATGCTTTCACAAAAAACGCATTCCGATGCCCGCCGTAATAATCGGATGTTTTAGGGTTCCGTGGCTTCGAATAAAAGGAACCTTTACGGGATAAGATCGTGCGGTCATTTGTCAAATCAATACAAATATATTTATTTATAACACTAGGTAATATAAGATGTTCTTAATAAAACATGTACAAACTATGATTAGCCACTCTCGGCATACGAAAATTATAAACTAAAATTATTACATAAAAATTGAAATAAGGCAAGCTAGCCTAGGGTGTAACTTTACAATGTTAGGTTGCAGAAATGTTGTCGTCTTCAAAAAAATCTACAAGGCTGTAGTAACACTTTTCTGTTAGGATACGATTTAAACTATAAATCTAAGTTTTTAATTTTATCAGGCAATTTGTTATAAATATATGGGGTCATCTCTATCACGCTTTTTTTCATAAGTGCTGATTTGCACATAATATTGGTTTCGATATCAATATAAGATATTGCATGTTTCTAGGTTAGCCGGAAAGTGGATAAACTAGGGACAGAACACTCAACAGGTTAACCGAACACATAGTCTATACTAGGCTGAGAACGGTTTCGGCTTGTAGCCTGAGTTATCCACCTCAAGCTCTATACAGTGCTCCTGTTCACCTCGTCAATGAGTTTTTGGGATAGTGTTTTCGTTTAGTACTGTATGTAACGAGGCATTCGTCCTTTTTAACCCCCGACGCAAAAGAGGGGTGTTATAAGTTTGACGTGTCTGTTTGTCTGTGTGTCTGTCTGTCTGTGGCTTCATAGCGCCCGAACCACTGAACCGATTTCAGTTTAGTTTTTTTTTGATGAAAGGAGACTTAATCGAGAGTGTTCTTAGCTATGTTTTATAAAAATCGATTAAGCCGTTTAAGAGTTACGAGAGAGTTGTGTATCTGTGTATCTGTCTGTGGTATCGTAGCTCCTAAGCGGATGAACCGATTTTCGTTTAGTTTTTTGGTTTGCTCTTTGAAATGACGCTATAATGTCAGGTCGGGGTACCGCTAAGTTTAAAAAAAAATATCGTACCAAAACAAGTTGGTCGGAGGGGGATATGCCAGCAAATTAATAGATAGTCAATCAAATGAAGCGTCTGACTTACTTAAGCATAAGCGGTACCCCGACGCGACATTATAGCGTCATTTCAAAGAGCAAACCAAATCGTGCCATCCATCAATTTCTATAATAAAATTTAAATATATAAGTGTTACTTTATCGAATTTGATGGCTCAACAATAAGTATTATTATTGACTTTTTAAATTTTTGCTTTTTTTGCTTCGGGGGTTTTTAATTTTTTTATTTATTCCTGTTTTCTTTCTTGCTGGCAGTATTGTTTTTCGTTTTAAATTCATTTTCAAATTTAGATTTCTTACGTTTCGATTTTGTCTTTTTTTCCGCTAAATTTCACACTTCTTGTCCTGGCCTCTTGTAAAGATCTCAGTTATTCTTTTACTATCAGTTATTATTTTCCAGTTTTATAAATTATTCTATTCTATATAAATTCTAAACTTACTGTCTACCCTTTTCCCTGGTCTGGACCCTGGCTCAAGCCACATCCTAAAATATTTTTGTAAACTGATAATGTAAATCAGGCTCGATTTGATTTCTATTATCAAAATGTCAGCTATTATAAATCCTATTTACATTTTAAATGTTCCTGTGTAGCCCTCGCACTTGCCCACATGGTTTTCAAACTTGTCACATTTTTACTGTTGTTGAGGAATGTCTGATAAAAAGAAATATATTTTGTGAAATGGACACGATCCTAAAAGGTTACATACCTAACACGACCCAGTATCTCTGTAGTAAAGTGTTTCACGAAAGAGGTTAAAGATAAGTGTGGAAGTTTGTAATGCCTACCTACTTTGTTTGAAAATAATTTTAAACTTTCGCGGTCATTATCATAACATTTATGAGACACTAGCTGCGGTCCGCCCGCGGCTACGCTCGCGTTATGTAAGATTTTCCCGTGGGAATACGACTTTTCCCGGTTAAAAGTATCCTATGTGTTAATCCAGGGTACAATCTCTATTCCAAATTTCATCCAAATCCGCCCAGTAGTTTAGGCGCGAAAGCGGAACAAACATCCAAACATTTAAACATCCAAATATATTTTTCACATTTATAATTATTAATGTGATTTTACGAGCTTGATTTTTTTTTTGTTATGATTTCTTTTTAGTTTTTTAGGCCAAGAAACTGAATATCATTCCCTAAGGAACACGATGACTAGATTATCACCTTCTAGAAAATGGGGAAGGGAATGTACCTATTAAGAACAACACCATTTAGTTTTTAACGAGACATATTTAATGGAGTAACGAGTCCGAAATCCGCGGACATGAAGAGAAAGTCCAACCTGACTTGCGGGTCAATTCGTTCGCGTGGGGGTTCTTAGAACACACATAGGAAACCGCTAAGTTGTGGAAGATACAGACAGACCTAAGCGGTGTGCAGATCCTTATTATTCAAAATCACACAAGAAACACGACAGTAAAAGAAATGGTCAAATTTAAAAAGCCTAACAAAAGCCGGATAGGCCGAACACTGTCTTATTTGGTCGAACACTGTCTAATTTGGCCAAACACTGTATAATTTTGGCCGGACAGTATAATTTGGCCGGACACTGTCTAATTTGACCGAACACTGTCTAATTTGGCCGGACACTGTCTAATTTGGCCGAACACTATCTAATTTGGCCGGACACTGTCTAATTTGGCCGGGCACTGCCTAATTTGGCCGGACATTGTCTAATTTGGTCGGACACGCAACCAAAAAGCCTGACTGTGTCCGGGTTTTATTCGGACGACGCCTGGCAATGCTAAATGGATGCACAGTTCAGATTCAGATGCTACACGTTAACTTTATACCTACTTCTACAACGTATATATGTAAACACTCCAAACTGATCGATATGCGACATCAGACAACCTGTAAAAAAAGTATAGTTTAGACATTACAGGCCGACCACGCCACCACCACACCTGATTGTACGATTAATTTTGGTGGGTCTTGTCCTGGCTGCTATCTACGGAAGTATTCGTTACATGAGCCATGTCAGTAGTTTTTACACTCGGATGTCAGTTCAAATATTTGACTACACCAACCTCTCCAGGAATCCTCATTCCACTTGGATCCTCCGCCAGGCGACGCGACGGTGGAGCCAAAGCTTCTTTTGACCATTATATCTTTGCAAACTATCGCGTTTTAAACACATGGCAATGGGTAACATAGGTATAAATAAGTACAACTGCATTGCACAAAAGTGTTGACTTATTTTTTAAATGTTTACATAACTTATCTTTTGGTTATCTTCTAAATGCGACATCGATATGCCGGAAACTGCCGAGAATGTAATAAAATCTGAACTAATCTTTATATCAGTGCCCTCAAATCAGCTCTTTTAAATATCGAATGTTTGAACGATACATGCCGAAGAGAGAATAATAATCAATCATACGCGTTGCGTTTTTTTTCTCATGAAACAAATGTTCATGTTTTGCGTCGTCCATGACTGGCAGTGGTCAATGAGTACGAATATAATGCTGAAGGTGCAGAAAAAACAATGACCCAAATATGCAGGCACTGAAGCAACTTCCCTTAGAAATCACCGGCGGAGTGTAGTAACTTGGTCGAGTCAGCCAGATAACTGCTACTGCGCATACCTACTTATATTATACATTTTATATTGTTACCGTTTGCACCTTTTGCTTGGAATCGGAAAGTAAAGATACAAGTACAAACTATAAGTCCTCTTGGATAATAAATACTCCAGCATTCTGGACAGCAGCTATAAACGTAGTATACATTATATGGATGTTTTTCGTATACTTAGAAATGTTACAGAATCTATTGAACCAATTTATAGGACATGTAGTACGTAACACTCATTCTAAATAGATTGTAATATTATTTTAACTCTCAAACGCCTTCTAACATTTGCTAAGAAGTATTTTCATACAAAATTACACATTATATTATGTTTAAAAAATTGTGTTCATTACTTGTTTTTTTATTCTCAGAATATTCTTCACTGTTTCACAAAGAAATTAGACTTGTGTAAGCTATATGGTTTATTGCACTCATATAAATTTTATGATCTTCTAGTACCGAGGTTGAGTCTGCCCTAAATAAATTGGTGTAATGATACTTATAAACTAGAGTTTACGAGGCAAAGTTTCTAAAAGCATGCCAAAAAGCCATGAGAAGTAAAAGTGTGCAGGCGCACGTGTAGGTGAAAGTGGCGGTAGTTTGAATTGAAGGAGTTATTCGAGATTTTGTAATAGTCTGCAACTGTGGACTTTGCTAATTTAATATCAAGGTTAATGAACTTTTGTCTCGCACACTTAGGCTTTTATCTCTATGAAGAGCGAGCATGGCGCATGGCGGTGCAATATGTGCTATAGCTCGTGATGAAAGTTAAATATTAATTTTATTAGAATTTTGCCTAATACAATTATCATTTCATGATGTTCACAAACAAAACCTCGTCGCTCGTTCGTTCTGTGGAAAAGGTCGATCAAAACTCACTCACTCAATCTTTTAAGAGAAACGTTTTTTATATTTTGTACAAAAACTATTTTATATGGCCTGAAATAGCCAACACATCTTAATACCTACTTATTTTAGTAAGGTCCCCCTATTATTACTGCATAATTTTTGCATAATAAATCTATTAGGCATAGAATTTCGAAGATCAGAAATATTCTTCTCTATATCTGTGGATTTTTCCATGACACAGGGATTGCATATTCCTGATTTCATCATTGGTACAAAGAGTACAAACGGCTGTTAATGTACAATCAAAAACATTTTCCACTCGTTGAGCGTTCTCTGTATTAATGTCATCAGTATTTTGCAAGTCACATTTGAACATTCGCATTTTCGATACAACTTTCAAAAAACAGCAAATAATAATCATCACTCTTGCATTTAATGAAGTTGGAAATATGTTATGAATTTCCAATTACACATTTTAATGCCTAAAATATTATAAGTTGTCTGAATCGTATAAACTCACTTCTCAAAAAAATTCTAAACTCTATTTGATTTGCTAGCCGTTTGTATGATGCGCGATTCACCTAATACGCAAACTATGCATAGAATCTTATTGTTTTAGTCATCTGCGGTCCGCCCGCGGCCACGCTCGCGTTGTGTAAGATTTTCCTGTGGGAATAAGACTTTTTCCCGTAAAAATTATCCTGTGTGTTAAGTCAAGGTATAACCTATCTCCCTTCCAAAGCTTTAGGCTTGAAAGCGGAACAAACATCCAAATATATTTTCACATTTATAATATATATTAGTAAGATAAGATATATAATAGTATTAGTAAGATAACTTAACTACCTTCGCAGACTGCCAAATTCAAAGCCAAACGTACTCAATTCCTCAAGTCATATAATTTATACATAAATATTTTATAAAATTTTTAGAACCTATGTTTTCAGGCTGGGTACTCTGATGTGACTGTGGCTTCTTGAATGGTATTTACCATAGAAAATTATAGGTACCCACTTTCTCACTTTCAGGAGCTTGTCGGTTACAGAATTTATTTGAGTAGGTGCCTAGCCACCGACTGTTTCTTGTAAGCTTTGTTGTCATCGCAAGCTGATTGAGGTTCAATGACCGATGACAGTTATCTTATCACACTTCCTCCTGTCTCTTTCTATGTTGCTTCCAACTTGCTTCCTATAAAGTTCAGTAAAGATGTCTTTGTGTCAAACAGAAACGTTTTTATGATGTTTTACCAATTTGTTTTACTTTTTGACCAGAAAAAATACATACTGCGCCGACCCCGACCAAATAAAAGCAAGCGAACGATGAAACAAACGATATTTATGATTATGCCTAGCTGGTGCCCGCGCCTTCGTTTGTAATTTCCAATCAAGGAACCAAATATTAAAAAAACATATTTGTATCCTTTATATTTTAATAATACTAGTTTCCCCTTAGTAATTTATTCTCAGCCACACCCACCCACCCCTATTTAAACTCCCTTCAATGCAAGCTTTATTTTTCTACTAGCTTTCTGCCCCCGGGGGTCACCCGAGTTTTGAATGAGTTTTCCCGTAGGAATGTAGTTGCCTATGTCCTATTCCAGGGCCTAACCTAAATGTGTGCCAAGTTTCATCCCGATCCGTCCAGTGGTTCAAGCGTGATTCGGCAACAAACATCAAACTTTCGCATTTATAATATTAGTAGGATTTTTTTTTTCTTTATTGCATCAGTATGACTTTGTGCCAGTATCAAGTTTTTATTGTTAAAGGTAGGGAAACTTATTTAAGCGAAAAAAAGTAAAGGATAGGCAAGAAAAAAAGGAAAGTTAGGTTAATATTAAAGTAGATATCAATAAAGGGATATAAAGATACGTATTATACATAATATTAAATTTTTATATTATTTATTTCTCTCTGCAGATGACGTAGGTAGTCACATTGGTGTCGATTCGGCAATCGGAATACGCCCAACTAAACTAAAATTAGTCCTGTCACTTTCTATCATTTTTAATTGAAAAGGAACCGAAGATCATCGGTTTTGTTTTTGTCTATGACTTCACGACTAACTGTCAAATTTAGTCTTGTTTTAGTGCCTAACACCATGACGACTGAAAAGCCACTAAAATTGACAGTTAGTCGTGAAGTCAAAGACAAAACCAAAACCGATGATCTTCGGTCCCTTTTCAATTAAAAATGATAGAAAGTGACAGGACTAATTTTTAGTTTAGTTTAGTTGGGCGTATGCCGAGTCGACACCATTGACATACTTCTTCCCAGCATTTGTACAGTCTTGTGACGGGGTTCGTTTTACTGCTATTTTGTTCTTCACTTCGCCCTTTTTTGGAGTTATCTTTTTCTGCAGGAGCGCAACTCTGCATGTCGTTTACCATTGCAGCTTCGGTTGAAATCAGATATACGAGTATATTGCCTTGCTGTAGATAAAATAGAATAATATATTGATTGCCATTTAGATGAAGACAGAAAAAAAGAATTAGATAATAATTATACATTATAATTACAAATTAATTATGCGTGTGGTTTACCTCGAATTTATTAGTTCAATAGATGATATTTTATAACACGAAGATTCAGACGTAATTAAAAAGCGGAAATATAATGTCATGGTTATGTGCAAATTATTACATTCACTGCATAAACTTACTTATATTTTATATTGAACGGTGGAGCCTTTTAGATCAATAAATATTTTTTTTCTTACATATATTACAGTTTTTTTCTTAGTATTCCATTAGATTAATTTAACTCAACCTCTGTTCTTCATGTAAAGGATGACCGAATATGACTAATATATTTCTCTAAAGAAGTTGCATGTTGACACGGATGTAAAATATCCGTTATTAGAACGGACATAATGTTTATCTAGACATCCGGGCTGTTGATTCATCCCAGAAGGACCAACCGTCACTCGTCCCACTTTTACCACGATGACGTCACAGTGTAAAGCGGAGACCATCAAGAAAAGCCAAGAAACGATGAGTAAGATGCGCGAAATTTCCCGCTGCTGCTCAAAAATGAACTTAAGTTATTGGAGATAAGGTGTCGGCAAGAAAGCGCTTTCACAACTGCATGACGTGTTGCGTCACTTGTTGATATCATTCGAGAATTCTAAGCTCGTTTTATAATAGTTACCTATTTTACTCGTTGTACTTCAATGATTTTACTTAGGTATTGAGCACTTTTTTAGGAAATTGTTTCCCTACCCTAACGGCTATTAATGGTTCAGAAGTTCAGAAATAAAAATACTTTCAGCATTTAAATTCTTTGTCCCTATAATATCACTTCAGAATCCCTTCAATAGGCAGCTCAGCCTCCGTGGCTTTAATAACAGCGACAGATGTGGTACGTGGTACACCATACTAGTACTATATAATATTATGCTAGCAGCAGTTGGTAGAGCGCTTGAATCTCGTTCCGGAGGATCTGCCTTCGCGAATATGCATAAAAAAAAATAGTTTTTTTCATAGTTCATCTGAAAGTATTCAATAATAGAATACCGACAGTGAAAACAGAATCGAAATTGATCGAAAACAAACTAAATGCAACATTATTAAACAAATATATCTGTCCCTCTTTTCATCATCAACGAAAACAAAATTTTCTATGGCGGATGTATGGCCCGCGTGACCAATGACGTCATTGGTCATGTCGGACCTCTCTGTCTAACCATCAACTTTGAAGCCTTATAACTTTGTTTCTGAGCAAGATTGAAAAAATATTTTTTATGTGTTTATTTGGAACTTGAAATATTGAGGTATATATAATGTAGGAAATAATCGTCTGAAAAGTTAAATGATTTCGTGTTTAATTACAATTTAATTCCGTAAAAATCAGTCAGGACTAAGTAATCGAACTATTTGAAGGTAGTTAACGTACTAGATCCGATTTCCATTTACCGAACTACCATACATACAAATAGTTCTACGAATACTCCGGACCGATTTTCATTCGGATCGGACGTACCTACTGCGGAACCGCTCTAAAATCTAAATATCTTTGGCTCTACGGTGGAGGCCCTCCACCGGTGGAGCTTGGCGACGGATCCAAGAGGAATGAGGGTTCTAAGGCACACGTAACTCTCGCTGCGCGAGTTAGACTCGCATATGACGATTTTTCATCAGAGTCTTCTTTCGAGGGAAATCTAGTCTTCAACCACATCGAATATAAGCTAAGAAACCGTCCAAAAGTTCGCTTTCTTTACAAAGTATTTGGGTTCTTCAACATTTTCTCACAAAGATTAAGCACGCGATTGTGACAAAATACTTTATTCGCCATTTTGAAAAGAAAATGTGATTTAATAACATCATTATGTCAAATTAAGAGCATTAAGATGTAGGTTGGTCCGGTCGTTTTACAGCAAGCGGAGCCGAGGGTAAAACTGTAAAAGTAGTAAGTAGATGGCCAGATATGATAGCTAGTTATTACCTACTAATAATAGTTTGTTGAGTCACTGCGCCAAACAAAATGACCTACTGACAAATTTTTATACATCGACTACGCCGCCGTATATGGCGAGACGGGCCCCGTAGAAAGTGGACGATTGGACGTATTATTTTTGTATGTAAAGAAACTTTTCTATTGGCTATTCTAATGCTGCTGATGATAAAATGTGGAGTTTAGTGAGTGTACTGTGTTTAATCTTAAATCCTTTTTATGCACCATATTAAGTTTTCCAGAAAAAAGTCTAAGAAAAGACTGTGAATAAAGAAATTAATATTGAATGAGATGGCCAATGCAGCGATTGCAGCCATTAGAATGATGATGAGATACCATGGAAAGGTCTATCTGCATTGATGCCTTGGTGATGTACAATTGATATTATTTTGTTAAAAAAAGTTGAATTATGTCTGATAAGTATAACGGTCTGAATTCGTCCGCGGAGGACTTCTTCTCGCAATTCGAGATAATCGCCGCTATAAATAGTTGGAGTGACGATGTAAAAACGTTAGTGTTGGCTACTTATCTATGTGGGCCGGCTCTCAGCTATTATAATTTGACAAAATCGTCCTCTACGAAATATGAGGATATTAAAAAAGCGATTTGTTTAGAATTCCCGTCTCCTATAGACCATGCTTCGTTGTTTTATAAGTCTCGTCAAGATTATAATGAGCCTCTGATGGACTATGTGTATCGTGTGGAATCTCTTGCCGGAAAGGCTAAGATTTCAGACCAGAAAATAATAATTAAGCAATGTTTGACTGGTATGTCATCTTTTTTTAAACGTAATTTCGGAACTCAATTATACAAAGATTTCGCTACCCTCAAACAAACCTGCATGGAGTATTCGATGCTCTTTATGGCCACACACACTGAATTATCGTTGCCAGTGAAGATAACCTCGACTCGATGTGGCGAGCCCAGCAGTTATACGAATTCAATGGGTGATGGTTATCCCAGTGAAAATATTGGGCAGCGTAGTGCGCAAGCCTCACCGCAGGAATTATACTCCACGCCGCAAAATAGATCTTCTAGTTGGCCGCCGAGGAGTCCATCTTCTCCACGTACTACTAACTTTGGATCAAACCGACCCCGCAATGATGCGAGATCGTCAAGACCCCAATACACTCAAAACCGGTATAATTTAAGAAGCGGTTCGCGTGATAACGTTGGAAATATACAGGGTAATGACCCAAACTTTCAGCGTCGCCAGTGAATGGGACTACATTGGTAGACGGTCATTTTAGTCGTCCCGTTTCTCCTATTATTTGTGTTGATTTGTACGGTGTAGTGCATAATGCGTTGATTGATTCAGGTGCCACAATTTCTGTGATTTCTTCTTCGTTTCTTGAAAAAGTGGATAAATTCATTCCGTCACACGCATATAATGATAACGCCTCTTGTTTGCGTACGGTGAATGGGATTAGGTTATTAGCTGAATGTTCTGTTATATTGGACATTACGATAAATAGCATTGTTTATAATCATGCATTTGTTGTTGTGTGCGATTTAGTACCTGATATAATTTTAGGGCAGGATTTTTTATATGCAGTAAAGGCCATTGTCAACTTTGATAAACAGTTCATTGAACTGGATAGGAATAAGGTATGGTTCAGAAATGATACAAAAATCGCGGCGTTTTCACTTGATTATGTTCAGTCCGGGACTGAGTCCGAACATTTATTGCCGTTACCGAAAGGTGATTATATCTATTTTCTTAATACGGTAGAATCAATAAATGAAAATTTGGACGATTTAAAAAAGGATACGATCCTAACGAATAACACGAAATGTAATAATTTTAATATTTCTGATGCTTTATTATCAGATCAGAAAAGTAAGTTGTCAGAATTACTGGGCAAATATGAAAAGCAGTTTGCGTTTGATTCGAAGAATTTAGGGGCATGTTCATTAATGGAAGTTGAAATAAATACTTCAGACGAGACTCCTATTCATAAAGCTCCTTATAGAGTTTCACACCATCAACACAGTATAATTAGGGAACAAGTGAGTGAGATGTTGGAAAATGGAATCATTCGTGAGTCGCGAAGTGCATATGCATCCCCGGTTGTCTTGGTCAAGAAACCTGATGACACGTGGCGATTCTGCATTGATTATAGGTCATTGAATAAAAAAGTAATTACCGATTCATATCCTTTACCCAGAATAGATGACATAATTTTATATCTAGCTAAAGCCAAATATTTTGCGGATCTGGATTTAAATAGTGGATATTGGCAGTTGAGAATCAAGGAATCTGATAAGCATAAAACTGCTTTTGTTACCCCTTCGGGATTGTATGAATTTAACGTCATGCCGTTCGGCCTTAAAACAAGTGGTGCGATTTTCCAGCGGGTTATGGATAGTGTTTTAGGGGGCATGAAATATCGGAATGCTATTGTTTATATTGACAACATATTGGTTTATGGGGAAACATTTGAAGAATTTTCTTTATCTTTAAATGAAATCTTATATAGAATTAAAGAATGCAATTTGACACTTAAACCTAGTAAGTGCAAATTTGGTTTTGAAAAAGTTTCCGTTCTTGGTTATGAAATAACGGGTCAGGGAATTCGACCAGATCAATCACAGTTTGAAAAGATTATGAAGATCCAAGTGCCAAAATCGACTAAAGAACTTAAATCTATTTTAGGACTCTTTTCATATTATAGAAAATTCTTAGATAATTATGCGGATTTGGCTATGCCTCTAACAAGGTTGATGAAGAAGGGTGTCAAATTTATTTGGACAGAACTACAGCAACATGCATTTTCTAAAATTCTTTCTCTTATTCAGAACCCCCCTTTATTAAGACATTTTTCGAATAGCGAAGGCATAGTTACAAGATTATTTGTCGATGCTAGTGATAAAGCATTAGGTGCTTGTTTATTGCAGGGTGATGATAAAATATTTCCGATTGCTTTCGCGTCGCGTAAGCTCTCTGATTGTGAGACCAGGTATACGATTACCGAAAAGGAATGTTTGGCTCTAGTGTGGGCTCTTAATTATTTTAAGCATTTACTATGGGGAATGAAATTTGACGTCGTGACGGATCACAAAGCTTTGGTATGGCTCCGTACTAAAAAGAATATGAATGGGCGTTTAGCTCGTTGGTCTTTAGCGATTCAACAATATGATTTTGATATAGTATATTGTTCGGGCAAAGATAACCAAATTGCTGATTTCCTAAGCAGGAATCCATTAATTGAGGATGTTGATGTTAAGAAGACCTCTCCTAAGGATGTAGTTGAGGATGGTTTAGAGTTATACAGGATTGAAGCTTCTCGTTTTGAATTTGATCAAAGCGTTGATAGTTTTTGCACTGAACAAGTTTCAAGGATTGCTTCTAGATCTCGGCTAAACTATAAAGGTTTTCTTACTAGAGACAATAAGCTCTTTCACAGGTGTAGGATAGGTAACAGATATGTTGATCGTTTGGTTGTTCCTCAAGCTTCATTTAATGACGTTATGAAGGAAATTCATGATGATCCTTGGAATGGAGCGCATTTTGGTCTTACGAAGACTTTATGTAAATTTAGGGACAGATATTTTATTCTTGATGCTGAAAAGAAAATTTCTAGATATATCGAAAGTTGTAAAGAATGTCAAGAGAGGAAGAGATCGTATTTGATTGCTCCGATGCAACCGATTGAAGTCAATCATCTTTTTGATAAAATAGCCCTTGACATATTAGGACCTCTTCCGACCTCGGATTTAGGAAACAAATACATCATAGTTTGTTTAGAGTATTTATCGAAATACGCGATAACTAGAGCAGTCCCAAGTGCAACTGCTCAGGCCGTTAGTGATTTTCTTACTCAAGAGATCTTCTGTAAATTTGGTATGGTAAATGAAGTCATTGTAGATCGTGGATCAATTTTCACATCACACATGGTTAAAAATACGATAGTTTTTTTTGATTCCACGTTATCGGTTGCTGCAACTAGGCATCCTCAGACCATTGGACTCGTGGAACGTTTTAATAGCACTATATCTCAGAGTTTAGCGATGTATACAAACGAGAGTCAAGCAGATTGGTGCATGTATTTGCCCATGTCAACGTACGCGTATAATATATCGAGACAGGCGTCATCAAATACGATTCCTTACACTATTGTTTTTGCTAGAGACCCAATTTTGCGTTCTGATGTTGATATTGTATCTAATCGTAATGATTTGGATATTGCTGCTCGCAATAATGCTAATATTAGAATGATCTCTTGTGCGTTGAGAAATATTCGTAAATCGCAAATGACTCAAAAGGAATATTATGACAGGAAAGTCAGGTTCGTAACGTTCGATCCAGGTAGCTTAGTCTTGGTATATAATCCTAAAAGAATAACAAATGTTGGTCAGAAGTTATCGCGTCCATATAAAGGTCCGTTTCGTGTTATTCGAAGGCTATCTAATAATAATTATTTACTACGTAAGATAGATGGAAGCTCCAGACGTGATTTAATATTTCACCATAATTCTCTGAAACCGTTCAGATTGCGTGTTTAAAAATATTATTTTATAGTAACTTGGCGTTTGTTTCCCTTGATCTGTCCTATGCCTTACTTTATTCACAACTCGTCATGAACTTCTATCGTCATTTGTAGTTGATATGTTATGTCAGCGTCTTTGTCAACAAATAATTATTATTGTCTCTATATATAAATTTATTTTTATTTTTGTATGATGGGTAACTTAATGTTTGTCTATATATGGCATAGTTTGATAACTTATTCTTACATTTTATTTATTTTTGTTTGTCATGGACTTTTGACTTAAGCTATGGTATTTTCATTTAATCAACAATCGTTCGAGATATTCGTTTGGTTTGAGCATTACTTGTCGGATCTCATAATAGGACATATGCATCCTCATGAGATGTGCTTTTTCTTAGCACGATCGTATTGGTTTAGTATTTTATGAGTCGGTGGATTCGAGAACGCTTATTGGTTTCATGTTATGCTTATTAGGTTTAGTCAAGTTCTATTAATTTTTGTTTTTCTCTCGAATGGATTAATCCAGCTCTTATTTGCAGATTCGTAATAAGTAGTTTATAAACATTTTATATATTAAAAAAAGAAACTTCATGAAGAAAAGAAGGTTTTAAAAATCTAGCTATTTAATGGGGTTGTTATTTTCTATAAGGGGAGGGTGAGCTTAGTGTATAGGCCACTCATGTTAGATATGCTATCGAATATTTATAGTTCTTCGGAAAAGATCTTGTTATTCGGTTAATATTTAACGTAAGTGACGCATAGTGTAGGTGATCATTATTTTTCTACATATACGAATAGGCCTGAGCTCCTGTTCCAGACCTGCCGCTACTTCGATTTTTAGACTTTGTATTCGCGTTTTTCATTTGTTTTTGTCTTAGCTTAGGTTGAAATATTTAAGTTTAGATTAGGTGTGATCACTTAAAGTTTGTTCATTATGTTGATGGGATTTTGTTGTCATAATTTGATTTATCTGATATTACATAATAATAATTTCGTTTGTTCTTGTTGGTCAATTATAGCAGCATGGTCCAATGTTAATATTATGTTGAACGTTTTGTGTCGCTGTTAGTTGTTCTATTAATTCTTCAAAATTTATTTATTGTTCTTTTGGCTCATGTAGTGTACCATGAGTTGTACTTGAATGAATAATCTTTTGGCGTGGTTTTAATTATTCGTATTTGGTGAAACGTTGTTCCACCAGGTAGCTGTTAGCTATGGCTTCTTGTACAAATCATAGGGTTTGTTAAATGAAATATTATACGCACTTTTAGGTAATTAGTTAGGCTTATCTTTTGTGATCGGCTGATCATTTTCCTGTAGGAGGAGGGATGTGGAGATTGCATTGGTTACATGCAGTCTCCGCGCACTTTTCCCTTTGTTTGTTGTTGCTGGCACTCGATATTTGCCCTATATATCGTAAAAAAGCTAATTAGACAGAGTGAGTCAGAGAATGATGGGCTGAAGAAAGAATGGTGTGGATTAGGGATTGAAATGAAGAAAAGATAATACAGAAATATTGTAATCTAATATTGGAGTCATTATTTAGCTACGGATTTATGCGCTAGAAGCGAGTGCCTCCCATCTTCAAAGAGCTACGTCCACCTGACAGTACCGACCCCAAAATAGAACGTTGTGACCAATTTATTCTTCTTGTTCTTCTTTATGATGTGGGTTGTGTAAGGTCGACAACCGACCTCAGAAATCGTGGTGTCAGTGTTATTTATAAAGTTGCTAGAGGGCACTAACATGTACTTATTATTAAGTTGGGAGTGCAGGAAAAGAAGCAGTAGACCGCAAAACACATGAAAGGAGTTTAAGTTCAAACAGTTACCTACTGTTATAGTAGGAAGTACGAGTATTAACCAATTTACATATACTTAATTTATCGAAATGGCGATCATAATTCAGGTAAATTTGTTTTTAGTATAATCATAACCACATTCTACAAAAATGCGCTTTTAATGACCTAAAAATTCAAATTTTCGCGATAGTTAGAAAACTTTTTTCAATAAAACTATGAGATAGTGCGAAACCATCTCACCGCTGTGGTTTGCACTCTTAACAAATTATCGTTTTAAACTCAACCGTATGCCTTTGGTTTAGAGTATTTGTTGGCTTGATACGTAAGTGAGGACAACAAGAATTGTTTGTAAGCGGTGTAGGGTCACCACGCTTTCTGGGCGAGCTAATGGCAGACTGTTTACGCTGAACAGCGAGTGCAGCTAAATGCAGCCATTACAGTGTCATAGTAGAACAATTCTGTGTCGTTTGCTATGCATCTGTCCCCGGTATTGAATTTACCGCGTTAGACAGTTAGCTGAGAATGGCACCGTTTTCAAATTGCACGCTTTTCTTAGAAAAGTGGAAATGGGTGTGTTTTAGGCTGAATCTGCGGTATCTGCCTGTGTTTTGTCTGTTGTCGTTTTCTTTTTCTAAAATAAAATGTGAATAAAGTGACCATTATAACACGTTACACTTGTTATGTTGTTACAAACATATTGTAAATCTAACGTCTTACTGTACCCGCCGTACTTTTCCCCATGGAAAACCCCTTATTAACCTAACCATCCGACTTTTCTTGAATCGAAAGGATTTATCCCCCGATTAATCGTATTGAAGATGAATTCTCTAAAACCCTTTCTTAGTTAGGTGAGTTATAAGGACCTCCAGTGTAAAAAACTTTGCTTTGCTTTGTCAGTCAGTCTGTTGAATACAGCATTAAGAAGCATAGACTTGCTTCGTGGTTAGATGCAACCGCAAGCAGTTCTGTACTGGGTGCTTGCGCGGCGCTCGGGTGATCTGACTGGTGATGGCAATAGCCTAAGCTGGTTTTCCCGGGGAGTCGCGGGGTCCCTGGGATCATCTTATGCCGGAAGCGGAGAGAACATGGGATAGATTTCATGCAACTCACCTGCCGAGGGTAGCACGCGGCACGGCTGGGCTGACGCGACGCTATCATGAAAGGGGTAACCATCAATACCCGTCTGCGATCGCAGACGTTCCCCAATATACAACATACATACAAGCAGTTCTGTAGCCGCGAGGTGGAAGATAGGTATTTCGTCTAGATAGTAAAATTATTTTATGACATGTAGATTTGTCTGGAAACAACCCTGCTACCTATTCAAAGTCCAATTCCCTAGATGGACAGGTAGGCTCCTTGCAAAGATAGTATAGAGACACCAAGACGGATCTGCGTGGACGTAGTTGGGGGCTCAATCTAGGGGAGTCTACAAACCTCTTTGCCCATCCTATAAAAATCTACATACACTTATGCATACTTCATGCTTAGAATTAGAACAGACCAGCAAAGCATTGTATAATAATGGACAGATGTCCGACTAACATGTTTTTTTAACTATTCAGTTAACAGTTAACTTTATGACTGACTGAAATGATCAACACAGAGCAAGTGTACAGTGTTCAATAGAAAAGAAACATAATTTGTAAGAAACCGGGGTAAGAAAGTCAATAAAGATTTTTTAAAATTTTGAATTCTGTACTTCTGTATCTACGCCGATGCAGCTCTGAACTACTCATTATTTGTTTAATTTCTCGTAATTCCCATGTGGTTTTGGCTCGCACGCTCATAGTAACTTTCACTGCGCCCGCGGTCATCAGTAACATTGTTTATATTGCTGTGGTGATGGTAAGGTCATGACCGGCCAGGGGCCTCGGAAAAGTGAACGCTTAACTCACCGCGGCATGGCTTTGACAGGAGCCGCGCCAGGTGGGTGGATGTTACAACGGTCGTTTGTTTATCATTGAGCTTAGTACATTATACTTCAATGATTTATATGACCATTTTGTCAATGCGTAGATGCGTCTGTTAAGTACCCTGATTTTGATTGAATCTTCATTCCATTAATGATTTCTATAGTATTGTTCAAATAAACACCAAGAAAGTAAAGGATGAATTAGTAAATACTTACAAAGTTTTAATCAAAAGAAAGCTGCGTTCAAATAATTATCCGTTTTATAGTAATCCGACTTGCCATTTCACTGGCCACAAATAGAAGTTCGAAAATTAAATTTTGCTGTCGAGCCGAGAGCGTGTGATTAGATCAGGCCTCGCTTTCGCCGCTTGCGCACCGAGGAGAGTCCACGGATCATTTTTGAATTTGGAATTGTTCACGCAGTCTCGATGACGCTGCGGCGTTCGCTCGCCATTCGTCATGGAATGCCTTTCCGAGTACAACTTTCAAATGGACCATTCTTGGCCATATTTACTCTTCGCCACAATAGGACAGAATCCGTTTTCTATGGACCCTTTGTGGTATTTTTGAATAAAGTGGAGAATGTCTTAGTTTTGTGGCAAAGCGGAAACCGTGTGTGGAGTACTGTAGGTATACCATATATATTCGGATTGCACAAAATACGCTTATTTTATTTTAGTGCAAAAGCATTATAAATTAACAAAATGTTGCATAACAGACCGATAGAAATGATTAAACTCAGGGATACTTTAAGCCACACCTGAAACAAAAAATATACTTATGTATGCTTGAATAAGAAATATGCCCTGACCTCAGATATGTAATAATTTATACAACAACTTTACTGTGGGGCACAATCAAACATCATCATCAAATCAGCCGGAAGACGTCCACTGTTGGTCAAATGCCTCTCGCAAGGATCTCCTCTCCAAGCTTTACCAGATTATCGGTCCGCCTTTCGGGAGCCTGCCAATCTACGTCTTCTGATGCTCGGGAACCTTTTTGCCCCTGCGGCTATCCGTTCTGAGCAATGTGCTCTGCTGCTACATAGCGCTCATTTCGGGCAAACTAAGCAATGTGCTCTGCTGTTACATAGCACTCATTTCGGGCAAACTTAGCAATGTGCTCTGCTGCTACATAGCGCTCATTTCGGGCAAACATAGCAATGTGCTCTGTTGCTACATAGCACTCATTTCGGGCAAACTTAGCAATGTGCTCTGCTGCTACATAGCACTCATTTCGGGCAAACTTAGCAATGTGCTCTGCTGCTACATAGCACTCATTTCGGGCAAACTAAGCAATGTGCTCTGCTTCTATAATACATAGCACTCATTTCGGGCAAACTGAGCAATGTGCTCTGCTGCTACACAGCACTCATTACGGGCAAACTTTTAGTTTGCCTAAGAATCTCATCATTCCTCATTCGATCAAGTAGACTCCGGTAGAGCTCTCCAACGGCCTTCAGGTGACATTGAGCCGTCTTATGAGGCAACATCCCTGATCCGTTTACCGTCACTACGTCACTAGCGAAACACGAACGATTTAACGATTGGTTGGATGGAAAGAAAGAATTAACAGTACCTGGATCCCGAGCTTCATGCCGACGGTCACCAGCAACTCTGCCAGCAGCCGGACATTATCCTCCTTGCGCCAACGCCACGCCAGTATAAACGCATTCACTAGGAACATCAGCGCTCCTATTGAACACACGAACGTCTGCGGCCAAGAACAACGAGATTAGTCTGGCAAGAATAAAAAAAACTACTGGCAAGTCATGAAAACTCTGATCTCATTCTGTTACCGGAAGATTACCGGGGTACACCTACACACTACGATGTACTGTGTGCACAAGGAACCCATCGAGATGAAACACGATGCCGACCACACGTAGCTGGACTCACTCTATAGTATCTCCAAGTATCTCCGAGACTTGCCACCCGAAACATTGTAACCGGGGTCAGGAGCGCTTCGGCACCAAACTCTCCGTTGCACATGTTTATTTTTCGCCAGGTGAAACAAGTCAAACGCAAATCGTTTAAAAATACAATTCACCTTCTCATCGTGCGTTCGTTCGATGCAATCAGGGAACTAAAGAGGTATATAATTTAAGCCCTAAACTTATGAATTATGAAGATGATCGGATATTGAAAATGTCGCAGTTATGGAATTACCTGGAAGAAACAGATGCTTTTACACGGGACTTTTGCTGAAAATAATAGCAGGCCGGTCAGCACAAGGAAGTAAGTGACGATCAAGCCTCCGGACGTCGATGTCTCCCAACTGAAGACCTTCGGCGACCTGACGTGGATCGTCAGCATCACCACTACCATTATCAAAGTAAATAGTCTAACTGCCAACACAGTCGTCTGTAGCATCGTCCCGCCAATATTTTCCATATTTACAAAAATCGGTATTTCATGTTGTTATTTCTCCATATTTTATACTTTCGACTCCAATGTAATTCCAATAAGTCATAAGTTTATTGTTGACACTGTGTTTTTTCCAGTGTTATAGAGATAAATTCAGCGTAAATCCTAGTGTTTTTGTAATTTTAAAATATATAAATACAAACATATTCTAGTGATTCGCAATCTTATCAGGGTCTATGATCGAGGGCATGATCACAGAGAACCTTTTAATAATACAGGGAATAGAGACCTCTCTTGGCGGTCAAAAGAAGCAACAAATTAAATATAAGTCCAGTGCTTCCATCTGTGTTGCTCTTATGGTCTAAATGTGTGTACAGTGCTCCACATGCATGCACTGGCTACTGTACATACCCCTATACTGTACATACCCCTATACGAACTCGTACTGCTAGTTCTAGTTAGGAAATTAAGATTTTTATTTATATTTGCTTGAAATTACTTAAAAATTGCAAGCAAACAATAAATAAAAATCCTAAACAAAAGATATGACAGTAATAAATACAAATAATTTAGATAACATTTATTTTATTGGAATGTTTACATTTTTAACATTTTAATAACATTATTTTCAAAATAAAAATGTAAAATATTTTATTCGAATTAAGATTTTTACAAATAATTTTTCGACGTCAAAGCTATCATGGATGGCACGTTCACTACGTACACCCTCTGTGGAGAAGAACGGCCAGAAGAAACTCCACAGGAAAGGAATTGTAACTTTAGTAATTTTCTTAATATATAAAGAATCATACATCAGTCATAATTACAATCTACTCCGCTGATTTAGAACAACAGTTGACCAGATATTTTTGTCATCTAAGTAATCATTTATCGTATCGCCTTAGAACATAAAATATTTTTAATTTTAGTTTTAAATTGGCTATCGGATAGATTTACAATATCATCTGGTATTTTATTATAGAAGCGAATACAGTTCCCCATGAATGAATTGTTAAGCTTACACAGTCTAAATTTTGGGTGCGCTATTTTATTATTCTAGTATTTATATTATGTATCAGAAGGAAACAGCATTTTGTTCTTCCGGACATACAAGATGTTTTCAAATATGTACTGTGAGGATACCGTGAGGCAATAAAGAACTTAAGAGAGACGTTCACGATTCCATGAATGAGCTGCCTAGCTCGGATGACTGACTACATCCTATTTAAATTATATCGTGCATCCCGATTAACAGGCATGATCAGGGTAATATTTTCCTCGGAATAATAGATTATATCTATTCCATATCTATTCAGAACTCAGAATAAAATCTCCTTACCTCAGAACATGTTCTGAGTATCGAACCATCGAACCTCCCAAAGATTTCTGACGCGCGTCAGATCATCTTTTGTTCCTCTGAGGAACCCAAAGATTTCTGACGCGCGGTGCGCGTATCCTCTTTTGTTTCTCTGAGCGAACCTCCGTATCAAAGATTTCAGACGCGCGTCGGAAGCGATCGACTTTTGTTCCTCTGAGCTCAGCATCGAACAGTCTGTGGCTTTGTCTGTGGTATATTTTTTTTTCGTTTTGACATATTCATAAATCAAAGATTTCTGACGCGCGTCGCCTCGGCGATCGTCTTTTGTTCCTCTGAGGGCATAATGGTATTTGCACAGTTCCATGAACGGTTTGTTGCAGTGATTTTCAGAGTCACATTTTTTAGGGAAGCAAATTTTCATGTAAGAAATTTTGCAATAACAAAGTCGCATCATTTTCACGGTTGGATTTTTATACGATACGATAAATAAGTAAACAAACTTTGACCCCCTTGCTGCGCTAACGGAGTTAAAAAAATCTGTTGATAAATCTTTGGACGAGTCTCGGTCTCTCCCCGAGGAGACGTGCGTCAGAAATCTTTGCTTTGAGCTCAGAGGAATAAAAGACGATCGCTTCGCTCCCTTGCGAGGCGACGCGCGTTTTAAATCTTTGCTTTGAGCTCAGAGGAATAAAAGACGATCGCTTCGCTCCCTTGCGAGGCGACGCGCGTCAGTAATCTTTGCTTTGAGCTCAGAGGAATAAAAGACGATCACTTCGCTCCCTTGTGAGGCGACGCGCGTCAGAAATCTTTGCTTTGAGCTCAGAGGAATAAAAGACGATCGCTTCGCTCCCTTGTGAGGCGACGCGCGTCAGAAATCTTTGCTTTGAGCTCAGAGGAATAAAAGACGATCGCTTCGCTCCCTTGTGAGGCGACGCGCGTCAGAAATCTTTGCTTTGAGCTCAGAGGAATAAAAGACGATCGCTTCGCTCCCTTGTGAGGCGACGCGCGTCAGAAATCTTTGCTTTGAGCTCAGAGGAATAAAAGACGATCGCTTCGCTCCCTTGCGAGGCGACGCGCGTCAGAAATCTTTGCTTTGAGCTCAGAGGAATAAAAGACGATCGCTTCGCTCCCTTGCGAGGCGACGCGCGTCAGAAATCTTTGCTTTGAGGTCAGAGGAATAAAAGACGATCGCTTCGCGCCCTTGCGAGGCGACGCGCGTCAGAAATCTTTGCTTTGAGCTCAGAGGAATAAATGACGATCGCTTCGCTCCCTTGCGAGGCGACGACGCGTCACGCGCGTCAGAAATCTTTGCTTTGAGTACTGTAGTAGCGCGCAGTCGTAAAGTCCTTGCTGCACCCGGAACTTGGCGGAATTGTGAATACTCAAAAGAAAACACACACACACAAGAAGAAAAAGAAAAGGTGTTGTGCTTTGCAATGTAAACCGAAGAAGTAGCAAGAGATCAAAAAGCAATCGCTGCTTACAACTCGAACCTCATTGGTGGCATGACAGACAACCAATGATGATAATAAAAAGTAAATGTATTGATTACTTGACACTGGCGGCAAAAAGTCAATTAGTGCCAAAAAAAGCGTGTAAACATTTTGACAAGAAGACGATCGTTTGCTAGATCGCATGACACTCAGAGGAAATAAAAGATGATCGCGAGCGCGAGGCGACGCGCGTCAGAAATCTTTGGCATGACGCACAATTTGGATTATGGATAAAAAAAAAAAAAAAAAATATGTTTATTTCATTTCAAAACAATTTTTACAAACAAATGGCAAGTGACTCCCGGTAGGCTTAGAAGAAACCTGTGTTGGGAGGCACTGCTCTTCATAGCTGATTAGAGATAAACAATAAACGGATATGGATTTTGATGTCTATCTGCCAAAGAGTACTTATAATATTAGCCATCAAGAAAAATAAATAAAAAATAAATAAATAATATTATAGTACTTGAATGCTATTATAAAAAGGTACTCTGTGGCATGCTGTCTACCAAACGATGACTGTCGACTGATCTAAACACCAGCTAAAATGCAGTTCGTCTGTTAGTAAATAAATCATCCCCAAACGAAGATAAAATTGGAGGCTAGAAGGTATTACGCAAAATCTTGCTTCAAAAGAAGTCGCATTTTAGCATTACTCCATCACTGAGTACACATAGTGTGTTTATTCTAATAGGTGCTATTATTATTTCCAGGATCTGCGTGGGCGTCATGCGGCTACCCGGGCAGGCCGGCGCACTCGCGCGTGACGTTTTCGGACGACTCGCTGGCCGAGGGCGTAGTGGCCACGTACGTGTGCGACCCGGGATTCGAATTGCTGGGCCCCTCCAGGAGGATCTGCGGACAAGATGGCCGGTGGACGCCCGATGGCATACCCTTCTGCGGTGAGTTATTTTTTATGACATCTTGCAGAGCCTAGCGTATTACGAATACTGCCTCGCAAGCTCATATATACGTCCCCACCGAGGTGCTCGAGCCTGCCCTGAATTAGGGCGATTAGGCCTTAGTCGACCACGCTGGCCCAGTGCGGGTTGGTCAACTTCATACACAACCTTTTGAATTTCTTCGCAGGAGTGTGCAGGTTACTGATCGTTTCCTATTCGTAATATCTGTCCTCCTGTAACTTACACCAAAACTTAAAATTTCTGAAAAAATAAATGTATGTAAGTATTGTTCGTGAAAGATGTTATACTACTGTAATATAAGGTAGTTTTACGTAACTTTACACAAGCATTACCTATATTAGAGCGCATATGTTTCCGCTGGCTTCTTCTCTGTCCTGCTTTTACTTTCAATGATAATTGAGAAATCGCTTCCCACGGGCTGAATGGCCACAGACGGAAGACTAGTGTGCTCCCACGGCTCTCTCCGTGGTATACCTCTCTGCACCTACCCCTTGGATACTGCCTCGCTCGCACGTTGGGAAAGCAGAGGTGCTCTCTATTGAATTTTACTTATATACAGTATATTACTACGAGATACGTACTATATCTGTACTCATACGGAAGAATATCGTTGCGTTTTGTGCGACGCGACGTACAATTACGTTCCATACGAGTTATCTTTTTTTAAAGGGGACAACGGGAATAACCCAAAATAAGAAGAAATACAAACTCTGTATTTTTATCTGTCATAATGTCATGATCATGAGATAGGTAAAATGAATCGTGTGCGATCTTATTACCAACACAAAGATGTGGAGACATCTCTCTAATACCGTAGTATTGCACGCCTTTTGGTTAGAATAATATTTTATAACACTAATACCAAACAAAGACTCCAGCAAGCCATCAAATCTGTGGTATCATCATAAAGTAGGGACATGAATGTAGAAATAGAGAATTGAGAATTTCTCTTAACATCTCGAACACGAACCATTTTATGGCAAGTCTCATCACGAAAACATGTTTGTATGACAAAAGCCTGTGGAAGAGAAACGTGGGCTTAAATATGTGTTTCTAGGGTCACGTTCGCTATAAAGCGGATTTCGCCGAGACCACAAATACTAGATAATTCTGTGCTTTATAGGATATTGGTGGTGAATAAAATGTCGACCCACTTCGGGAATGTGTTGGGAATGAGTTTATCCGCGGTTGCGCCGCCGCCGACGCCAATGTCGACGACTCATCTCACCATAATGGGCTTTGCAGGTTTTCAAGAAAGTTATTGATCCTCGAAACGACACTCGTGTCACATGTAATATGACAGATTCAGGTCGTATTATGAAACATTGCGAATAGAAACCACTTGCGTAAAATAAAATGATCAACCATTCAGCATATACAATAGGTTTTAGATATGGTACCTTACTTACTGGTAGGTAAAGGTAAGTCTATCGATCCAGCTCCTTGCTCTATTTGACTCATAAAACGCTGTTAAACTAGTAAAACACAAATCAGCATTGGGAAAAAAACCCTATGTTGTTAATTAAGGATTTTTTGCAAAGACAAAGGACAATATGATGGTCTAAAATATATGAGGCTTAGTCCAAATGTCAACCACTAAAGAGACTATACAACGTGTTACAGAAAATACCAAAAAAAAGATTATTTTTATCAAAGGCATTTAATTAAAATTTTCCCATCTCTAGTGATCAGCTAAGTCAAAGAATATTAGGACCAGATTTGTAATTTTAGGTCAATGTGCCTATTTTTACCGCTACGGTTAAAAATGTTTACGTATTACTTGTACCATAACATTCACATTAGAACAATTAATTTCAAAATAAAAAAAAAACTACAAATAAATAATAAAAGTTTTGTTAAATAATAAAATTGTTATGAAATAATAAATAAATGAAATAATAAACTAAATATTTAAAAAAAATGTTATATTTGTAAATACGTAAACAAGATAATTAAGGCAAAAAATAAAATGTTTTCTAACATAAATTGATTTAAGTACATCTCTTTTAAAAATGTAGGCACAAATGGTGTACAGATACTTTTCCGTTCTGAGAATCGATGGTCTATATTTTAGGTGTCAAATGACACTAGAGATGGGAAAATTTTAATTAAATGCCTGTGATGAAGAATATTCTTTTTTTTTGGTATTTTTTGTAACACGTTGTATAATTGAATAGCACACCATTACTTTATTACGTGCTCTAAATTACTTACACTTATCTTCAGTATCACTTAATCAAATGCCAAAATTTGTGGCTTAGTTAAAATTGCTGTTTATTTAATAGAAAGCTGTCAAATCGGTAGGATCCCTGGGTCGGACCTTAGTTTTCTGCGGTCCAAAGATAGTAAATCATAACCAAAGTAAATGTTCTGTGGTGGCTTTTTCCTCTGTGGGTGGCATTTTATAGCTGTCACGCGCCGTCGTGATCGGGAGATCTGCTGGCTTTTCAGTGACACGATAACAAACAACAGCATTGAACTTGGCGCGCATACAATAGCACCTGAGTGAGTTCACCTGCGCCTGAGCACGATCACGGTTGAATAATTAGCTGCGAGCGACCGAACCGGCCGCGGCGCCGCGACCGACATTCGGTTCCGTTAGACCAATGCCAGTGTAATATATTAATGACTTTTATTATTTTGTTTAGTAAAATCATGTTATTTCACAGCCTGCGGCGGTAACAGATTTGGAGAGAGTGAGTAGTGCGTTTTTTGAATGAGTATTCACTCACTTATTCATGGGAATGGACGTGAGCTCGGGTTTGAGTGTGATGAAGTACGTACTTACCTCTACCATCAGAAGAAATATTTTGTTATCAGCTCATAACATTTCCCTATTTTCGCGGAGATATGTCTACGGTCGGTTCAGGTTTACCCCGAATTAAGACGATCATTAGAGAACTATTTTAGACGTTCAGGCGGCGAAACATTTAGTATTCCCAATATTCCCATCCCTTCTTCTCCACTGCTCAACTAGATTGCTCGATGAGCAGTTGAGCAGTAGGAAATAGTTTGTATTACCGAATATTTTATGCTCTATAGCTCAACTATTTCTGCTCAACTTAGTTTTGATCTCAAGTTAAACAAGCAGCTAGTTAATAAGACTTGCATTATCCATTCCATTAATTCGACTACCTGTCACATTATCATGAAAGTAATCAGAAACTTTATGACAGCTCTTACTTAGGCCGTGCTATAATAAACAACTCTTATGAAGCTTTCCCTTGGAAACCGGCCAGCAGATTAACACTGTTATCCTAGGTCAAAGACCTCGAACCTGAATAAGGTCTGTGGGTCAAGCCCCTGCAGAATAAATACATACAAATGAGAGCCGTATACGGAACGAACTTGGCAGGCGCGCGCGCCGCCGGTCGGTCGCATTCCTGGCTTATTCATTATCATTACATGCCTAGATTAGGCTAGCGATTGTTATGGGACTGCTTCCGGGCTTTCTTCTTTAATTTTATTGTTGCTAATAAAATTAATTAATGGGTAGTGAAAATCAAACCTAACCTATATTAAGTGGATTAGTAACACACACACGTCGGTAGAAATATTGAGTTCTTAATTTAGCAACTAACAAAATACTATACTTTTATCTCCCCTCGGTAGAAATATTGAGTTTTTAATCTAACAACAGAATAATTTCTTACGATGTTTTCTTTTACCGTAACGTAGAGACAAATCAACAAATACGGTAGATACGAACTAGATTAAACATGATCTTGTTACAAATAAAGCCGCATAATAATAACAAGGTCTTTTATAGGCATATCGCGAATTATAAATTTAGTGAATTGGCCTCTTACAAAGAGATTTCACGAATTAGACATAATAAGTCGACAAATGGTCGACTACGTGTCGAACTGCGACTGCGCGTACAAGAGATACCAACTACCATAACTCATTCTCTTATTCCATTACAAAGATTACAATGCAGGGTGTAACAGCTCGAGAGTGTTTCCCGAGCCGATAACTAGGCCACTGTCTCTCAATGAAAGTAACGAGTAGTGACAGAGGGAAGAGTCTGCGAACTTAAGTCGAACCGATATTGCTTCGCCACTTATACCTGAGCTGCGCTAGTTACATAGTTGTTGATACTATTCTCCACGGGGCGGCGAGGCGCGAGGGGCTTGATGAGCCTACCCCAATGAGGGCGAGGTGATCGATACAACAAAACTTGGGTTCCACACGTTGTTGGTTAGTTCTTCTTAGAAGCATCATAGGTGGTTAAAAAAAAGAAATTTACTTTCCATACTATTTATTTATTAATAATAGGAAGACCAACAGCTAAAGTTAATTTAATAGTAAATACAGTTGTACCAACAAGCCATTTACAGGTCTCCACATGTAGGTACCAGAACATAAAAAAACACATAAGGTCATAGTGCATAGGCCTGAATCTCTCGCAAACAGATTGTTCAGTTAAAAATAATGTCTATTTAGCAGACGTCTCGCCGAATCAGAACCAGTATTAAACAGGTCCAGGTCAAATTCTATGTTAGATGATGTATGGACAATATTTACTTTTTTAGACAGAACCTTTTCCTTTTTCCTAGGTCTAGACTAAAATGCAGTCATCGTACCGAATCGAACCGATCAGTTTTATTTATTCAAGCTAACATTACTATTATTGGCTTATCATAGGCCTTGTAGATATCGTCATAGCTCATATTAAATCAGTCGCGAGAACAATGGCTAAACTGCGCGCGCGTCTCTTCGTCGTAAGATTCTGAGATTGATTAGAAACGCGTTTTTTGCCGGCATCCGATGGAATATAGAGCTCATTGATAACTCTTGAAGACTGCTCGCTGTCACTGCCATGTCAAGATCAACTTGGCAGCTTGGCTTGGTATCGATCTTACCGGCTGTTTTCGGTCATGGCATGGCGAACACTTCGACTCCTGTCAGTCGTCGGGCGCTGCTGGTATAAACCTAGGTTAAAGGTGTTACCAGCCACATACGTCTTCACAGAGGGTATCGAGCCTTCCTGAACAAGTGTGGTCAGACCTTTAGTCGATCACGTTGGTCCATGGCTGGTCCAGTCCAGTGCGGGTTACGCATTCTAACTATAACCATTTATAAAAAAAAAATCGCGCGGGTCTAAACGTACGATTAATTTAGTAAGGCCCGGTCGGACCTCGGCCCAGAACTTGCCAGGGCGAAAAATGCGTCGGAGAAGAATGACTCCTATTCTACTCCGACGCGTTTTACGCTCTGGCAAGTTCTGGGCCGAGGTCGTGCCCGTCTGAGGGCGCCCCCAGATACGTTGTCATAGATTTCTAAGGGGTACGGTTTCGCTCCCCCGCAAGTCCGCGCTTGCTATATTACCACTCTGGTAGAAATTGCGATAAAAAAAAGTGTAATTGCAAAAGAAGCGTAGGTATTCATACGTAGTTTCTTTTTAATGATGAAGAAATTCAAAGATGGTGTGTGACTATGACTACCAACCTGCACTGGGTCAGTGTGGTCGGGCCTAATCGCCCTAATTCATGGTAGGCTCGAGCCCCTCGGTGATGAGCCGTTGATGATGATACAGGGTTTTAGTGAGAGATCTTTACGTTCAGCCCGTGATTCAAAATCATATCATATTCCGCTCTGATTTTGGAGACCCGTCAATTATATCTGGTATACCCAAAATCACGTATTTATTCTATCTATTCGAATTTACAACCCACACGTTAAGGGTCGGGTCACACTTATCGACGGCGATCGACGGTTTGCCCATACAAAACGCGCACTTAGTATGGCAATCCTTTCACATCGTTAGAAATAAATGTGGGAAATAAATGTGCAATTTAAAAGACAGAAAAAGCAATGAAATCTATGAAGAGGAAAGTCGTAAAAAACCGACAGCAAATTACGATAAAACTGCAAAAAGTACATAACATTGTTGGACCTGTCAAACTTGCTGTGAATCGATAATAGCAGGTTTTAATTTAATGTTTACGAGATATTGTGATGGAAGCAATGCAGCTCGATACTCAATGACGAATTGAGAACGAGCCATTGACGCGAACCGTTCGAAGTAAACAAGTAAACAGGGATGCCAATCGCAACTTACTCGTGTATTATAATTTATACCTCTAACTAAAACTAAGGCTAAAAGTTGAAAGTATTACTGCGCTGCGCACTATGATGTCCAGCGTCGTTTCTTAACATGACCATTTTGCGCACCATGCATGGAAGGTAGAATATTTTAAAACGAAAGAATAGCTTCGCGATCCTAACGAAATAGGTATTTAGGAAAACATTTTGCTATCGCTCGTGCGCTCATGCCCCCGGGAGAGAGAGAGCGAGAGCGTTGCAGCTCGCGGCGGCTGACTATAGATACTTTTCTTGATGAAATTCCCATTTCGGGAGAAAACGGTTTCCACTAACTAAATTTCAACAAATCACTTTGATTTTGATGTCGATCGTTACAGCACAATATATTCTAGGATTATAGGTTTCGCTTTTTAACAAAAATACATTGTTTTTGTTTTAATCACAAAAAATACGTTACTTGAGGTGCCTATAAGTTTGAATCTATAGCAAATTTTGAAAAAAGGAAAAGCTATTTTGTTTTAATCACAAAAAATACGTTACTTGAGGTGCCTATAAGTTTGAATCTATAGCAAATTTTGAAAAAAGCAAAAGCTATAAACCTAGTCATTCATTGTGTCAAAAAAAATACAAAAAAATCATGGAGATTAGAAAATATTCAGAAGTGGAAAAACGTTTTCTTTTTTGTATGGACGAGCACGTACTATTAAATGGAAGTGGTAATATAGCGGGCGCGGACTTGAATACCTAATATAATGCTACTCTTGAAACCCATCACCGGCAGCCCTATCAGTAACGGCGTGCAAAGTGTGCCAGCACTTGTCGCTAACGGTGAGGACGCGCCCGCGCAGCTTCCCCCCGCGGCGCGCGTGTCGTTGACACCCCTCCCCGGGTGACCCGCTTCTGACAGAACGCCAGCCGCATTCCAGGGGCAAACCTTGACCTATACCCGAGTGTAGAGTTTCGCCGTGGGAGCGCCTCGAGTCTCAAGATTCAAGAACCGCTTTGGGAAGAGAGTGTAGTGATGCAAGTGAAATGCGCACACACTTGACACGCAGGTTTCGGCTCTTACGGTGAAGGAGCACATGTGAGGAAACAACTAAATTTTCGCGATGGGCGGTGCTATACTAGATCTAGGGTTAGTTTAAGGTCATTTGATTACTGATTACTGCGAGCCTCCTGGGTGCGTTAGCGCATGCTCTTCGTCATTAGCTGTGCACAGATGTGTGACGCGCTTATCCACTTCGCGCGTTCGCGAATTACTTTACTCTCGCTCTCTAGACGACGCGCAGGCGCGAAAACTACCGAATTCGGGTCTCGTTTAAACCGCATTACCCCGAATTGGATTTTCGGTTTTTGTGATGCTGCAGATACCCACTTTAGTAATTCAAACTTTAGCAACTTTTGCTAGTGATGAAGTTTTCTTCATCGTGTGGGTTGTAAGGTCGATAACCGACCTCACAAACCCTGCAGTGTCAATGTTACAGAGCCGCTCAAGACCACTGACATGGCTCGTGTAACGACTAGTGTAGATAATAGCCGGGATCAACTTTACATGCCTTCCGAAGCACAGAAACATCTTTCTTTTTGGACAATCAAGTGATTCAGTCTGCTGTGTTCTAACTGGAAGTCGCGCAAAGATATTTTTGCTTGACAGTGTTCCCACCGAGATTCGAACCCGGGACCTTCGTAATGAAAGTCAAAATCCACGAAGGCTGAAGAGAAGAATAATAATAAAGTTACTTAGTCACGTCCAAGACAAGCGCTTCCGGGATTATATCTAATACCGAGCGTAGTTAGCACAGAAAACCACTCAATTGCAATGTTTTACTCTTCTATAAAACAGTGTCATTAAAGTCGACAGAGTAATTTATCTTCTTGATTTTAATTTATTTTGACGAGTTCAATGATTGCTTGAATAATTTTTATTTGTGTATTTTCCCTTTAGGTTTTGCTATTCTCAGCAAGCCCTTTCATTTGATACCCATATTGTAAGAAAGCATGACGAGGTTATGTTGAGTATTTGAGGAATTCCTACGGCCACCTTCCGGCTCCATAATGAAGCCCTGGACATCATGTATGACTAAAGATCTTTTTAAGACAAATTCAACGAGCCCAAACACGACTAGGTTGTGGTGTGTATTTAAGGAGTTCCTATGGCCACCTTCCGGCTCCATCATGAGACCCTGGACATCACGTATGACTAAAGATCTTGTTAAGACAAATCCAACGAGTCCAAACACGACTAGGTTGTGTTGTGTATTAGAGGAGTTCCTATGGCCACCTTCAGTCTCCATCATCAGACCAGCTCCATGGTACCATAATATAGCATTGTCATCGCGGTTACATAAGTGTACCAAATTTCAGCAAAATCCAATGGCAGCAAGTGTTCCAAAATTGAGTTTAAGATTCCACCCGAACATACACACCCACATACAGTGCAAGTTAAATAAAAGCTTGTAAAAAAAAGAAGTCCGATCCCCTATTGATTGAATTGATTGATTGACCTTATCAATTGACAAGACTATTTCAACCGGAAGGTTACATCCAGTGTGTGTAATGCTAAGAACAAACAAAGTACTTGTTCTTAGGTGCAATGTAACTAAGTTTCTGTCTATGGTTCGTCGTAGTACGTACCAGGCGAGCGTAGCTAGGGCGGGCTGCTTCTATCAAAATGATAAATAAAAAAAAGCTGTAACTTGCGCGCACGCGTCGCTCTGAGAACAATTTTTCGATTAAATTACCTGGCCTGGTCTGATTACCTAGAATTCTAAATTTCATGAATGTAGCTCTTGCCATTCCCGAGATGATGACGACGTCCGAAATTCACTGTTTTTATCTCTACACTCCTTCTCCATACTGTTTAATGACTGGTTTTTGGTTTTGATGGAATGGTAGTTAGCCGCCGCTGCCTCTTGTCCGAGAGACGCCAGTTCTAATCCCGCTACAAATTAAAGTGGATGCGAATTCGTTATGTATACGTTTATTTAATGCTCTATGATGAAAAAAAGATGTCAAGAAGGTGTGAAGAAGATCTTAGGAGTCTTCTCATTCTCAGACTAAATTATCCTTTTACCGCGGTTCAATGGCGAAAACCGAGTGGGTGAAGTCGACCAACCCGCACTGGGCTACCGTTGTCGAACTGGATCACTTCCTGGTAGGCTCGATTCTCTCAGTGGTAAAGTATAACATGAGCTAGTAACAAAACTTCGCTGCTGTAGGGGGGCTCCTTCCTCCTCATTTCCCTTCCCCTACTCTATACTCAAAAGCACATATTTAGGGTGGACTTATTCTAAAGTCCATCTAAAACTTAAGTTATAAATTATAATCTCTAGCAGAATTAATAAATGTTATAGAAATAATAAATGTTATTATTATTATGTTTATTACTATGGTATAACAACGAAGCGACCTTTATCAGGCCAGTAAGAGGCCAATCCACACAGGTTCCAAACCGTGGCTTTCTGGCACGTGGCCTGGTCGCCATTCGAGAACTCGAGGCATAATCAAATAACTGTCCTGAATATGGTTCAAATCTAGTTTACATTAATATCAAGTAACTGTCTCTAGTTTGGTAAAATTCTTGGTTTACAACTGCTAATTACATAATGAACATGATCCAGAGCTGTCACGGGTCGTAAAATGCGCGTACATGAAACTATATGGTCAGCATGCATGAAGAGATTGATCATGGTATCGCGTGGGTTGATGAAGAGAGATGAATGGATACGGATGAAGGCAAAGAAGGGAGTTTGGTGGTTTGCAAATGGGTGGAAGTGGCTTCTGGCCTACCTCTTGGTAAAAGCAATATGTGAAGCTACGAATAAGGAAGCTATTCGTAGATGTGAAGACATTGTCCATTTCTATTGATGGATCATTATAGTAACAGCTGTCGAGTTGGGCTTGTCGCTCTGATCACAAAAAAAAACAGCCCACGCTTTCGCACTAAAGTACTGAACAGATTAGAATGGAAATAGTTTGTACTCTGGATTTATAAGGTACTTTTTACGGGAAAAAGTTTTATTCCCACGGGAAAATCTTAAACAACGCAACCCGTAGTCGTGGGCGGACAGCTAGTATCATTTAAAATGAGCCTTTAGGAGCATAATGGAGATTTTACGACAAGAGGATTTCTTAAAAAGGGGATTCCTCAAAAAGTGGAGTTAACAAAATGGACATGGCTACAGTTTAATACAGAAAGGTATGACTCAGAAATGTTTATGGGCTTAATTGCAACTTTAACTTCTGCCGAGTAGAGCCCTTTAACACAGATTAGATAATAGTTACTACGTAATGAACGGTCCTGCGCAGCCCGCATCTAGCGTTATTCTACTCCTACATGACTCCTAACATTGACTGAAATGTCGTCGTCGTATTGAAGAAAGCTTATAATAAGATAGTGTGCTGCTGACCGTACGAACGAGTTCAATTTACATGTCGTGATGCCGTTAGCGGCCGAGAGGCGTGTCAGCTGGATTTGCATGCAATTATCGATATCGATAGTCATCCATCAGTCACATCACTAATAGTGAAGACTGTCTTTATGCTAGTAGGCAGACATGCCTCCATTACAATCTTTCGCTCTCGTGGTATAGCTCAATAATTTCTTGTGGCTTGTGAGGTACTTCTTTAGGGGTGCCTTCCGCTCCAAATCCAATGTATACTCGGTTATGCATGATCTTTAACATGATTCGTCGATTTTGTGTCACGTAATACTTTTATAGGTATTTTTTTTTTTATTTAGACTGACCGTGTCCAGAACCTGCCTGGTCTTCTATTCTATTTGATTATTTTCAGCGTTGGATTATTACTGACCCTGGAAGTCTCGAATTTAGAACTCATGAACTCATTCTTGCAGTATATGAGAACATCCTCAGGAAACCTTCATACGCCACAGAAGAAATTATAAAGTTGTATCGCACTGGGCTCGCGTAGCCCCTTGGTGGGGACGCATATGGGCTGATGACTATGTTTAATGATGGGAATTCAGAAGTGCGGTCAATGTGGCTGTGCCGTTACAGACGCGTTGCTCCCGGCCCGTAGAGCCGTTACGTGACGTGAGCATACGCCTTTATTGCCATAGTTATGTTTGATGATATGTAAAATATATCTGTTATTTATAGCTTCATCTTTATGTATTGTTTGTAACTGTGATTTGGAGTCGGTTTGGGCAGATTCGGTACCATAGTGCTGATTAGACATGGGACGGGTACCTATACCCGGTTTGGATCCGGTACCCGGCGGATCCGGCACTTTTCTTAGCATTCGGTCGGGTACCGGATATTCATGACGGGCACCCGCCGCTGCCGGGTATATTGATAAAAGATAATAATGACAAATATTAATATTCAATCTTTAATGATAGTCACTAAAAAAGCATTGTAATTTTCAGTATTTATAATAAGAGGCAAGTTATGATGTAAAAATACTAGCCAGCCAATGCTATATTTTCAGCCCTATTAGCATCAAGCAGACTTCTTTCATTTTCATAAACTAATCCAGCTTCTGAAAATAAGCGTTCACTGTAAACTGAACTTGCCGGTGTTGATAAATATTTAGATGCTACTCTTCGTAATTTGGAAAATATCCCCGTTATCCACCAGGTGTAAGGGTTTATGGACATCGGCCGAGATGATTATTAATGTTCCATATCGAGGGGCCTGTATTGGGGTCATCAATCCTTCATAAACTACGCTGGCTTATTGCTGGTGAAGCTGAAATGATGACAATTTATAAATCTTTTGTTTTGGCAGTGTTGAACGTGGCGGCAGGCAAGGCGCCCATGCAGATATCGACGGAGGAGGGCGGAGTCCCGCAGCGCGCGCTGGACGGCAGCACGTCGCCAGTGTTCTCCGCCGAGACCTGCACGCTCACCAAGACGGAGCGCGACCCCTGGTGGTACGTCAACCTGCTGGAGCCGTACATGGTGCAGCTGGTCCGGCTGGACTTCGGGAAACCTTGCTGTGGTGAGACCCTTTAATACTTTCGTTCATGTAATGTTGTTGAGAACTGTGAACCTTTTAAATTTAAGAATCTGTTAATTTTCTTATCGTGAGGGTTATTGATCAATGCTCACAAACTCTGGTGTCAGAATTAAGCCTTTGAGGGCAACGAATTAATGAGGGCTTCTGACAGAGCTCATTTAAGTGAATACTTTAGGATAATAGTAGGTGCTAACTACTTTTGCAAACGTGGTTCAGCCCAAACTGGGGACAATCCTACAAAGTTATTCTGTACTTTGAAGCGTTTGAAAAGAAAATGTGCACCGTATTAGTAGATAAGTAAAGGACATTGACTCACTTGAGTAGTTATTTCGTTTTGCGACACTGAATTTGATTGAAAGAAACTACGAGTAAATTATAATAAAATAACATCATCATTCAGACATCTAACTTTGTATTAGCAAGCACTAAACCTACGGTTTGAAATGGCGCGATGGAGTCATTGTCTGCAGTACTATTACCATATTTACCACTATTACTGGGCCATTTTTACGACTTGTCAGTGGGCCAGGGTTGCTAATAGTGGGTTGAGATGCGGCCCGGTTCGCTGCGCATGTAGACTGGCCGTATAAACGCAGGCGCACCCGCCGCCGCCGCCGCCGGGGGTAGTCAAGCGATCAGCTGATGTGCCAAACATGGCGACGCGCGACGTCTGCACATGATGCGAGTGTCAGTTACACACACCGCCGCTCTCTCCTTACAAATTTTAGGTGGCTAGAGGATTTTGTCGAAGAATGTCAGATCTGGTTGCCTACCTAATTTATTATAAACCTTGTCTATGACGGTGTCCATTATTTTGGTGAGGGCACATGTTCGAAAATTTGGGTTGTATATTTTAAAGCACAAAAAAGAAAACAACTAACACATATTTGCTAAATTCTTCATGTCAGATGTAAATGGACGACAGAGGTCGGTGAACTCAAATTGGCCGCGATTCTCCATTATTCTAATCAATTTTCAAACTGGATACCACCGTTAAAGGTGCTCCGCTAGACATTCTTTACCCCAGATATTACGACTATTTGTATGAATAATGGTTATTGTCGTATTGATAGGCATAGCAGGAAATCTATCTCACTAAGCGCAAAGAAAATATTTAATTTATCATTTTTATTTTGCTGTCATATTTGACGAATTCGGAACTTATTTGACACGCGAAATTGGGTACGATTTGTCACGCCTACAAAACCGATGATTTCTGACAAATTTTGGTAACATTGGTCAATACTATGACTAGACTAAAGGGTTGCAGTGTAGTTGACTTAACTCGACACACCTAGCAGCGGCTCGACGTAACATTCCAAACAGCATTGATGGAAATGCAGTCAACCAAGAAACTTTCCAACGATTTAATCTCAAACCCTTCCCAAGTTATTATATTAAATTATTACAGCCGCCAAGCACCAGCGAACCTAAATAGCTGGCTGCGAGTGAAAGTTCGTGACGAAAATATACCTACGTATAATGAAAGTTAAGTTCTTAAGACATTCTTTGATGCGATACTTAGAACAAATGTTGCAACATTACGTTGAATGCGGTGCATAATGCCGCAGATAATGCGTTGCGGGGCGCATGCGCTCATCGCGTTGATTAAATTAATCTTTAGAAACGGAACAAAGGTATTATAACACGTACGAGAACACTCACGCGCAGCTAATCGAATCTCCACGATGTTCTTTGATGTTGTGTTGACTGGTGTTCTTTGAACGCTCGCAGGGATATTAATAAAAACTGTTTTGTATGACTTATGTAATAGATGTTTTGGATGTATATACGTGTTCATTACTGTCCAGAATTAATTTGTGTTTTCGGCTAAAATAATTTAACAAGTTACTTACCTCTCCTAATGCTATTTCATCGCAGCCTCAGTGGCCAAACGATAAAGCGCTCGGTTCTCATCACTGAGGCTTCGGGTTCAAATCCCGTGTTCAAACAAAAACGTGTTTTTTTTTATTGTGTGTCTGTTTTACCCAAATGTAATATTTTGTAAACAAAAAAAAAAAAGAAAGAGACGACGCTCTACAAAATAAACAAAAATCACTGTATGGCCTGATAATAAATTCCTAAATAGTCGTTACATGAGCCATGTCAGAAGTCTTCGACGGGTCCCTAACTCTGACACCAGGGTTTGTGATGTTGGTTGTCGACTTTACAACCCACATGATAAACAAATATAAAGAGATTGATGACTAACAAGACTTAAAAAACTTCGCAATTTAAGAACTAACTAACATTCCATTAACAGGTACCAACAAGCCGGTGGTGATAGTGGTGCGCGTGGGCAACAATCGACCTGACCTGGGCACCAACCCCATCTGCAACCGCTTCACGGGCTTCCTGGACGAGGGCCAGCCTCTCTTCCTGCCCTGCAACCCGCCCATGCCCGGCGCCTTCGTAAGCGTGCACCTTGAAGTCGACGTTCCGAGCCAGCTGTCCATCTGTGAAGCGTTCGTGTACACGGACCAGGCGCTGCCGATAGAACGCTGTCCCCAGTTCAGAGACCAGCCGCCCGGCAGCACCGCTACCTACAACGGGAAGTGCTACATCTTCTACGATCGGCAGCCGTCGACCTTCAGAGACGCGCTGGCCTTCTGTCGGTCGCGGGGCGGAACCTTGCTGGACGAGAGCAACCCCGCGCTGCAAGGTTTCATCAGCTGGGAGCTCTGGAGGCGACACCGGTGAGTCCAGTTTTGTTTTACCGCTGGCGTTTATCTTTTTTTCAGTAAGGAGTGTCTGTGAAGCGTGAAACGTTTGACTTTTCCGTTTTTGTTAGATAACGATCGATTCGTAATCTGTCATAATCATAAGTATGGTTGGAACGAAGGCTTTTGCAACAGGAAACGTGCAAATGCAGATACTTATACCCTTTACTTCCGTTTCTATTTATTTTTTATTGAATGTGTTCCTAAACTAGTATATTAGTCAAAATATGTTAATATTTCCGTGCCGTCATCATTATTGCGTAAATTGACAGTAAGGGGAACAGCACATAATAGTCGGCAAGTTTTTCTATTGCATTTATCGGCAGATGTCGGTTATTTCGAAATGTAATGTGAAAAATCATGTTTTACCGCTGCGTCGTCGGCTGATGCGAACTTGATGGAGCTCACGCGGAAGCGAGCGACGCGAATTCAACTTTATGTAATATCTAAGTAATGTGTGTGAGATGTTGTGTTTATTTCCTTACCTCTGGGCTGACAAACATAATATTCTGATTACGGCTTGAGAAAGCTATAATCTAACCTAATCATTGGTCTCTGCTCTGTAATTCAAAGCTCGAAGATTATTATCCTGACATGAACAACATAGGTATACTTCACATAGAGAGATAGTGCTCGATGAAAGATTACCTTTATGCCTTAGTATCGGTCGGTACTTCTTCGCGTCTTAGATCTAGATTTCAAAGAACTACAATAGCGATCATTTACCAAGTATATGTTCTTGCGCATCTTCCCGCTGCCACCATAAGCTATCGTAATTCATATCTTAACAAGACGAGCTAATAGAAGTGGAACTATAGATACGATACTTTAATTATCACGATCCTGATTCTTGTTTCCTCGCTTATAGGATTCTCGTCCTAGAAAAGCCCTTAGCTTAGTCGGGACTCTCCGGGAGTCCTTGCAAAGGATTGAGATTAAACATTATTGTGATCGTGGAGATCCTAAGCGGAGGCCTTTGCCCATCTGGACAAAGGCTCCGGCTGACAAAGCTTTTTAGAGATGGGAATAATGATGAAAATACCTGCCAACTGCCCGCATTACGCAAGGTGCATTGATCCAGTGATAAACTGCGCTCGCGTCGTTTCTGCGACGTTTTCATAACGGTGACGGTCCATATGCGGCTTGCGTGATAGTCCACCGTTTTGGAGCATTTTCACACGAGTGCGCTAATCGATTCTTCCCGCCCCCGTTCGTGATCGCGCGATGTCGGCCTCGTTTGCATCGGTGACTTACGCAACGGCGTCCAAGTCGGATGTTTAGCCGCCGGTTGATACGTTACTAAACCTCTCATCCTTTAAGTTGCTACACTCTGTTCCAAATGAAAAGAAAAACGATTTGTGGTTCGAATACGCACCTATCCAGACAATGCGAAAGTCCGGACAACAGAAACGGCAAATGCCACAATGTTGTTTTTGCTGCCGTACCTTGTGGTACTCAAATGAATTTGCTATCGTTTCTCTTTTCTTTTGGAATAATTGTTCGCCTGTGCATTCTATACATGTTTCAAGTAGCTCTTGTCCATCTCCACACCTTGATGAGCTCTTTGGCCCAAAACGTGTACAAGTACAAGTAGTACCATACATAAACTAGTCCTTTTTAATTGAATTTGTTAATCTTTGACGATTACTGCGTTACTAACTTAAATATCAATCTTGACATATCCACATTTCAATGAACTCACCACTGATTATGGATAATTTGATTGTTTAAATTCTTAAGTTTAAATTCTTAATATAAAAATAGGTTGTCCATTGCCATTCAACGTGGCAAAGCAGCGAGTGTCATGGGCACCTTTACGGCGGGTATGACCCGGGGAGGTATTTTTGACTGACATTGTGCATATAAAATGTATTAATAAATTTTTGACGGTTGCTTTTCTTGACTAATAAATATTGTTTAATTTAATAAAAAAAAATATAAAAATGTTTGGAAGACAAAAATATTAGTGATATGGGAACCTACAGCGATCCCGTTTGGTCGCGCCGCTACAGTCGTCAGCCAACCGCTGGCCACTCCTGCGCTATCGGCCGTTACACGCTACGGTACCGCTGTTTCTCTGCTTCATTGACGCGTCGTATAATCTGCTTTTTTGACGCGTCGATCACCTCTAAATATCGGATGCTAACTACAGGTCGTTGCTCTTGCAGTACATAGCCAAACGAAACAAAGTAATTCGATTAGTTGCTAGATCTTGCACTATACATCATAATCTAATAAATTATAAAGCAGAGAATGAAGAAAAAATCAACCAATAATAAAAAATAATAATCATAGACAACACGAACTGGCCGTTATTGAGCCGCCAAAAGCTCCAGAAGGTGATAGGCCAAAATAAAATAAAATAAATAAAAATAACAGTACAATAATTTACAGTCGGATAAGTTTTAACTTTCCTTCCGAAGCACGGAATAATTTTACTTTACAGCAAACAACGTCCTGTTATTGTAACAAGCTTATATTGTCAGAAACTTGATCATACCATAAATTAGGGCTGACTATCAATACAGGGTGAAAGGAACATATCTACAAACTTTCTTCTTCAATACGACAGGGATCGATTCCCAAACTGATTATTTAAATCTTTGAATGCAGTTTTTTGTCACTAAAATCCATGACATGGTTCGTTAGAACAGATCCTTCTATACTGACCTATCTAAATGGGCCACCCTTAGATAGGAATGAAACAGAACACTAGAGTCTGACCAATGAAAACTGTCCAAGTAAAATGGCGGCAATTTTGAAATCTAAAGAAAAAAATGCAGCTAGAGATCGTATTCAGCTCATAAACGTATTGAGTCAACGATTTTTTTTTGAAAAATAAGGAAATTCTACCGTTATAATGTACTAAACCAGTAATGCTTTAGACTTAGATTTTTGGCGCTATTTTAAAAATGCCACCGTTTTATCGGGACAGCTTTCGTTGGCCAGACTTTATACGTACAGTCAGCCGTTTGTCACGTTGACTAAACCCGAAAATGTCTCTTAATCATTCATGATTATTATCTCTGTGCTTGTTATTTAATTTAAAAATATCGAAGCACAACAAATCGATGGCCAAATTTCAACACTTTGTTTATTCTCTGTTAGTAAATAATATTTTGATTCTTATTATTACGAAAGTCATACTTAACGAAAGAGTCAAGAGTAAATAAACAAGTCATACCAAAGTGATTAACACCATCACTACTATATTATAGTGTGATTCAAAATCATATAGATAGAGCAAATTATAAAAATGATAATGATATTGCTACATCATTAAACAAAAAACCACATCTGGCTATTCAAATATTTGTTAGGTATTATGGGTCGACTGTGGATGACTCGCCACATGCAAAGTAATTTTGTACCTCCAGGTTAGCATATAACAATTATTTATATTTATTTTAGAAGAGATAAAAATGTGTTTACATTTTTTTTTTTTATTATTTATTTATTACACTTAAGTCTTAAGCTAATAATTTACATTTATATGAGAGTAACAAAAACCTACTTAGGTTTGTCCGTACACCCATTGATCCAGGCTAGAAATGAAAGCTAAAAAAAAAAATTATTTAACTTTTCTTTTGATCTGGTAATATCCAGCTATCTGCCGATCCGTAAAGCAGAATAAAATAAAAAAGAAGTTACTCATTATTGTGCTTTTGATACAAATTGTATGTACATACTACGGTGTACTTACAATAAAACCCCAGATACGGAATTTTCGTAGCCTGCGTAGCAGTAGGCGGAATTTCCGTAGCGGCGCGGCGTAGCAGTAGCAGGGCGCTACAAATTCAAATATCAAAGTGGTCAAGTCGGTATAACAGTAAGCTAAACTAATAGGTACTAGTTACTCGTAGAGGGTGGAGGGATGATGCAACTAAACAAAACTTCCCAAGAAACAATAATTGCGAAACAAAAATTTACACACTTATTATATATTTTTTCGTAGTCGGTTTTTACGGGAGTCGGTTTTTTCTCATTGAGCCCAGGATTAGCTGTTATCTTTCACGCATTACATATTATCTGACTGGTATGGCTACCCCCATTGCACCGATGATAAGGGATCCACGATCTCAGTCCTCGCAGCGGTCAGCGAAAGAGATAGGGGATATTCTCCTCGCGTCTGTCTGTATGTACGTACATACCTGTACAATGATTACGCATGGCGCTTTGATCAGAGCTTATTCGTAACTCGTAGCGCAATCTACACCCAACTCACAGAACTAGGACCGTTCCAACACAGCCAACAGTCTCGGTGGACAACAGTCAGACTTGACGCAATGCAACCCCATATTTCCTTTGAACGCTATCGGACGAGGTGATTCCGCCAACGATAGAAAGATGGAGCTCCATTCTATGCGAAATTACTCCTCTGATATTATGGAATCCTAGTACGCCAGTTCGATGAACGTCTATCGAACGCAGCCTCCGTGAATAGCAAAGCACTGGGAACGCATAAGCGTCGAGAGTTCTCTTGAATCAAGACTGTTCACCCCCAGCTTGGCTGGGTACGATCTTTATTGCTTTGGGATTAAGGATGCTTTTTGAAGAGCGTCGTTACTGCCAGGGGTCTTGTTTTGTGGTTAAGATGTGATGTTGTGTGCCGAGCGTTCAAATTATGCCAATCCGAATGCGTATATCTGACTGTCCGACACGATATCAGACTTGTTATAGGTAAGGTAACAAACAAGTATCTAGATAAAATTATTGTTTTGTGGTATTAGGGTCTGAATTTAATTTATAAGTAATCAGTTTATCGAATTTGTTACACAACTGTGGAGTCAAATATACGAGTATACTGACTAACGGTCCGCCCGCGGCAACGCTCGCGTTGTGTAATGGGCCCCGTAGACGGTCAAACGGTTTGATTCAAACACGTAAAGTTTGGTTTGACTCAAACCATTTTGATCGTTTACAAAGGTGGTTTGAACGGTTTGTCAAACATTTACGTGTTTGAAGCATGTTTGATGCAATTTCATATTTGGCGTCATCGTATTGGGAGCAATCCTGTAATGATGACGTCTTTTGTAATTATTAGTTTTTAATAAATAAATAAATTTTGTTGTGTTTCACGGGTCAGAAGTGTAATTACGACAGCATACAGAATCAGACTGCGCAGAGCTGTTTGACAAACCGTTCAAACCGACCTCAAACGGTTTGATCAAACACGTAAGGTTTGAGTCAAACCGTTTGACCGTCTCCGGGGCCCTTTAGATTTTCCCGTGGGAATACGATTTTTTTCCGTAAAAAGTATCCTACCTGTTAATCCAGGGTACAAACTATCTCTATACCAAACTTCATCCCAATCCGTTCAGTAGTTTTTGCGTGAAAGAGTAACACATCCATACATCCAAACTTTCGCGTTTATAATATTAGTAAGGATATAAAAATAAATTTATATCGCGTGCGAACTATTATTTGATGGGCACGTAATACGTATGTTTATTAATATTTTGCAAAGTAGTAAATGCCACGGACCGAAGGACAATTAATCTACTAACGGGAACACGTTTGTGGCACCTAAACCTGTGTCCCTATGTCCAAAAGCAACTGTGTAAATAATAAAACTGGTACGGTAGATACCAGATAAATAATAATTGTTGTAAGTTTAAGATTGTTCTTATAAACAATGTCATGTTTGCTGTGCTCTAACAGAGCGTCATTGTACAATACAGTAATTATTAGGTATAATGACAAATACAAATAAATATTTTCAGTTTGAGTTTAAAATTAGACATTGCCCTGAATTGTGTCCTATAATCCTAATCCCATAAACATAATAAGTGAACAAACGGTGCAAATTCCTAGTCCTATTACTTCCACGCTATAATGACTTCCCAATTTAAATTGGACTCTGGCTCGATTTTTCAACAAGATTGAGCAAGAATATCCACGCTGCCTGCGACGAATAGCGGAAGTTTAACTACTTTCGAACAACAAGTTCAGGTGATTCTGACGTCAAATGATTGACTGCCTCTATATCTTAGAAACTTCTGATACATCTTAGCGGATTATTTCAAATACTTGCGCGTTAATTGCCCCGGAGTACCAGGATTCGACAATCGTGTGCGAAGAGTTATGAACCAAAACGAAAATATACTTCAAAATTACTGTGCTCATAGATTGTTATTCTTATTGCACAGAGAATAAAGCTGATATTGTAGCATAGTGCCGTATCTGGAGTTCAAGCTCCGTGGCGGTAATGCGTTTTGTAGTTTCAGTGCTGCAAACCCCTGCTTTCAAATAATATTCTTCTTAGTATCAATGAAACAAACACTTCTACGTCTATTAGCACCTAATTTGAATCATGTTCACTATCACTGTATAGTACTGTTGATAAGAGTAGATAGGAGGATTACTGAGTTTTGGATTGCACTTGTGACAGTACACATAACCACCATAAGATGCTTTTCATCCCATACCTAAGGTATTTTTCATCATAATTATTTTCAGCTCGCATCCACGTCTCTACTGCGCCACTCCTAACGGTCCTACGTATGCTATTTGATATTTTTACAAATCGTCTTTTATTTTAATTTTATATTGACTTGTGACGTAACAGAACAACGGTTAAAGAGAAAAATGGTGGCCTATGCTTTGGTTAAAAGCGAACAACAAGAATGTTAAATAATAGTACATTACTGCCGCGGACGTTATTGTGTACGAGTCTAGCAAGAATTATTGCGGCTGAGGCTTGTATAGAGTGCTTTTCTCTGAAATATGCGAGGAAATTATAAAATACTAAAAATATTATGGTAGGTAGGTACCTTGGATTTAGATGTCTTCCTGTATCGTACTAAACTTATAAGTTCTAATCGTTATCACTTTAACCTTTACTTTAACTTCATAAACCATTCATTGTTATTCAAACTTTTTTTTCTTTGTTACTCAAAACAAAAATTTCCCTAATTCAATGATTAGTTAACTTCATCATGATAAATAAATAAGTAAGAATATAGTACGATCAAAATAAAAGAGACGAAAATTACAAACCGCCATATTGCATGTTTTTTTTTTGTTCATTGCCAGTGTCATACAGAGCGTACAGCCAACTCCAATCCCTACGATTCGTGTACGATTCATATAAAATTTGAATTTAGAACATAAAAGAGTATGCTGTAAAAAGACTCAAATACATTTTCTAGACGAAAGTTACTTTGCTGGCCTAGGCCATGGGCACATTGCTGGCCGCTGTTTTGAGTTGAGGAGAAAAATGAGTTACTTCGCGTACTGATTTTTGGCAGTAATGATTACATTTTCAAGCTTGTCGGAGAAAAATATTATACGAAGAAAGCTGTTCAATTTGGTAGTGAGTTATATTTATAATTGCAAACAATAGTACCTATAGTTTCAGGTATTATCCGTATCTGGTAATAATATGTTTGAAAAATTTATTATTTTTATTTTGTAGCCTGTGCAACATTGGGGCGTGGAAAGCGGAGTTAAACCCAGACGTATAATATGCGCTATTATGTATGAACTCGATTTTGTCTCTTTCTGTCGTTAGCAAAACTGTATCTAGGGAGGTAGACTCCCTGTGTCCTCTCCAGGCTATGGAGTTGTATTAGAACTGAAATGGTCATATTGTAGTACATTGTTAGACCAAATTCAACCTTAAACGTAAATATAACAGTTCTGTTTTATTTAACGTAGAGTTGCTGATCTGTTATCTACGAATCGTGATTGAGATTTATTCGTCATCTCTTTCTCTCTAGTTAAAACTACACTCTATTGCTGTCCTATTTCAATTTTATTCCTCCACACATCCATTCTATAGTTTATACAGACTTGTTGTGCTACTGAAAATCAAATCTAAGATCTTAGTACATAGAGTTACAACTCACTTGTGCCTTACTTGTACAGAGCGAAATAGTAATATTGAGTGCTGCATCCACTACATGGATTCTATGATTGCCTGGTACCTCACTTGATTTTCTTAACAAGAACATCAGTGCTGCGTGTGACATCTAGGGGGAGCCTGCAAATAATACTCGTAAAGGGAACTTTGTTTTCCTACCCAGTCCCAGTACAGATCACACTTTCTGGGTTTCTGTTGAAGCAATCCTATTTTAGATGATTTTAATGCCTAATGGAAGATGGAGCTAGCTTCGACGTTTCATATCGATTTTTTTTTAATACGTGCGTGCAGGTTTTTGCGCTCCGACATGCTCCCGGAGCACTAGGACATCATAGCATTGAAAGCGTACGAGAAGAGAATACAGCTGATAGATATTTCAAAATCATTGTCGTATCGAGTGGTCAAGATTTGCGGTAGTAGGTACTAGTACTGAAAATAGTTATTTGTTAGGTAAGAGAGGAATGTTGATTTTTCCTCAGAGAATTGATATTGAATCCAGAGCATGCAAAGGAGTCTATAATAGAAGCACGAGCGAAGCGAGTGTTTCTAAAAATAGACTCCTGAAGCTCGCGAGGGATTCTAAGGTTCGAGGAAAGAATTAGATTCCTCTCAAACCCAACACATTACTTTTCACCTGTTCCGGCAAGGAAATCATTAACTATTTACTTACCTAAATAAGTACAAATGTACAAGAGAGAGTTCTCTTATTTTATAAGTTGAGATTTAATTACTGTATTTCATCATAATACTTTTAAATTTTTAGTTAATAAGATAAAAATAAACAACCAAAACAATAAACAAACTTTTAGGTTATAATTTTTTAGGGTGCGTTCCAAAATTGTATGAAAACCCTCCCTGCGTTCCGAGACGCGCTTAAATCGATTATAGCGCACTCAAAGGCAAGCGAAACCCATACAATCTTTTGGTTTTCTGGTCGCTGCTGACGGCGCTGACAGTTTGATTCGGAATACACCCAATAAAAAAAAATGGCTCACGTCAATTATTTTACGCGCGGGTATATGAAAACTTTTTTCCTGTGTAAGATAATGTTCGAAATTCAAACTAATTTTCCTCTCTAGACATGAGAATGGTTTGCATGTCTAGAAATGAATAAGTGATTTGCGGCCCTATTTTCAGGCATTAAAAGACAATTTTCCGAGGTGGAGAAGTGAAAAATAAATTACTTACAAAATTTTATTTTAGTTAGTATGTTTAGTGATTAAAAAATCTTTTTCTTCCTTTATTTCTAAAAGCAAAACAGAATATTTGTAGGAAGCAGTTCTTTTAGGAGGTTGGTTATTATATAAAAGGGATAATATAAAAATAATGTCGGTTAAGTACTGTAAAATTTACAGATGATAATAATAATAGGGATGATGACTTTTTTTTCTTTGTCTATCAGGTAGATTATTAAAAAGTATTGGACATGTATTTTTTTTATACGTAATCAAAAATATATGGAGAGAGACATATTAAGTTGAAATAACGTATGACGTCACGCTTGAGTAAATTTTATACCTAGTTGTGATGTCTCCAACTGGTTTAACTAAGCCATTTTTTGTTAATTTGATAAAATAAATAAATATGTGGGGACATCTTCACAAAAAATATTCGTTTTGTATCCGACTGACGGCCAAAATAGAATTTCGTTTTATTTTTGTAACCAGGCATCATGACGTCATCATCATTTTAAGATATGATGTCAGAATTATTGAGCTGCCAATGGCTTCGACTATTTCAGCAGATCTTCTTCTTCTTCTTCTTGACAGGAAAGCATCATAAAGAGATTTCTTTTTTTTACCTAGTATAGTCGATTAATTGAGAACTTAAGGTAATTATACTTTTATTAAACAGTAGAGACTTTTACTACTTTTCACGATATTAGAAGACATGTCCGTGGGGAAAATAGAAGAACCATGCTGAAGAAGTAGCGGGAGGACTGCTAGTATTTTTTTTTACCAAATTTTAACAAGTAAGGAGGCCTGGGGGCTGTTTCACGAAGCTACAAGTTACAAATTACAAGTACAATACGACGTACATTGCGTAGACGATTAGAGAAAACGATGAGGACTTACAGTTCAGGCGAATTGGCTAAGCAATGTACTCGTATATCAATTACTAGTAACATGTTGCTTCGTGAAACGGGGCCCTGATGGTTCTAATCCAGGGTAGGCTCGAGCCCCTTGGTGGGGACTTTATGAGCTGATAATACACAACAACATGCAACATGTAACGAAAAGATACAGCAACTTTACCTCGCTCATTCCGTATGTGCTGCGCAGGCGCTAAGCGAATATCCCCCCATTTTTTCTGACATTGATATTCCCACTACTTCCGACGAACGCTCTTAAACCGTTGCTGGATCTAATCCCATCCAGTCTTTTGTTGAGAGAGCCATTGCCAATAGAGTACACTCCACAGAATGCCCTTCTGGTAGCAACCGCACCCGCCGGCGGGGACGCGGTAGACCCAATCAAGTTCTGCATAATCCTGGAAGACCCCGTCAGGGTCATTCCTCTCCCACGCGCTTCTCGCCATGGCAACGTCCTAGGCCGAGGTCCGTGCCCCCAAGTGGGCGCCCTTAGGCTGTTGCTATAATACTAGGGGTAAGAGCCTTCCGCTCCCCCAAAAGTCCGGTTACGCTTGATACGTCGATTTTGCGACACAAGCATTAGGTCATCGTCAAAAAAAAAAAAAAAAAAACAAACAAACAATGTTGAATGACCCACATTAGGTTACTTTGTAATGGCGTCGGGCGATGCAGTATCTGTCGCAATTAAAGCTGGCAGATTAGAGAGGCGCTGCGCCAGCGCAGTCCCAACTGGAGCGAAATAATTTTATAAATTGCGGGCGGGAGTGTAAGGTGAACCGACGACCCTCGAAACAAGCCGGTTCAACATGACAATGCGATGATCTTTCCACTGATGTTTATCATATTTTGTTTTGCCATAATTTTACTTAACAGCTGTATCATTTCATTTCCCATAATTTTCAAACGTCATAATTTCATGGCATTACTTACGAGTACTCTTTTTGATCCTCATTTTATTGTTCATAGTTTTATGTGACACAAAATTTATTTAAGAACCCATTATTTAGTCATACTGATAACAGACGAACATTCATGCAAGTGAACACACGCAAGCATACATACAAAGATCGAGCGGGCTCGTCACGCTCGCTCGGTTCCTTTAAGCCCGGTTTCCACCAAAGCGGAGAAAAGAGGAGATGTGTTTGAATAACCAGTCAGATTTTGTTATTTCCATATCTCTCCGTTTAGCTTCAATAACGAAATCTGTTTGGTTATTCAAACACATCTCCTCTCCTCTCCGCTTTGAAAGAAAGAAAGAAAGAAGAAAGAAAAATCGTTTATTAATGTTAGCAATACACACACACAGAGTTCAGTAAACAACTTGGTTGTTTTGGTGGAAACCGGGCCTAAAACCTGATCTTACCTTAGTCCTAGTGGTTAGTTGGTTTTTACCAAAACAACCAACCAATAGTTCGGTACTGGATAAAACAGCCAAACTACTGGGGCTAATTCATGTTGAGGTGCCCCGGATTTCCGTGCTAGCACCGGCTTTAAGATACTTCCAAGGTCAGCGCTATAACTCGTGCTATATTCTATTGTAAATAGCATAGGCATAGGTATTGACGTGCAGTGTCGGTTCGCAGGAGCGACAGCAGCAGCCAGTACTGGATGGGCGCGGTGCGGGACCCGCAAGACCCGAGCAACTGGAAGTGGGTGACCGGGCAGGATGTGGTCTTGAGCTTCTGGAATACGCAGAGCGGCAGCGAAGACTGCGTGCGCTTCGACGGCAGCAAAGGCTGGCTCTGGGCAGACTCCGACTGCAAGGACCACCTCAACTACATCTGCCAGCACAGTAAGTTACCGACGCACCTGTTTGTGGACCTCTGACAGCAAATACTAGCTTTCCTGTTTAGATTTGCATTTTTGTCCTGTATGTCGAGTACATTTTGTTTTGAAAGTAACAAAGTAACAAGTGAGTCGACTTTTTATAAGTTGCATGAAGTTGCATGTATACAAATTTGTAGATACTTAATATGAGGAATATTAAATTAATTAGCTTTGAATTGTATCTACTTACTTCTTATTCTGACCTCAAGAATACACGCGGTTTGGCACGTGGTATCGTGTTAGTGGTTTACCTGCTAGTTCATAGGACCTATCGACAAAGAAAGGCATAAAATATTTTTTTTTTGTAAAAAAATACTTTTTACAGGATTGTGAGTATTTGCTATATCAGTCTGCATATTTATTGTCTAATAAAAAGTTGTGCAACTGAAAAATAGATTTAAATTGTACTGTTTTATTCCCCCATGTTTTATTTTGAAGAGTTATTCTGCCCATGCGAAAGCTAATTGCGATGCGAATGTCAACTGCGCTGCGTGATTTTTGTCCCTATCCTTAATAATCCTTATGTGCTCCAAAATTATCAAAAACATCAGCTATGTGAAAGAAAAATAAAATATTACTTCCTTTTTCCTTCGCATAGCTGCTTCCCTCTCTGCTGTACAGCAGATCTGCTGCTAATCGTAATACCGAGTACTTGGTTGGAATAGCATGACCTGGCAGCAGGAAACGAATGAGACTGACATTAACTGCAGCGCACAAAGCCGCTGTCAATTCCATACATATTCTGCTGACATGTCACGCTACAAAATCTGGTTTGAGGCAGCTTTTAATCTCAGTGCGGTTCAGTGTCATAGCGGCGTTTTAACAACTCGTATGACTGACATGTGTTTTCCTCTGCAGAGCCTAAAACGTGCGGGCGGCCGGAGCAGCCCCCGAACTCGACGATGATCGCGGAGTCGTTCAAGGTGGGGGCTTCGGTGGAGTACGCTTGCGATGAGGGTCACCTGCTCGTGGGGCCTACGGTGCGCACCTGCCTCGACACCGGCTTCTATGACGAGTTCCCGCCAGTTTGCAAACGTTAGTATCCTGAACAAAGAAAGCACTTACCTTTTTCATGACAAAAATGTCCATGTCAACATGCTGCAAACGTTCTCCCGCCCGTGTTGTTCTTCGTTCTTAGGCGATATTTGAGTCGTACGTGGTAACCTTTGCATTATATTCACAATATTTTAATAGTATTCCATGGCAACTAATATTAAAATGTTTAAGAAGATTGAAAAGAAGCAGTAACATTATTCATGGTTGTTACTATTGGAACATGGGTTAAGCTTTGTGGGCATTCCCCGCAAGGTGTGTTTCAGACCTTTTAGAACCAAACCAGTAGTAAGGCTGACAAGCTGTGGAATATGAACAATCGTTGTGGAAATCTTTGAGGATGGTCTTCGTCCAGAGCAGTGGAAGTCTTTCAATGGGAAATTTTAAAAACTTACATTGCGTAGTTGAACTTTTAACCTAACCATTTGGCATCATATTGGATGGTTTCGCAGTGTACCTACAGTTTGTAACTTTATGGTACGAGTCCCGGGGGGTTATAAGAACTGATGTAAGACACAAGCAACGTACTCTCGTGATTCACCACATTTGTAATTTAAGTATTCTGATTCACCACAGGTGATCCACCCAGATTCTCTTTACGTTCTTCATTCGATACTGTAGCCACACATTGCCAATGTTTCTAGAGAATTTCTGAGTAACTTGACTGATTGCGTCTTTTTCGGCAGGCATAGTATGCGGCTACCCGGCAGAGATTCCCCACGGCAGCTACGATCTGATCAACGGGTCTGTGTCTTACCTGTCGCACGTGCAGTATTCTTGCGACGAAGGCTACGAGATGGTGGGCCGCTCTAGGCTGATCTGTGACATCGACGAGCGGTGGAACGGACCGCCGCCCAGGTGTGACGGTGAGTCAATCATGTTAACATCGTCACTTCAGTCTTGCGATTAACAGATCTTATACGTCAGCGTTATCTTTGAACGATGAAATGTATAGATACGAGTATACCCGTCAGGGTGAGAAAATGAAGGAGATGAAAAAATCATGTGGGTGTCGTAAGAGGCGACTTAGCGAGTACGCATTGAACAGGGAACGGGCAGCAGCGCTCTCTGATACAGTAACCTTTTAATCTGCGATCTCCAACCCGCCTGCCAAGCGTGGAGATTATGGTAAAACCCTCCACTTAAGTGGAGGAGGCTCATAGTCCAGCAGTGGACTGTAACGGGCCATTGATATTGATGAATAGTTGCACTAAAAGAAATATCGATATTGGATTATCGAGCGGCAACACTAGACTTACGGTTAACTAAGAGGGATGGCTCTAATTTTGGGTAGCCTTTATGGAGTATTATTGTAATATTATAATGACCTGGGCCCCGTTTCACGAAGCAACAATTTACTAGTAACAAGTTACAATTTGATATTCATTGCGTAGCCAATTCGCCTTAAGCCCTTATCTTTTTATCTCATTGTCTACGCAATGTTCATCAAATTGTATTTGTAATTTGTAACTTGTAGCTTCGTGAAACGGTCCCCTGGTATCGATGGCTTTTTTGATGGCTTCGATTCTTGGCTAACGTTACCATAGACACAATTCGGCTTTCACTGGGAATATCGGCTAATACAGCAAACTTTCATCGAGCCGCAGCAATTAAAAACAACAATTGAGCTATCTCTTCACAATTATACACGAACTGCGGCGAAGATCGCATCAGATCTTAAACGTGTGGGAACCGGTGGCAGATACGCATCGAAAACAATAGCAAATAGAGTGCAAGTTTTTACGTTTAAGATAAGTCGAGAACAGTAGTTTGTAATGGTTGTAACATGGTAGAGTTTCCACGCTGCTGCGACTGCGACTGCCGGCTGCCCTCCAATTAGCCCTTTGCTCGCCAAATTATTCACGTTATCATATTTAAACGCAACTGTTTTTCAGTTTCTGACTAACGGCTTCCCTAACCGATGGCAATGAATAGAGATAAAGACACTTGAGTACGAGTATTTACCGGAGACAGATTTCAACGCGATTTTTTAATTGTGAATCAACCAACCCGCACTGGGGGGGCAGCTAAGGGCTTGATTGTCGCAAGGGACCATTTATTTACAAAGGGATTTTATTAATGAGCCAATCCCTAAGTCAAGTCGATAAGACAATTAATTAGAAATGCTAAAAGCATCTGATAAATTGTTCTAAAAGTCCTTATACAAATTTTTCGGATTGCCAAAAAACTTTTCCAAAAGATTGTAATGGTAATCTCTATTTACACATTCGATATTGGCTTGGCTCAGTGGATTGGCTCTTCAGTAAGCATCTTGAAAATCACATCACACTAAGATTATAAATGTGAAAAAATATTTGGATGTTTGGATTTTAGTTCCGCCTTCACGCCTAAACTACTGAACAGATTTGGATGAAATTTGGAATGGAGATAGTGTGTACCCTGGATTAACTAATTGATTACGGGAAGAAGTTTTATTCCCACGGGAAAAATCTTACACAACGCGAGCGTAATCCTAGCTAGTGTTCGATAATTAAGGGTGTTTTTTCGAGCCCTAGACGCGAGTATATGAGCTGATAGCAAGTTTCGTTGGCAGTGGTGCAATGCGAGCCGCCGGCGCAGGTGGCCAACGGACGCGTGCAGCTGTCGCACAATGCATCGGTGTTCGGCGCTGTGGCCGAGTACGCGTGCGCGCGAGGCTTCGGCCTGGCCGGCGCGCGCCTCGTCAGCTGCCTCGCCTCTGGGCTCTGGGACAAACCCGCGCCTCGCTGTGAACGTGAGTTCTCTTTTAAGAGGAATTAAACAGGCTTTTATTTAGTCTTTAGCGTTAGTTTATCACCCTAATTCAGAGGTTCGAACCCCTCGGTGGGGTCTATGAGCTAACAACAACAAATCATCGTAATTCAGAGGTTCGAGCCCCTCGGTGGGGTCTATGAGTTACCAACAACAAATCATCGTAATTCAGAGGTTCGAGCCCCTCGGTGGGGTCTATGAGTTACCAACAACAAATCATCGTAATTCAGAGGTTCGAGCCCCTCGGTGGGGTCTATGAGTTACCAACAACAATCGACTGCGCCGAATTTTTACGTTTAAAGAAGCAAATCGATCCATCAAATATGGCAATGAAAAAAACAATTACAGAATTATCTTTTTGAGATTTATGAATATTTCTATAAGAATAATTTATTATGTTCAAATTAAAAGGTTACAACAATGTATCTTGTCATCTTTGTGTTAAAGGAGTGTGTAGTATACTATTAATAGTGTATAAAAATATTGAGTGTATGTATGTAAGCGTGTGAGTGTGAGAGTTTTAGTATGTCCAATTTATGTTACCTGTATGTGCGAGTATACAGTGTGTGCTTTATATCGCGCTAACTAGGTACGTTTACTTGATTTCAATCTCACAGTTATTCTAGGGGTATGATCAATATCTCGGTGTCGTCGTTATTAAGAGTCTTTAACCAGTTGCTAATAATTGTTTCGCATTCATTATAATAATTAATAACGTACCAACAAGTATTTTTATTACAACTTTACCTAATCGGAAACGTTTCCGCCAGCAGCAGAAGAACGTTCATCTACAACAACTACAACTACCCTTGCGCCCACGACCCTCCCCTCGACCCCAGTTCCGACCACGCCACGCTTCGTCCCGACCCGTCTGCGTTCTACCCCACGACCCGTCTCCTCCCCCACTCCCTTCCTGCCGCCGGAACCAACGCCGCGCCGACCCCGACCCAAGACGACCACGGAACGACCCACGACGCGGGTCAGCGAACGACCCACCACGCGAGTGTACGAAAGACCGCCGGAGAGGAAGGTCACTGCGGGCGACACGCAGGAGTCTCCTACGAGCCACGTGCCTCATATCATAGTCGCCAATCATCCTAGAGAAAATCAGGTAGAGTGGATATATCAAATATACACTCACGTCCCGTGCAGGGTGTGCAGTGGTTTAATGAAACCTCAGATTGTCATATTTAACGAAAAGGGCTTGGAGTGAGCATACAGCAGTAATACCTAAGTGTTCTACTTGTCGCCTGGAATAATAGTTTCACACATACAGCCCTTTTTCCCTTAATATTTTTTTGCGACTTGCCATAAAGAACCTCAGTTTTCATTTACTTCAAATAACTTAAAAGCCTTTACTTATTAAAGCGCTGGGCGCCGGTGGATAAAAGTTGCGCAGGACTGTTCACGTTGAAAACCTATGGGGGAAGCCTATGTTCAGCAGCGGACTTCTTCCGGCTGAGATGATGATGGTGAAAGTTATTTGCTTTTTATCTACCTGATATCTACCTGATACCTGCCATTATGTGAATTCCATTAGTTTTCTACAGCCGCAGTCCGTTATCGACATACTTATTCAATAACCAAGATAATCTACCTTTACAAAACCGGTCTTAGCCATTAACCCTGTAAAATTTGCAGATTATAGGCAGTGGCAACAACATACGAGCGGAGCAGACCCCCCGAGTGAACTTACCAGTTCCTGTTGACGGGGATCGCCGGGACACGATGGGCGCTCGGCTGAACATCGGCGCAGTGGTCGCGCTCGGCGCCTTCGGGGCATTGGTCTTCCTCATCGCCATCATCACCACCATCGTCATCCTCGTCAGGAGGTGAGTCGTCTTAAACAAGACTATTTGTCTGGTTAAAAAAAGACGAAAAGGTGGTCGCCTTAGGTGCCTTCGGGCAGCTGGTCTTATCACTAAGAGGTGAGTCGCCTAAAAAAATTACACGGCTGTCTATTCTAAAAGTAAACAAGAAGCTAAAGCGGTCGCCGAGCAGAAAGAATTTCGTACGTTGACCTGTTATTACCTGTATTTCTTACTCCCGCATAAATATATTGCCGTCCCACACGGGCATTGCATCTGAAGGAGTGGGACGGCAATATATTTACGCATGAGTAACAGAGACAGGGTAATAACAGATCAACGTACGAAAAAATTATTTCTGCTCGGCGACCGTGCTTTAGATAATAAGCGCAGTGGTCGCAATCGACGCCTTCGAAGCGTCTTCTTTAACCCCATCATCACCACCAGCGTCATTCTCGTCAGGAGGTGAGTTGTCAACAGACTTTGCAGGATTGGCTGTAAGTAGACGAGAAGACAATGGGCGCTGGGCTAGCCACAGAACCTAGGCTACCAAACCCCTGTGTCCGCCAATCTGTGACATGTTTTGACTTGGCATCTTGAGAGCTAAGGTGTCAAATATACGATATAGATTGGTAACCACTAGCAAAATGACGTATTATTGCTCTGATGTTTAAACGATTATTCTTTTCCTTGTCCATGGTCGTAGCCCATCATACGTAGAATAGTCAAAGCCGTCTGTGGAATAAAAAACTAGCGGCTTTCTTAATTCTACGGATATTCATAACTAAATAGGTAACGCCTTCTATCTGCTGTCTCCTGTTCAGCCCCTATCAGGTACCTTAAAATATAAATGCCTTGGGACTCTCTTGTAGCTCTCTTCTTTGAGAATAGTTGAACATGACCCTTGTTGCGCGGCATCGTGTTATCTATTCTTAAGATTCTTTTTTCGCCTTCTACTTTCAAATTTTCCGTAAATGATCTGTAGAATAGAACTGCAATATTACAACAATTTCAGTTTATGATAAAACTGTCGAATTTGGAAAATAAATTTAAAAAAGGAAACGCAAAAGATGCGACGACAGTGGCGTTTCTTCGGTGAGCTCTTCTCCACAGATTCCGCCATTGTGTTAGTGAACTCACCCAAAAAAATGTAATGACGGATCTAAGTGATGTAATACCATCCTATGGAAATAAATAATTTTTGATTTTGATTTTTTGGTGCGGAAAAACAACTTTTTTTCTCCGAGGGCCGTGCCCGTTGTAAACTAGTGGACTGAACGTTCCGCTACTCCCAAAAGTCCACATAAATAGTACTTAATGGTACACCACTTTAGTATACTTAGCAGAAGTATCGAGAGACGTGGGCAGCCCAGGTGGACCCACGATGTATAGGTACGCCGCTGGATTTATGGTCTATCCACACTTTACAGTGCCGTGGCAGGGCCGCGGCCTAAGAAGAAAAACAAAGTGCAAGAAAAATATCCCTTACCCTTGAGTACTTGGTACCTTTGAGCACGGCCCTTGTCGACCCGGACACTGAAGCTCCGTTGCCGGTGTAATCAAGTTCATGGACAATGTATGCGCCGATATTTTTTCGACTACTGTCGGCATACGTCACTCGCACGTTCCGATGTGGGAAAAACCTTTAGGCAGCGCGCGACCGGTCCTTGTGGAGACACTTGGGGAGGCGTTTGCCCTGATGATAATTAGAACTTAGGAGTAGGTCAGAGTTAGAAAGCACCGGTATATATATAAGGGCGATTTTATTAGTGTCAAATATTTTCAGGGCTGAACGAACATACCATCGTTATATTGATCACGTCAAAAAATATTTCGTAAATAGTTAACTTAAAAAAAAATGTTATAAAAATAGGTAAGCGCATATGTAAGTGCGTGCATGAATTATTTTTATTTTATTTTATTAAAAACGAATGAATGTATGTCACGCTAATGTGACAGCGTAGAAGTACTCTGAGCATTAAAGTAAAAAGCAGTGAAAGGTTTCGTCGACCTTTCACAGAGGTTGGTGGCATAATTGGTAATGCGCCTGTTTCTGGCCCGGATAGCCAAGGAGATGCAGGTTCGAGTCCTGTTCAAGATCGACAATTTTTTTCATTTTCTTTATAATTATTAGCAGAGAAGTGTTCAGCTGAAATAGGAATAGAAATAAGCTTTATTTGCCAAAAATGTGGTTCATAAGATGTTACAGTACTTATAATTAGGTTCACACATTTAGCTGTTTCCAGCATGCAAATTGTACATAGGTCAATTAAAATATGTATGTACCGAATTAAATAATTTACATGTCAAATATTAAATAATGTCAAAACATATCAAACTAAAAACATGCAAAAAAAGCACGCTGTTTAGGGTGATGTTTCTTGTGACTAGGTAATCGAGTTGTTAGGCTTAATTACTCGAGTTCTATCTTGCAAACAAGCCCTCTTTTTTTGCTGACGTTACGATTAGGTTACCTGAAAATATTTGTTACTAACAATATCGCACCGTATATAAAGTGGGGGTTGTGTATAGCGGCGGCGAGAAGCGCGGGCCGGTGGCGCGCGAGCTGCCGTCGCGCTGGTACACGCTGCTTGCGCTGCCCTTCCCCGACCAGCAGGTCGGGCGCCGGGAGTTCGCGCGCGCGCACCGCCACGCGCATCGCGCCGGACACTTCTCCAACCCGTTATGAGTGCGTTTATATTTTGAGGTACCCCCGCGTGGCTGACATGGTGGCTGAAAAGACAGTTAAAATGCACTAGGTTATTTGTTTCCGTTCGATAGCTAATTATTCGGTAGTTGAGCAAGTGATTAGGATGTCGATAGTTGCATTAATAGTGTCGAATATTGATTTTCAGTAGTACTACTACTAACTGATAGATCTATCGATATTCTAATTTTTATTAATAGTTCGACAATACTAGTTTAAATTGCAGACAAATTGAAGTCGATTTATAAGATTAGTTTTACCTGCAGCGCGTGTATAGGATACTTTGTAAACAGTGTTTGTAGGCCTGTGTATTGTAATGGTATGGGTCGCTATACACGAGCAGCCACCGTGTCGCCGCGTGCCGCACCGCAGCCCAACCGCACGGGGATCGCCGTACAACCGCACAGAAACGGACAGCACCACGCACCTATCACCGCCATTTTGAATTTTCAGCGCACTCCACCATTTTGTTCTTGCAGTTCGGCATTTCGGATTTGTCAACAAAAAAGCACCAATTGCATATCTATAAGGAAGTTACTTTGGGTGCTTGTAGTAAAAATACACGTTAAGCTTCTCTGAAAATAATCTCCTAAAGTCCAATCGGACTAGCAATCTGCACTATGCGATGGGGAGAAGACTGAAACAAAATGGCGTCACTGTCGAATGCTAGGTCGAATGTTTTTAAATGTGAGCCGTCAAAACCCATTTAACAATAAAGTCACATGAATATATATAGAGAACACTCAACGGTCCCGCCATTTACTTCCAGTTCTCCTCATTCAGCTTAAAGCGTCACCTGGATCGGTTGCATAGTTTCACCTTCCAGACCTTATATAACCTCCGTTTTCTGCCAACTGAACTGTCCGTGAACTCCAGCAGGGGTCACCACGAGGGCCAGCGGTATCAGCACCACGTCTCGCCTGATTGCAACACGGTCGCGTCGCTCGACTCCTCGTCGTCGGAGTCTCGCAGCGGGCTGAACAGGTACTATCGGCAGGCGTGGGAGGAGCTGCACGAGGCGGCAGGTGCGGGAGGCGGCGGGGGGGGGAAGCATCGCCGACACGAGCGCGAGGCTCCCAAAGACGGCTCCGAGCTGGTGGTCTCCGACGTATATCCCGCCCCGCACCCCCGCGACAAACGCAGACACCACCACCATCACCACCACCGCGACCGCAACCCCATGCCCGTCCACCCGTCCCATCGACCCCACCATAATCATAAGCCTAGGTATTAAGTATAAGAATAAATGTCGAATCTAAAACCGTATACTGGAATCTTCAGAAACATTTCTAGCAATTTAGAAGCCGACCACCTGGTACTGTTTAGAACCATCTGGATAATCTAAGATCCATATTCTAACACATTAATCATCTAGAATAATAATATAAAGTTTTAAAAGGTTTCTTTAATGTTAGAAGTTACCATGATTATACCATAAAGCTTCTGTTCCGTAATGTTTCCAAAAGGTTCCATGACGTATCTGGAAGGTTCTATGAAGTTTGAAGGTGCTATAAGGTTTCTAAACCAAGATTTCCAATAATTATCAATATTTTTTTATAAATAACTTAGTACATCATCTAATTTAAGCCCCGAGCCAAATAAGAATATGATGGGATCAGCTGCTAACGTCATAGCTTAACTGCATTTTTGTACTGCCAGCAAAAATAATTACGGTCTAAAAAATTGGGGTCCTCATTGTTTAACTTTATATAATTATTAAATAATAGAATGTTGATATGACGCGCTATTCTGAATAGGTAAATAAATATATGCCACTCACACGATTGCGGTTTGACAGTACTATTATTATTTGACTCGCATAATACATTGATTTATTAGGATGAGGCGATTCGGATTGCGCTCTGCTAACGCGTCAATGTATCTTGCGTGGTTTTAACTTTCCGAACGATCGACACTTCTGCTGTGCACTCCACAAGACTGATTGTAATACTCTTCCTTACGTTCAATCATGTTGATTCGAAATAAAAAAAAAATGGAAAACGTATGAAATAAAACATTGATTTTAGAGTCTAAAATCAATATAATTAACTATGTGTATTCTTTCTTTTGAACAGTTGATTTGACGGTAACTAATGAACCAGGAATATTATTTAAAGAATACGGGCTTAAATCATGAATTTCTGTTTTACACTCACTAGCACTAAATACACAATTTTGACCTCTATCACAAGTTCATAGAAATCAATAATTGTTTTCGTTTTCATAGATAATAATTTAATGATATTATGCAGTCGGGTTAAGTCGTTCGGTTCTCAAGTTAGGGTAAAGTGAGGCTGGCTGGAAGGACATGTGTGACGGACAACGATGACTACGTGCCGCCGCCGCCGCCGTCTCGTCGCGACACGAGATTGTGTTGTAATAATTGTCAGCAGGCCGACGTTGGCTTCGGATCGATTTGCTCAACGAAGCAACGAAAAACTAAGGTTCAAGTCGATACTGTACCAAATAACTGTAGACTCCTTTGTTATTTATTTATTAGTTTACTATCCTTGTGTTACCTGCATGCTACCTAAATTGAATCTTTTATTTTAAGCCATTTTACTTTGTAGGAATTTGTTGTAATTTTATTGTGTATTGTATCGAGTTCTACCATAAACAGTGTATTTTTTATGATTCCGTGGAATAACTGATTTATTATCGCTACTCTAAATCTCAGCCTAAATTTTAATTAAAACCAAGTAGGTACAGCTTTAATTCCCTAGCAGCGACTGCACGATGTGTTATGGGTGCCTTTGATACCATACTGCATAACAACCTGTTTTATCCGCACAATGGTGTCGATTCGGCCAACTAAACTAAAAATTAGTCCTGTCACTTTCTATCATTTGTAATTGAAAAGAGACCGAAGATTATCGGTTTTGTTTTTGTCTTTGACTTCACGACTAACTGTCGTAAGATATACGTGCGTATATTGGTTATACACACTCGGCTCTATTACGCCCTCGCCTTCTGCTCGGGCTGAAATTCCGCCTTGTGAGTTATAACCTCGTTTATAACCAACATAACGCACTTATATCGTAATGTACAATACCTATATATTAATAGTATGATTAAAACTACTATTATAGGTATTATTATAGTAAGATTGTCTATCTTCTATTTAAATTTTATCTTAAATTTGATCCCGAATTCTGTAATTAATGTAATAGTTATTTGTTGTAAAAACTTCTCGGTTTTTTTTTCAATATCAAATTCCGTTCTTAAAGTATTGGGAAAGTATAGTTTTCCTGCATTTGTTTCTATCTACACCTTTGACGCTTTTTGAAATCAGTATAAGTAACGAGGGTACAACTCTGCCCGTATGACTAGGTTACTATAATCTAGATAGTATTCTTGTCATAAGAGCAGTACTTGAACTATTTTCACCATGCATGTATTGTTTCCACAAAGTAATGGTCCTTACATGTATTCATAAATATGTGTGAGTTACGGCAGAACTTTTCTTTGTTTCTATCCTCAATGAGATGACTTGAGAGCACTTGTAAGCGTCTAATCGGCGATCACTTTGGTTAATCAGTAGGTCAATTAGAAAAAGAAACTACCAATGTACCTAACTGCTATAAACAAATAACGGAATGGAACTCGTATCACTCTTGTTTTTCTCTTCCTTAACTATGATTACCTTGATCTTTTCTTAGAAGATTATTTTTTTATTCACATCCGCCGCATACATCTTCAGTTACAATTTTTTAGTTTATAAGCAGTTATCGAGTTTTGTTGTACATAAATAGTTTAATTTGAATAAGATTAGATTGAAGTTAATCATTGTTCCCTTTTCTATTTGTCTGTATAACATTTTTTTGTTGTTAATTTGTATATTAGTTGATATGTGGCTCTGTATTAGGCTGGCTTCACATGACTAGTAAAAATAGGCGCAATTTTGTAAAAGTATTTTTTGTTTTAGTGCAGTTCGTCTCGTGAAAAGTTTAGATATTGATATGCCAATATAATAAAGGTCCCAACTCATTAGCGAGTTATGGCAAGAGCGGAGTTCATGTTCTATTTTATTTACCAACTCTTACTTTCACTTTTTGGTCCTGGAGAGAAAATACTTCGCAAGCGACGTATACTTTTCCATTTTACTAAGAAAACAAAGCTTAGGTCTTAAATCTTTGGGTAGACCTTTCCATTTTCAAAATAGAAATGTACCACTAACTTGCTTTAACTCGACAAGCTTATGCGGCACCGAGTAAAAAACCTATCAACTTTCTATGTTATGGTACAAAGTAACGATAAATTATGCTCAGAGGAGGAATTAAAAAAGAGAAATATAAATAGAATGTATGTGTCGCGTCCACTACTTTACTGGCATCTAAGAAATACTACTAAAACTAGTGTCTTTTGAGCGTCGTCGTCTTGCCAGCGCTCGCGCAGCGTCGCCGACGCGACGCTGGCGCGACGTCGCCACGAAGTCAGCGCTGAGCCACTGCCGAACGCCGCCGGTCTACGCAGCGATGGCGTCCCGTCGCTGCGTAACGTTTTTTCGCCATGCGAACGCGACGACGCCAGCGCTGCGTAAACCGGCGTTCAGCTCGCTCGCTCGCAGAAAGACGCTAGTGTGGTGGGTCTCTTAGATAATGCCATTCTTACTTGCATACGAAGTGCATAATAACAAAATGGACGAGTAATTTATCTAAAAGGTGACTAGAAAAATAAAAAGCGTCGACGTATTGTGGTTTTGTTTTTATTTTAATTTATTTTGGAGAACTTCATTATTAAATTTTATTCATAAAAAATCGCGTATACGCCATTAGTTAACGATTTTATGAACCCCCTGATTAGGTACTAACGCTACTAGAATACAGCTACTAAACGTTTATGCTATTTGGCATCCAATTTAGTCCCGTGGCACTTGATATATAAAAATGTACAGGCTTTTTATTATTCCCCTGGTCTATCTTTACATAAATTATTACGAAACCGTACAAGGGGAACAGAGCCGGTGGACCGACACTGAGCAATATAATTCAGACGAATCTACGAATATGTGCCATTGAACAGGCAAACAGTATAGGAAAATTACAGTTAAATGTGTTATAATATAATTTATTGTGTATTATTGATAGTTATTAAGAATTAGTATTAATAATTTTCTGAGATTCGAAAAAGTTTTATATACAGCTGATTAGTCTTATCTCAGAAAGTGTGTATGGAATGTATTATTTTAGTTTAGTATTGTATGGATGTGGAATGAGTGAGTCAAAATTTTATATTGTAACAGAGTATCTTAGACAATAAATATTTTGTGATATATTTTCGTCGTTTCATTTAATGTTTCAGGGTAAAAAGTCGCTAAAGGATTTCCACCTGAGTCACATTATATATCTCGTTCTACTTATGGGTTGTAATCCAAGGTTATAATATCGATTTTTGGGTATGACATTTTTGATCGTATTTTCTCACGATATAGACAATTTTTTTGATAGAAAAAGCTTCGCAAACATTGCTCTAAACATTTACCTTTTTCATTTTATCTCCGGACTTAAGTGCACAATATAGGCATAGGGAATATGCATTAAAAAATATTAGATTTTTCCATAGCTTATCTGAAAGTATACAAAAATAAAATACTGACAGTCAGAATCGAAATTGATCGAAAAACAAACTAGATACAACCCTCTTTTCATCATCAACGAAAACAAAATTTTCTATGGCGAATGTATGGCCCGCGTGACCAATGACGTCAATGGTCATGTCGGACCTCTCTGTCTAACCATCAACTTTGAAGCCTTATAACTTTGTTCCTGAGTAAAATATTTGATAAAATATTTTTTGTGTTTATCTGGAACTTGAAATATTTCAATGAATTTAAAAAAAGCATATTCCCTATTACGACAGTAATCACTTGTAAAAAAAAAATATATAAGATTCGTCCAAGATAGTTGTCCAATAAATAAGCAAAACGTACACAAGTCCTTTGCGTCATTTTATTTCGAGCGCGTGCTTATCATCTATCGGACAGATATAGACTATCCCATTCTGAAGTGTATATCTCGAGGAAATTAGTGATCAAACAAAATGAAACAACATGGATTAATATATTATTTTTTGTATTAGTTTTCAATTTAAACTACACACAACATTCATCAACGGCCCGTTACAGTCCACTGCTGGACACAACATTGCTTTGTGTAGATCCTTGTATTGAGTTTAATCTCGAGTTCACTTAACATAACCTTTCAAAAAATCATGAGACCTCCGTTCAAATAAAATTGTAAACAAAAATTAACATTGCAATTTATCTAAAGTTTCAAATATAAAAAAATATAGGTTACATAATATAATAATTAAAAGAAAGTATGTAATAATTCCAGAAAATGTTTCTTTATTCAAACAGAGGTCACATGCGATAATAAAAACATAACTACAAAAAGTACATAACTCTATTGATTATTTAATATTATGGTATTTGATTTCTCGCATAAATTCATATTTTATAGGTTTTATAAAAATCTTATCATCATGATCATCTTTTATTTTACCTACTGGTTACTGGGCTAGAGTGGGTTGTGACGTCATTGGTTGGTTGCTACTAATAATGTGCAATATCCCGCGAAAGCTTTGGAATTATTTTAAAAAGAAGTCAAGTACCATATTACACCTAATGGGAGCCAAGACAGACTGGTTCTTTGCAAAAAAATCTTGATTAGTATTTCAATTGATACAAAAATTTTATAATATGATTTTTATTCATAGGCTGGCGAGATTTTTATAGCGGGATTATTTTAACACTCACGTGCTCCCACGGGTACAATTATAACAACGCGGAGCTACGAAGTGGTCCGAAGTGGTTTAGTCTTAGATTATATAATGAGTAAATATCCCATATGTATCGAATAGGAGACTGTAGTTCTCTAGTCACAAATACCTTAAGGTTAAACATCAGCTGCAGTGGCGCCACCAATTGAAATAAATCATTTACTTATTACAGTGACTTCGATCGAAATTATTATGTGTTTAACGACAATAGAAGGATTACAAATATATTTTAGTTATTGTTTTATATTCCTAAATATAATCAATAAGTTATGTAAGTCGTAAAAGTGGCAATATTTGGCCTAAGTAAATGATAATAAGTAAATGATTTATTTCAATTGGTGGCGCCACTGCAGCTGATGTTTAACCTTAAATATCAATAGCAGAAGATTCACCAGTTAAGAATATTCTTGCAACAAACATTCGGTCTGATCCCATATTCTTCACAAGCTTTGAAAATAAACCATTAAGCTATTATACACGTGCATGTTGTTATTAAGTTATAATATAATTTCGCTTACAGGACTATTCGTTCACAAAAAAAAATTCGGTGATTCACTCACAGAGATGAGCTAGATGCAAAAACTAGAGGAAAAGAAAATGAGCAAAGAACTATAATATAATAATTTGATTAAAACAAGGACGAGGCGTAAATGTCTTTCGGTTTATTCGGCGTCATGGATGATGCATTTATAAAAAAAAATATAGTATCAGCAAAAAACTCTCGATTTTGCACCTAGTGTTTCTTTAGTGAAGATAGGAGATTTGTTTAAAGGGAACTTCAATATTTTTATTAATCATGCGTGGGAGCACTACTAGATTTATACAATTATACTCCTAAGGGACAATATTCACATTTAGGTACACAAGGTCAGAGTTTCATAATGTCAGAGTTTCAGAACGTCATTAATTCAAATCGTCAGAGTACAAGTAACATCGATCAGAAAAAAACATTTGGAGCTATTTTTAGCTACCGATATATTTTTTTTTATTTCCCACTGAACAGAGTAAAAGACACCGATAAAATAAACAGATTTCGTTGTATATATATTATGTCACCGTAAGATTGTGAACGCCGTTAGTTTGTAAGTTTATAATATCGCGAGTTAGATTATAAACTAACGGCGCGGCGTTTACAATCTTACGTAATCTTAGTGTTTGACATCGTAAGATTATAAACTAACGAGAAATAATACGTTAAATTGTAAATGGTTGGTTTCAGTTCGCAATTTTCCGTAAGTTTATAATATCGCGAGTAAGATTATAAACTAACGGCGTTCACAATCTTTCGGTGACATACATACAATTTTAAATGTGCTTTATACCATTCTAAATATTTCTACTTTCAATTATTGTTATATATTAAATCGTGAATGAGTTTTAATGTAAGTAATGTTTAATTTTTTACATTGTTTGTTTGTTTTTTTTTTGTTGTTTAATATGATAAATTTGCTATATTATCAAAATCAAGAACTATAATTATATAACCCCGGTTCTCGCCCCCACAAAGAAACCCTCCGACTGTATAACCCTCCGGTTAATTTCGATATAACTTTAAAAAAATATTGCATTAAGCTAGCTAGAGGGATAAGTGTTGCTCCTTTTTTTAACCATTTCTAACAATTACAGAATATTATCAGCTGAAGCCATACCGTCCATTGATACACTCGTACGTACATATCTTTAAAAGGCATGCAATTTGTTCATATTTTTATAAAGTAGAGATGATAAAAAATAACAAAGCAATGCAAAATGATCGACAACCAAAAAAATTGATTTTTTTAGTAAAATGATTATGTCATGTCTAGGCTAGGTTAGGTAAAAATTTAGTTTTCGATATGAACATGAACAAATCGCTACCGACAATCCAGTCCCATACACTTATTTATTCAATACTTTTTGTATACCATACCGCTATCGCGTATAAAAAATATATGACATGTACACTCATTCTCTAACACTAAGCATAATGCAGCTTCAAAAGCAAATTAGAGCTTTGATTTGACAAGTTAACAGAAACTGTTAACGAATGTGGAGACCTGTAAATGGCTTTTTGGTACTACTGTATTTACTATTAAGTTAACTTTAGCTGTTGGTCTTCCTATTATCAATAAATAAATAAGTTAACAGAAACTGTTAACGAATCAAGAATGTAGTCTGTGAAACTGGCAAAGAGGGTAGTCAGGTTGGCCACTGGGCTGGCTCTTTATCATTGGCTGGTGATGACAACACGCTATAAAATATAACCATGCGTAGGGATGTTTTTCTGTAATCGTAGCAAACGTATCGAGGTCGCCAATACACACATTTATTAAGTAGTGAGTGGATATTATACAGGGTTACTCGGAGAGCGCGCAAATATTACGTACAGAAAGGTTTAAAAAAATTAAGACACGCGTTTTTTCGTACTAACATGTTTCGAACAAAAATATAAAAAAACATGGTATGAAAATATCCACACCAAAACCAGTATCATGGTTACTCTACGTAGTTACGACAGCGAGATAAGAGCGTACGCCCGCGCGCCGCGTAAACTCCAGTGCCACAGCCCGTGCGTAGAGTGACCATGATATTTGATTTTTGCGGGAGATAAACTAATATTTAGCAGGAAAAAACATGATTTTTTTCGTGAAATGTGTTCTGTTAACAATACTGATAGCATGGAAAAAATATGCGCACTAGTCTCCGAGGTGACCCTGTATTTCATGCGCCAAAAAAACGAGTAGGGTTAAGATAATGGATACGTTTGAAATTTTCGTTACATATCCCCATGATTTTGTTACTGACGTAACATAACTTGGTAACTTTTAACACCCAACTGTTGTTTCATCATCAAAACAGAACAGTCTCCATTATCTTGTCAATCTAGAAAAGGTATAAAAACTGCTAATTGAATTTGTGGACTTAATGATAACAATAGAAATATAAAAAATATATTAAAATTAACTAAATTTAAGGTTCAAAGCAGCCATTTCTTGTACAAGTTTCCACCGTGACGATGCGTTGTTGATGTTCGCATCACTAGGTTATTTCACCCGACTACACTTATGGAGGGTAATGGTTCTAATGTGTAAGTATACATCGTGAAATTTACATCGTTTTGTTCCCGCCGTGTAGTGATAGTACTCGTCAAACTGAAAAAAATTTCGCGAAAAAAAAAATCCCTGCGGCAAAAAAAATTTTGGTCTCTCCATACGAAGTGAGACTCCCGACCGACCCATTTTGTACGGAGAGACCAAAAATTTTTGTCACAGGAAATTATTTTTTCGTGATAAGTTGTTCAGTTTGACGGGTACTATCACTACACGGCGGGAACAAAACGATGTAAATTTCATGCTGTAGAAGTAAATAGGGCTCGTATATATATGCGTCGTTAGGCTCGAATTTTCAATGATACACAGGTTTAGAGAATTTAACAGGGCTTCCAGTAGTAGGTTATTGGTCAATCTATCGGGCATATATTTAAATATTGACAATATTGATCGAAACCAACTTCATTATTATAATATCAATAAATCTTTTAGGGGGTTGTGTCCTTGAGATATGACGGTCTGCACGGTTTGACGTTGCCGATTTCACGCAACCCCGAAAAAAAAATCATACTATATGTGTTACAAAAAATACCAAAAAACAGGATAATCTTCATCATAGGCATTTCATTAAAATTTTCCCACCTCTAGTGTCAATTAACCTGAGATTGATACTTATAGACTATCGATTCTCAGAACGGAAAAATATTTGTACACCATTTGTGCCTACATTTTTAAAAGAGATGTGTTTGTAAACGAAACGAACGTGCCTAGTTTTTATTATCTGTAATTTTAGACACATGCGTTTTTTGTTCTGTATCATGTCTGTATCTTGGAATTTTACCTAATACAAGTTTTCATGCACCTTCGTTGTTTTCTTCTAAATATCATCTCGGATTAAATCAAGGTATAAGGAGAAAGCCATCGACAGTCATTGGGAAAAGCCGAGCGTTGTGTGCGGCGAGAACCCGGCTGGCGGGAAAATGTTGTGGGAAGATTTAGACAAGATTTTGGATCCCATTCTTCAAAATTGCATTGCAGCATGGTGCATAATTGTTATATCCACGATTGGATTACGTTTATTGATATGTGACCTGCGAGCGTACTGCATATGTACGTGCCTTTTGTCTGTGTCTAATAAAAGCCTGTTGATGGTGGCGGTTGCCAAATTGTTGTCGTGTGAAGTAAGTAAGTAGAGACTGTTGCTGGCTGCTGAAAGGAAGCGTGTGACTACAGTTGCTTATTAATCATAATTTCGTTGGATACTTAATGTGTTGGTTTGTATGAACATTCACTGCTAACTTGTTAGGTATGTGAAATCTTGTACTAACACACAACTTTAATAATTGATTTGGGAACTTTAGATAAAGCTTTCTTTTTGTTCCGGGGGGCTGAATGATTGTAAACGAAACGAACGTGCCTAGTTTTTATTATCTGTAATTGCGTTTTTTGTTCTGTATCTTGGAATTTTACCTAATACAAGATTTCCTGCATCTTCGTTGTTTTCTTTTAAATATTCTGCAGTGAACCATAATAATATCATTATCACTAGCGCATCTCAACTACTTGAACAAGATGTACTTAAATCAATTTATGTCAGAAAACATTTTCTTTTTTGCCGTAATTATCTTGTTTACGTATTTACAAATATAAATATTATTTAGTAAAGCTTTTTTTATTTATTTGTAGTTTTTTCATTTTAAAATGAATTGTTCTAATCTGAATGATATTATTATGGTACAAGTAATACGTAAACATTTTTAACCATAGCGGTAATAATAGTCACATTGACCTAAAATTACATATCTGGTCCGAATATTCTTTGACACAGCTGATCAGTAGAGATGGGAAAATTTTAATTAAATGCCTTTAATAAAAATATTTTTTTTTTTGGTATTTTTTGTGACACGTTGTATAGGTAGATGTTTGATCTGATCGGTAGATTTCACTTTATTCAGCATAAAGAATTAGGCCCATTACCTGACCTGAGTTGTGCCTGAGTATTGAAAAATCGGGACATTTAAGTTCTAAGAACAACTAAATGACAAATCTGGTAAAAATAAACGTATGTATAAGTAATCGTAAAAAAGTTTATTACTAAATGGTAATGAAGATAAACGATTTGAGATTTTTATTAAAAAATATACTTAAAAATAAATAATATTGGTGAGGACGAGCATCAACGACGTACCTCCACCTCTATTGCTACATTCTTAATATAACCACTGAAAATATACAAGACAGTGTGTGCGAATAACATATTACATAACGAGGTCTCTTTAAAACACACAACGATTAAGATTACACTTATCTGACGAATTCCCCATATACTACGTAGAATTTCGACATTCAAACGATGCGAATCTTTCCTAGAAGTTTACAACTAATCATGCACATAGCGGTAAACATAGAACTATACAATATATCATTTGGCATATCTAGCACACCGTTCTTACCCATTTATGGGGCATTCGCATATTTTTGTGACAAGACTTGTCATTCATTAGTTTCGTGTCCTTTAGATGAAGGTACCCGAACAAACCTTATGATTAAATGAGTTTTTTTTAAACTAGGATAAAGTAAAGCTTTCAATTGTCTCAAGAAATTAAACGTACTTGCATTTACTGTATAGCTGAAGTCGGAAGTGCTATCATTTTTTACATTTCTGTCCATTTTATTATCAACGGAGAAAAATAAAATAGACAACAGGTTGTTTAGACAAATCTAATATTTCCAGTTCTAGACTGCTTTTATATGAATTATATACTAATTTGTTTCACATTAGAAAAAATACTTGTAAGTAATGTAAAATAGAAATAAACAACATTTTTTCAAAACGCTGAAATATTTTTTTGTGTAAAATATATCAAAATGATCAGAGATTTCTCTATAAAAAGTAAACACAATTAAGCTAGTATTTTACACTATTTGTTATGATTGTTCTCACAGGTTTAATAAGAACAAAATCTTAACTGGATTATGATTTCTAGAGGCGCTATTTTTACCATTTTTATAAAAAGAAAAGGCAAAGAAAAGCCGAACTGAAAAGTGACTCAGGGGAGAAATTAAAAAACAACTTAATCCTGCAATGCCTAATGCACACTGAGATAAAAATGTTGCTAGTATATTTTCAACTTTCCTAGCAAATTATACTAAACATTGGCGATGATTATAATACTAATTAGTAAATAGTACGAAATTTCTTTTGGAATAATACAAAATTGTGGAGCTGCCAATAAAACCAATAAGCCGACTGTTTGCGAGCAACGAAGCACTGAATGGGGTTCCAACGTTGTTGTGGCATTCCACTAGGCCGGGATATCGAACTGCGTGCCTTAGTCGCCAACGCCACTTCGCCTTCTGTTAAACAAAATGTAAGGTAAATACTTTCTTTAAGCCTCGGACACACAGAGCGGGAGCGGCGCGGTCCGGGGCCGGGAAAGGGGGACTTAGTTTGGGAGCGGCGCGGTCCGGGGCCGGGAAAGCGGGACTTAGTTTGGCGCAGCGTAGCACCGTCCCGCTTTCCCGGCCCCGGACCGCGCCGCTCCCGCTCTGTGTGTCTTGGGCTTTAGGCCGGTTTACATTCGTCGAAGATGCTTAATAGGTGCGTGTCTATGCTAACTAACTCAACCATTTTGTCCAACGTTCTTTGTACGTAAAGAATTAAAAAATATAATAACAGCTACAATCCAGTGATCCGGATGTTATGAAATATAAACAATAACAACCCAAATTTACAGTGGACCCTGCACTAAGTTTAGCTTGTATCGCAGGGGCTCGATAAAGATTTATAATAAATTATGCGTACAGTTGTTGAGCTTTTTGTGAGGTAGTATAAAGCTTGTACGAAGTAGTGGACTCACCGGTCCGCAGCCATGAGAGCCTGGTGCGCCTCCCGTTGCGCCGACACCTGGACTAGCTCCGCCACCGTCGCCGCTTGCTGTTCCGCTGCAAAAGCCACAACAAACAACGGCTCACTTCACATGTTCCAATCATAGATAATTTACAGCACGCGTAAGTAAAAATTGTGTCGGATAAGTGACGAATGAAGAGCAACTTCTCTTACGAGTTGTATACGGCAGCGGTTTGGCTCTGAAGTTGCCCTTCCAATTTCACAGACACAGACAAAAATTGTATGCGTACTGTGTGATTCCTATTCTATTCTTTTGATAGCCCGGTCATACTGGGACAGAAACAAAAATACCATTTGTATTTTTTTTAAACTATAGGTACACAGTGGTGACCCATCAGGTGGCTAACATCTGCTCAATCTAAGTTTAGCAAGTTAAACGCAACGAAAAATTACACTGATAATAAAAAAAATGCATAGATAATAAGTAGATGAAAAGCAAGGAATACAAGAGGTCTGTTAAAAGAGAGCCACTTGTAACTTGACAAGAATCAAATATATATAGTTTTTAATGTAACAATTAGTTCTATATTTAACTATGGTTCTACTAAATTTCACAACATGGCAGCACCTCTTATATTCCTGGTCATGCTTTAATAGTTAATCACTGACGAGTAATTAATATTCAAAAGAAATAGTGCAATGATGATCAGTGCTGAGACCGCTTCGGCCGACTATAAAACCAGGAGTTTCATTTTCAGTTACACACGATGCTATCTCAATGTCGACGGCTGCGACAATCAAGAGGCGTGGAACGTTTACTAGCAACACTCATAAATTATGTATATCCTCAAAAGTAAATAATCATTGTCGCTTATTTTCTCGTATTTATTTGGTATTGCACAGGCTCTGTACAATTTTTGTTCTCCCGTTTTGTAGGCGGGTAAAGAAGTCGGGTCTTACAAGCAACGCAACGATTTATAAGCGCTGACCTTGAAAGGGTTAGTAATACCAGTATTTCCTAACAATTCACCAAGCGCACATAAACCGTAGCGGAGTTTACCATTGATAATACAGCCGCCTTAGATACAACGCGTACGCTTGAAAAGCAGACCAGATGGCTCAAGTACGAAGAATGTAGTGCAAAAATTAGTAGAGTATCATTAGAAAAACGACTAAGGTAATCTAACCATATTTTACTACACCTAATTACTTGGGCGTATATTTACTTTAGATATTTTTTGTATGACGCGACGCGCTGTATCTGCGGCGATCGTATGCCGGCCTTACCTGAGAGCGGTCGGGTGAGTCGTCGTTCTAGCCTGGCGACTCTCCTGGCGTGCGGTTCGCTCGTGTCCTCCCTCGCGCGCCTCTGAGCCACGAGCCGCGCCCACCGCGCCTCGAACCACAGCTGCATGGCGTCCCGCTCGTCCACGTCTACGCCACTCGAGCTAGCATTCACTACACCAACATGATCGATGTTATGGAGTCGACATGATCCCGGCAACAGGGCTTTGGGTCGACTTGATGACAGTGGAGTGGGGCAAGGCTAAATGAACGTGTCAGCTGAACTGAGGATATGCACGTTAAGAGTAGGTTCTTCGTGAAGTGGCTTTTGCGGAGGATGATCAACGTAGTTTGAGCGGACCCTGCACGACCATTTCAAGTTGTAGCTCTTCTCCACAGATTCCGCCATTATGTTAGTGAACTCACCCAAAAAAATGTAATGACGGATCTAAGTGATGTAATAACATCTTATGGAAATATTTAATTAATAATAATATCATAGCTATTAATAATATCATTTCTGTATAGTGTACTATTGCAATAAAGAATATATAATTTTTGACTTTTGAAACTAGACTAGAACCGCGCGACGGTTCTCGTTTAGGAATCTACTTAAAATGGACGATAGCGGCGAGTGTTCGTTCACCCAGTCTACGTTGAACTTATCTACCGTCGACAACGCACGCTTCATGCCTTAATGCGAGAAATAGAGGTTCCTACTGATCAGTATATCCATCTCTTTTTTCGCTGTCACGTTCATTTAGATTCTAAATTTTAGATGCTTGTCTTACTGTAACATGCAGTGCGCAAGGAGTTACTAGAATTACGATGGTCATGGCCGCGAATTTGTTCAAAACGATAAATTAATAAATGATGGCAATTACACTGAGCGCGACATGCTAATTTAAAATAGAAGAAAGTGGCATCTGGGAGAGAGAGAACATTTTATAGAATAAAATTCGAAATTTAATTGTTTAACGCTTAATACAATAAAGCAACAAATGAGCATCTAAGTCAAAATAAAGTGTTGCCACTAACGTACTACGAATCCTGAGTGCTGACATCTAACTAAAAGACGCTTTGACAGAAAAAAAAAAAACAATCGTCGTGGAAACACAGAGCGTCGCTCGTCTGTTACGCTTCAACTGGATAGCCAGCGGCATGGTGCGATTAAATGCATCGCTTCTTACTGAACCGTTCTCAATGGCAGCGGCAACGGAAACTGATATCCAGTTCGTGTTCTAGCTCTAAATAAACAAAAACGAACTCTCACCAAGCTGTCACTGTTCTTCCCACTAAAACAAGAAGTCAAACGCAATAGTTACCTGTGTGTGTGTGCGTGTGCGCCGGCGGGCGATGCGCGGGCGGGCAGTAGCCGGCGGGCGGCGGCGGCACGGGCGGCGCGGGCTCCTGCAGCGCGCCCGTCGACTTGTGCGCGTGCGCAGAGTGCGACATGCGCGCCGGCGGCGTCGGCTCCTGCGCAAGGCAAGCTATCACACGACTGGCCGACAGCGGGCAACCGCATGCCTCCCGCGATCACAGGCTCCTACTGGCTAGAGGACGCTTCACGAAGTACAACGTAAGTAATTAACGCAAACCGTTTCAGGTGGTATTTCGGCTATTAAACTGAACAACTTTTGTTGCACTTTTCACGGTTCTTATGAAAAAATATCATACAACTTGACTCGGTCAGCTGATCAGATTGTATATTTTTTTTAGATCTGAAAAGTTCTGAAACAAAAGTTTAATTTCACTAACACAACCACCTAAGAGGTTTTATGTTATTTACTTAACACATTGGATAAATGATATCAATCGCACGCATTGCAAAATTATATTATATTTAGAAATTACCAATTCGTAAAGCGTCCTCTGGTAGCATCGCCTTGGTTATATTTTGAAGGGATGGTTGAAAATTATGCATAACGTATATTTAACTCACTATGTCTAAACAACAGACCGTTTTAAATATATTATTTACATAATAATAAATAAAGCTAATAACGGCGCAAGCTGCGCAGCACTCTGGCAGCTTCTTTAAATGAAAAAAAAGCCAATCACATGCAAAGAATTTTGAAATTAGGAAGCTCACATACAACAATGGATGAATAATTGGATGATTCACTCAGTAATTGCTGCGAACACAACTAGGCTTACTGACATTGGATCTTAATTATTATTTACAAATAAATCATCAAGTCACAAATGGACAAGTCTTTTCTGTGTTTCGTTTTGTTTCGTATATTTTATTCTTCTACTAATGTAAATGAAATAAAAAGTTAAATGTTAAAAGATAGGTACTACTAAGAGAAAATGTTCTAACAAATTCGGTGCATATTCAGAATTTTAGACTAATACAGTGAAGCACTTTTGCTTCTGAAACTTTTATGGTTAAATCACATTATATAATAGTTGTTATGATATAGGTAACTTAGTGGCCAGACATTTTGATAACTACTTACTACATATTTTTACGGAATATATGCCTCTGATTTAAGAAATTAGACTTTATGAAATTTTGTTATACTAAACTAGAGAGAATGCAACATTTATCTAACAGCTGATCCAATATAAAAAGAAAAAACACAGTGAAACGTGCACCGCGCAATGTGACAGAGCGAGACAACGTACATATATACAATTTTAGCAAGTGATGTGTGCGAGAGAGACAACATGCGACTCACGACACTGAATGTTTGCTTACGTGCGACGTCAGATCCGGTTCCGAGTGCCACTGAAAATTCAACTAATGTTAGTCTACGGTGTCCGCGCTACGTGGGTTTAGAACAGCCCAATCCTCTCCATAAATGTCTAAACTCGTGGACACAATTTCATACTAACCCATTTTATTTCTACCTTATATACATAATTTAGAATTACTGTGTTAGTCTCTGTCTACAACTTTAATTATATTTAATTATTCAAACTATTTTTCTTTGAATTGCATCTTTTTATTTACAATAATGGAATGGTTTCAAAATCTACAGATGCTGTGGCAACTATGTGATTCAAATGAAAATTATTACAGAATGTTCAAATGATAATGAGATAATTATTCACTTTCGATGTTGTGCTTTTGTGAATAGTGTTCAAGAGTTGAATTTGTCGATGAGTTAAAATAAATTCATTGAGAACAGATCAGTTAGAAAATAAGAATAAGCAGTGCTTAGATCTTACCTTGTGTCGCGGTCCAATCCGTCGGTTTAAGTAGTTGGATATACTTTTCATAATGCTTTTTCGTCTAGTTCCCCTCGCTAGTTCTGGGTCGGAGAAGGAGGGTGTGACGGGGAGGGGCATGAGGGGCGGTGCGGGGCGAGGCGGAGGCGGCGGAAGCGCGGGCGGCGGCGGCACGGGCGGCGGGAGCGGCGACACGCGCGTGCGCCTGTGCGAGCGCCGCCCGCGCGCCGTGCCGCCTAGGCGCTCCAGCACGAGTCTGCGCACCACTTCCGTCTGTTCCTCTCGCTCCCGTTTGATCTCTTGCACCTTGTCTACAGGCGCGGGCGGGGCGACGACGACGGGAGGCGCGGGGCTGGCGGGAGACACAGACCCCGAGCTCAAATTGATGGAAATGGACAAGTCGATAGATCGTGGCGAATCCAGCCGAAAAGAATAGCTCGCCGACCGGCAGATGGCGGGCGCGAGCCGCAACGACCCGCTCGATACCGAGAGAGGCGTCGCCGGCGCCGGGGGCGATACCTCCTTCAACGGCCTCACTTCACTGGTCTCTAGAGGCGGCGAAATATCCGACAAACTCATACCCTCAATCTCAATCTTTTCGACCACGTCTTCAACCACGTCTTCGACTTTACTCTCATTGGCATCTTTTATCACAGCTTCACTTTTTTGCGCACTATCACTATTTGTTTCACTGGACTCCTTGTCTATCGATTTTAATAGTTGAGGAGTTTTTAGTTGTTCTATCATGGGTTCGAATACTACAGCGTCGCCGGGCGGGTCGTCGGGCGGCTCGTCGAGCGTGTCGACACTGGTCGGGGTGACGGCGGCGAGACTCGGCGCGACCACGGTCTCGGAGAAGCGCTCAATGAAGTTCATGGAGCGGTCGTTCGAGGGCGCGAAGGTGTCGAAATCGTCGACCAGTTCCATGTAGCCCTCGTTGCGGGGGGTCGCGGGGCTCTCGATGGAGGGGTCCTGGTCGCCCTCGTCGACGAACTCGAAGTGTTCGAAGGCGTTGGAGTAGAGCACGGGCGGGGTGACGCGGCCGCACACGTGGCCGCTGAACGCGCTCACGTTCTTCGCGTCGTGCACGGTCTTAGGCCCGGGCAGCGCGCGCGGCGTCTTGCGGCGCCGCTCGTCGTCCAGCCGACAGTCCTCCAGCACGCCGCTCTCCGCAGCCCAATCGGATAGTTCCGTCTCCGTCATTGCTAGTGTCGTCGCGTCGCGGCACGACTCGGATGACGATGACTCCGCTATCGCCTTCGCTGGTGTAGGCTCCACTTTTTCAACTTTCTCCGGCTCCGGCTCATCCACGTTGCTGATGATCATCAAGCTATCCAGCTGTATCAGCTCGCCAACTTCGTCGTGGACTTCCACGCGCGGCACCGCCTGGTTGTTGGGCCCCGTGTCCGTCGACTCCGACAGAGAATCAGAGTCCAAATCCGGGTCTTTACCGGAAATCTGCTCTATGGCTTCCTTGATTTTCTCCTTTGAGGCAATGTTTGCTTGCTCAACCCATTCCTTCTTGTTAAGTGTGGGATCAACTTTAGAGAGCAGGTCGACGGGAGCTTTTATTACCAAATTCTTTATTATATCCGGCATTGGATGCGTTTTCTTCTCGTTTGTCTTGACTTGGAAGGTGACTAAGGGTTTGGGTTTGGGGGGGTCGTTTGAAATGGGTGCGGGGTGGAGCATTTTCTGGAACTCGGTGATGTTCGAGCGGAAGGCTTCGAGTTTCGTGTCGAGTTGGGACGTGGAGTCAGATTTGCGTACGGCTGGCGGGGAAGGTTCACCTAGGAGGTATCGTCGTTTGAGCTCGAGGGCTCGTTTGGTGGCGAGGCCGCCGGCGGAGCGGGTCCGGCTGAGGGGGTAGTCCTGCGCGGGGGGTTGCGGGGGCGGTGGGGGGGGCGGGGCTTCCGTCACCAGGATGGCCGGCGGGGAAGGCACCGGGACCTCGTCCCGTGCGAACTCGCTGTCAGTGGACACCTCGGTGGCGGACGAGACCTCCTCGTCTTCGCTGGACTCGCTGGCCTCGGACTCCACCTGCGTCAAACCCCGCTGTAATGCGTGCAAGCGCGCGTCGCGACAATGCGGCGGCTAAGTCCAAGTTTAGAGAAAGACACACAGTGATGTATAATGGCGTCTGTACTGTTTATTGTAATGCAGAAATTATTTAAATTCGTAATGAAAGATAAAATCAAAAGAAAAATACTGAAAATAAAGAACTGGTAATAAACACGGAAGGAGTTTTTATTGTATTATAACTAGTTATATATAATCTAATAAAAAATATATGGTTCCTAACCATAAAAAAATATGAAATTTGGCAATTGGCCATGCTAGCTTTCAGAACTAAAACGATAATTTGAAAACTATTTCAAGATATTTATAAGGTTTCTCTATTATTTCTGATTAACAGATTTTGAAATAAGTCAATATTTATTTAAAAACTATTAACCTTGATTTGACTTCACTATGACGTCATGAAATGTGATATGAAAGTAATGCCTTTGTATAATGTTATTCATTCCTTAAAAAAAAAAGTGTAATGTCATAATTTGAGTGACATCTTGTTTTGCGGCAGATTTCTCAAGTAATATTTAGTTATCTCTTTTTTATTTTTTAAAAGCTGACGCTTGTTATCTACCTCAAGTAAACAATGTAATGATTTTGGAGTTCATGACAAATACCAGCAACCACAACATTGTTGAAATTTGAGGAGCCAAAGCTCTCATACTTATCTACTACGCTCGCATTATGTATGGCATTATGTAATCCAGGTTACAAACTATCTCCATTCCAAATTTCATCCAAATCCGTTCAGTAGTTTTTGCGTGAAAGAGTAACAAACATCCATACATACATACAAACTTTTGCGTTTATAATATTAGTAATGATTGTTTTCGAAGCGTACTATATTTTTTGAACTTTTTTCTGAAAAATACTATTTAGCCGAAAAAGTGTTGGCAACCCTAGTTATAAAGCCAGCCGAGTGACTGAGAGTGCCGTTTGTTTTTTTGTTCTAGTAAGCAAAGACATTGACATTTTCATTCGTCGCGCCTCATGTGACGTCGTGTTCACTTTTTACGTGTACATTTTTGAAAAATAGACGCAATTAATAAAAACACATAAATATCGAAATTAGTTTCTCAAAATGGCGTAAATTTTCAAAATAAATAATAAAAAAAAAATCCCTTAAAAAAAATTTAAGCATGGCCATATTGTCCTTTTATTGTTAAGATAGACATTACGACACTATTATACATCTTAAAATAGAAGCGAAAGCGTCAAGAAGTCGTTGAAAGGTGCGCGTGACCACACTAACTTACCGTCTCGGCACAAGTGCTTAAACCCGGACCCGCTACCACTGTGTATTATAAATAAATATTTATAATATCCATTACTTTTATATACAAATTATATAATAATAAACTAAAACCCACAAACAACACAAACGTTATTTACACATAAATATTTAAATAGATAAATACATTATATACACTTAAGTTGGAGCTATGTATCGATGTTATAAGCCGGTAGTATAATAAATACGTAAATATTGTTGGAGGACCTTAGATTTGATCTAAGTGGAGGACAAATTAAATTGTGACATCAAAATGAAATGCCTAAAATTATAGTGGATTTTACTGCAGCTTATTGATTCTTAAAACATACTGGCGAAAATATTGATTTCTAAATTTATTTCCTTTTTTCATTTACAATATTAGGAAAATTGTTTAAATAATGGTTACGTAAATAGTATCGGTTTGTAAATGTTTATCTTCAGTAATTTGTAATTTAAGGTACTAAATATAATTGTCCTAATTAAAAACAAGTATTAATTAAAAAATATTTTTTCAATACATCTTGCTCGAAAATTGAACTTACGAAGGCAGTAAACAGAGCGGTAAATGCGTTTTACTTTCTATGGTCTTCATAATTGTTATTCAGCCAGGATCATTTCAATAATAAAAAATAAATTGAATCGATTCTTACCCGATTCAAATTGTATCACAAATAGTCAGTAATATTTTAATAATAAAAATAAAACGAAATTTTAATGATAAACCTAAGTACCTTTCTTAACATTCATTTTAATTATTTATTATCAGTTTTCTTACAAGTGTATTGAAAAAGGTCGTACAACACAAGGATCTTAGGTTTTATAACAAACTCGTGACATTGTAAACCCTTGTCTGCGGCTCGGGGTCACAAAAGTCACCTCGTTTGTAATTTGCCACCTACGATCCTCGTATCGTAATGTACTATTTGTTGTGGTGGTGGGGTTATGTGCAATAAATAAGATGTAATTTATGGGGAAAACAATGTTTTATTTAAAATGAATATATTGCAAATCGTTATCCAAGTGCTTTCATTATTAGACTGAGTCAAAAAGACATACCAAAGCGATATGTCTCGAAAACGTTTGAAAATACAATTCTAGAACAAAATAAAGCTGCCAGTGTGAATTTATCACATGCCAGCATTTTCAAATAGCAGAGTAAGGATTAGAATAGGTATTGCTATACCTAACACTATTAAATGCAAGCTTGCTAAGGAGTACTCTTGTAACCAAATTACCCTGAATACAAAGTTTTGAGTCCTTGCTGGGCTACTGCAACATCAGGTTATTTTTAATGTATAGTCATCAGAACTGAACAAACATCAAGATTTCAGCTCAATCGGAAACAGGTAAGTAGGTCAAATTTTACTTGCAAGATGCGATTACAGATATTGGGATAGGTGACCCTAAATGAAAGCTTGTAAAAATTACTCGCTATTTGAACCTTGCTATGGAGAAAGCTACTCTGTGGCTAAGTAGATATTTAGAATAGAATATACTGCACACAAGAAATAAACAGAAAAATGCAGTTTAAATAATAGTGTACAGATAGGCGGCCTTGTTGCTAAGGTAGCAATTTCTTCCAGGCAACCTCGGCGGTACAGGAACAACGCAACGAATACTGCGGGATAGTGCGATCTATAATTTGCGTATAAAATATAGGTAAATAGATATTTCTCCTATGAGTGAGCAAAATAGCCCGCCGAATAACCCAATTTACAATATTATAAGGCGTTCTATTCTATAAGACGAGGCATCTGTAGTATTTTTATATCCCTATACATCAAGAAAATCCACTAAAATGTTATGGCTTGGCATGTTCAATTATTGTGTGAAACAATTTAAGATATTTTCAGAGTAAGCGCATGAAATATGATTAAACATGATAATAGGGTACCTATGCAATAATATGGATAGGAGTATATATATATATATTAAAAGCGCCACTAATAATACACGCTTGCTCTTCTATTTATAACTGTCAGGGTTAGATTATCTTTATAAATAAATATTTGATAAGCTAATCAGGTAATTAACATAACACATCAAATGATAGTAATTTTTCTAATAATTGATTTATATACGAATTATATATCTTTTTCGATTCTGATATTATTATTTTATTTTTAAGTTACTTGAATAAATATTTGTCTTTTATCAAATAACAAGTCACATAGATCAATGCTTTTGAATATCCATTACCGATAAAAGAAACACTTATACAATAAAACAAAGTAATCAACAAATAAGTGGCTGCGAGACAGAGACGTGGAATAGAGCAGCAAGCGTGTCAAAACGACGGTAGTTAGTGTGGGCAAACTACACTCACCGCGCCTCGCCGCCGCCCCTGTTACTGCAATGTTGCATGCGCGATGACACGATACTACACACCACTAGACCTATAGCCAGCTTACGTTCATTCCCTATAGGATACATTTCTAGTCGATTTTTGAGGGCAGTTTCACTACTGCTCGACGTCAATAATACGGCAAGTTTTAAATAATAAGAACACACTCGCTAGTAGGACACACACGTTATTCCATGAAGTTGTCGGTATGTTGTTTTTGAATGGTCAATAGAAAGCTTATTATTTCTTCAAAAGATGGTACCACGTAATACAGTTCAATGCTGTTTTTTGCAAGATTAAATCATCTGTATTATAAGTTAGTTAAGTAAATCTTTTTTAGTGCGCCAATGTGGCAATAACTTTATTATTTAATTTTTTATAAAATTTAAGTTGTTATAATACAAACCGGTGGTGGGCCTTGAAAGAAAAATGCATGCCTGGGAAGTATGTAGAGTTAATTCGTGCAATGTATCGAACATCCCACACACGGGTGCGGTCAGCTGCCGGGACTAGTGACGAGTTCGGTGTGGCTGTTGGCTTACACTAAGGGTCGGCTCGAAGTCCTTACCTCTTCCCACTTGTAATGGACGTGTTGACGTCGGACATACAGGAAGAGGCACCCTGGTGTATGCTGTTTGCCGATGACATTGTTCTCGTCGGTGAAGATGGAGCCGAGGTCCAGAACAGATTGGTGAAATGGCAACAGAAACTGGAGAATGTGGGGTTAAAAATCAGCAGAACCAAAACAGAGTATTTGTTCTATGATTTCGGTGGTCTCTCCAGCTCTGTAGCCTTGTCCCTTGATGGGGTTCCATTACCGGTCTGTTCCGACTTTAAGGTCCGGTTCACTGATTCAGGGAGATGGCGAGATAGACCGGGATGTAAAGCATAGAATTAACTCAGGATGGATGAAACGGCGGCAGGTCACGGGAACAACATGCGACCCCCGAATGCCTCTTAAGTTAAAAGGCAAAATTTATAAGACAATTATACGACCTGTCGTCATGTATGGATCGGAGTGTTGGGCCATCAAAGGGATGGATGAAAGACGACTTCATGCTAGTGAAATGAGAATGCTGAGATGGATGTGTGTATTGAAAAGTTGTTTATGTAGTTGGTGTATCTAGAAAACTAGATTGGAATTTTAAAATATTTTAGTTTTTCCTTGATTTTTACACTAAACAGTAATTGTATTCTAAATTTGAAGCTTCTATGTCTGCTAGAATTGCCTTAGAGTTTTGATGATCGGTCAGTGAGTGAGTGGCAAAATTATGAACTTTGACCAGTTATAATTCTTAAACTGCTGGTTCGAATTGAATGAAATTTGAAATATACTGTGTTTATACAGTGCTTGCTTGGTTACTGAAAATTGAGGCTTCTAGTTTTATCCACAACGAGGTCATAGGGGGGTCGAAAATGGCCTGAACTGCTTCGAACCAAGGTGCCGCTTTTTTGCTCGACTTGGCTCTTTGATCTTTTTAGGTCTCCGTACAATAAAGACCATCGTACACAGACTTAATTCATGTGTCTTATGTACTCGTACTAGCTTATATCATGTGTCCTACAGTACAAAGTAAAATAAAATATTTTCGTAAATTATACCGTAAAAAACGCGATATAAAACTCACATTTTAATTAAGTAGTCGACTGCATTAAAAAGATACTCTGTTCTAACTTGAATGTATAAACCGAATCTACGGCAAACTTTCCAAAATCTACGATTTTCATAAATCAAACTTTTAAAAAACCTCAGTGAGAAGGACGGACGGACACGCGAGTGATCTTATGAGGGTTTCGTTTTTCCTTTTAAGTTACGATAATCAATGTACGATACCCTAAAACTACTTAAATGATCACTGCGTGGCGTAATATTAAAAACTATCTGTAATTTTGCTCTGATTTTTCCCACAGGATTTTCCTGATAAAGTAAGTGCGCTGCCGACCATTATATTACTTTGATCGAGTCAGCGCAGCGTCGAGTTCTATCGAGAGCCGGTTGAAAAGTTAAACATTGAATGTAGTGAATGATCGGGGCGGCGGTGGGAGGCGTCGCGCGCGCACCTCCCTACGCGGCGGCCGTTACTAGGCAACGCGGCAGCGAGGTACCTCGCTACTGTCGGTGGGAGGGCGCGCGTCGGCCGGCACCTCGCGCCGACGGGCCTCGCGCGCCTCGCGCATGCGGGAACACGACTCGTTGCCGGATGATTCTGCGGCTGAAACGCGATAAGGGTCAAAATCAGAGAGGTGAGCATTATGCATCTGACAAAGTTTTTCTTAATAAAATAACATGATATATACAATATTTATCAAGCGTGACATGAATTTTTTTTTAATGTTTTTTAATTTTATATGGACAAATTGTATATATTAATTGTATACTGTCTGAAACAAATAAATTATTATTATTATTATTATTATTACCAGAGAAAGAAAGCTGAAAAGAAGACTGCTAAAGAGACGAGAAGAGACAGAGAAAGTCATGGAGAAAAATATCTTAAAATATAGGCAGAAAAAAAGATGATATCAAATATTTTATTGCTAAAATAACAACAGCCCGCCAGATTCTGAAAATGAGATGGAAAACGATATTTGCGTGTTGAGGAAGAAATCGGGGAGAAAACAGGTTGAAAAAAAGATAAAGCGCAGGTTTACAGAACCGTTAAGAAACAGAAACAACAAATACAAAAAATGCAAAGAACTATATAGATGAGTTGCGAAAAAAAGCAGAGATAAGCAGAAGACGTGAAGAAAGAGCATCCCAAAAGAGTGCTGACACGCCTACTCGCAAAGTAAAGTCATTTTGGGAACACCCCCATCATTTTCGGGAACGTCACAAAAACGGCAAATAAATCACAAATAAATCTATAAAATCGAATAAAAATTGAACTTTTGTATTTATATTATTAATATACCACTTAGTGCAAGAATGTATAAAATACGTTGAAATTTTGGAGCAGAATTTACACCAATTGAAAATTGATGGGAGTAAATTGAAAAATAAGCATTTTGATTATAAACATACACACAAAATATCAACATTTTCCGATTTAGGAACAGGTTTATTACAATTTATTGAAGTTGATTCTTAAATACGTTGGTTATATCATTGTTTAAAATGTTCCCGAAATGACTCACGACTCTGGCAAAATTCTTATTATAGTTGGGTTATTATAGGATGGGTTCTGACAGCTTCAAAATTTTTCATACGACGTTAACAACTTTTTAAAATAATATTCAGTTTAAAAACCATAATACGTCCAATCTAGACGTGAAGCCATTTAAAAAAAAAAAAATAGCTAAAATATTTAAAAAAAGTAACTTCACCTCTTATTTTATCATTAAACAGTATGTAATTTTACTTAATAAATAAATAAACGAAATAATTTTAAAAAGTTTTTAAAATTTTAATCTGTCAGAGCTCATCCTATAGTAACCCAAGTATAACAGGTAGAATTTCAAAAATATATATTTATGTGCGTGCCTCTTCACAGAAAAGATTCACAATGAATGACACAACAGATTCATCTTATTTGTTTTCTTTAAAAGAAAACTTGATTTCTCAGATATTTGAAAACCGAAAATGCTCACCTCTCTGATTTTGACCCATAAACGTTATGTTTAGATTTCTTTTACTTCATAATCATCATCATCATAAGGCTTCCTACATCTTGACAGATGGTTTAAGCAGAGACCACACACACACAACAAACACACGACTAAATTGAATCATGACACCACCAGAAGATAATTTTCTTCCAGTCATTCAAATACAAGTATTCGCCTGAACATGCATTTGACGGTTACAATTTGACGCCTTATTGTTTTGACGGTTTCAAACGATTTATAGGCAATGTGGGTCATAATTCAGTTGGTTCGACTGTACAATGCGATTAAAATGACAATAAGACTCAACGTCTGCTTTGTGACATCATTCTATCAAACTTACAAAATTTATTTGTAACCCATACGAGATTCCCCAGAAGACAGCTGAAAAACTCGTCGCTGTAGATATGCGAGCGACGAGACTCACCATCGACACTGTAGTCGGAGAAACGAAACTCTGCATCGTCACTGTAAACGAAGTAACGAAACTCTCCGTCGACACTGTAACGTCACTGTAATCGAAGAAACAAAACTCTGCATCGTCACTGTAGTCGAAGTGACGAGACTCGCCGTCGTCACTGTGACGTCACTCACCGTCGTCGCTATAGTCGTCGTAGCCGAACGAGTCGTCGCTGAAGTACAGCTCCGAGCGGCGCACGCGCAGCGGAGGCGACGGGTCGCGCGTGCGCGGCGGCGCGTTGTCGCTGTCGCCCGCGTCTGTGTACTCCTCCGAGCTCGAGTCTTCGTCGCTGGAAATGACAAAGCAACAGTTTTGTTGTGATATAATTTAATTGAAACCCTTTTTTATGTAAACGCTTTTTAACTTCGTGATAACTGTCCCAGTAGCACTGAGAGGGGAGTCGAGGACAAATACTAAAGTCCTCATCAAATAACTTCTAATCGTTTGGCCGAGTTCAGTATTTTTTTGTTGCGAATTTGTTACTGAACAGTACCTATTTTTTACAATGAATTTGAAACATTGGTGTGTGCAAAGAAGTTGCAAAGTCTGTTTGTTACAATATATTTTTTATCTTATAGTATACGCCTTATATTATACTTTTACCGCGACATACATTTTATATGTCTAGCTGCAACATTGTGATACACGTAGCTGATTTAGCAATAAGTAAAATTTGGTATTTTATAATTGATTTATTGGCTCTCTTGTTCGAACCGTCGTGAATACAAGACGTTTCACAAAATGATTTGTTTTAATTAACTGCACCCGTACCACGACACATATCGCATGGCGACCCTTGGCTTTGAATTTGGATCATCGAGTTAATAATGGAGGATATTTTCAAGAAAGAAGAGAAGCTACAAAAAATCGAGAATGAAGACAACCAAACAGGAAAAAGAAGATTAACATTAATGAAGAATGAAGGAAGGAAGAAAACTAAAATTTTAGAAGATTGCACGAAGAAAGAAGACTAACAATATAGAAGAACAAAGACACTTTAAAGAAGAAACAAGAACGAAGAAACCTTACAGAAGACAGAAGTATAATTATTGAAGAAAGAAGAAACATTACAGAAGAATGGAAGATAATTTATAGAAGACACGTTAAGAAGAAAAATGTTATAGAAGATATCAAGAGAGAAGAGAGAAGCGTACGAGTGGTGTCCAGGGTATAGCCCGGCCATGTTCGAGTTCGTCATCGCTACCGAGCGGTCATTGCGCATTGTCAGCGTGACCTACTTACCGGTACGATATAGCGAGTTTTAATGTAAGTTTGTTTTATTTTGTTCATTTAATTTCAATTGTGTTTTTTTTATTGTTTTTTTTATGAAAAGATAAATTACGAAAACTTTTATATATAAATATGATAGGTATAGTATGTCTCAAAAATTGACAAAGTACCTTAGTGAATTGACAAATATAAAAGAAAATGTATGCAAGTTAGGTCCAGAGAGGCGACAGAAGGAAATTGGTAATTAAACGACGTTAATCAGTTGTATAGTAAAGTACGGTGTATTGTGTCTACGTTAAACGAACAGACGGAACAATTTAGCGACGGAGAAGTTACCCGAATAAATAAGTTAATAGATGAAATAGACTTGGGCTTTGACTGACATCCAAAAGACCAAACTCCAGGTGTGCCAGCGAAACATGAAGCGCAGCATACTCGGTGAGTACGAAGGTTCGAAGAGGTATAACCTCTTTCGGTATGCCATATCTTAAAATCAAGGGACAGAATTTATGTCCAATGTTTTTACTGAAGTGTGTAGTTTATTGAATATCAAAAAACTTCACTCCACTGCTTACCACCACGAGACTATTGGTGCTCTGGAAAACATGCACACAAGTCTAGGTGCGTACTTAAGAATACAGTGCAGTTATAATAAAACTGACCGGAGCAGTTGGGTAAGTTACTGGTGTTTTACATATAACACCACTGTTCACACAGAGACACAATACACACCTCATGAATTCGTTTTTGGAAAATTGTGTAATTTGCCGTCAAACATCACTTCTGTAGACCCTCTCTACAATTACGATAATTACCCTAAGGAATTTAAGTATAGGCTACAAAGAGCTCAGTTAGATGCTAGAAATAATTTGTTAAGTAGTAAAATTGATAGAAAAATTGGATATGATACGAAATGTAACGCACGTATAAACCAGGAGATTTGGTTCTTCTGAAAAACCAAACAGGTAATTAATTACAATCAATATACACCGGACCTTATGAGGTCATTAGAGATTTGTCACCAAATGTAGAGATTTCATAAGAATTTAAACCATATGTAACACATAAAAATATTTTATAGATTTTGTATCATTCACTTATTTATCTTTAAAAAAAAAGTGTTTTTTATAGTATTTAGTTTTCAAATAGTTACGTTCGTCACATTTTTTTTCTTTGCCGATGGGGGTGAAGGATTAACTTTTCGGGTTTAGTTCCTATCGGTCCATTCGTCTTCATCGATCTCCCTCGCGCCGCTATCAGACAGTTAAAGGCTGATGCGGTACGGCGTGGGTGGGGGGGAGGTGCGGCAAGATGCGGGGGGAGGGGCCGAGTGACGTCACATCTTCATCTGTATATCTTACCTTAATCCAGCCAGCGAGGTTTCCGAAGCGAGGCAGTTCCTATCGGTCCATTCGTCTTCATCGATCTCCCTCGCGCCGCTATCAGACAGCTCAAGGCTGATGCGTTCCGGCGTGGGTGGAGGGATGTGCGGCAAGATGCGGGGGGAGGGGCCGAGTGACGTCACGGCCCCCAGGGCCGCCACCGCCGCGACTGCGTCCGGCACGCTCACGCCGCTGTGGCGTAGGCAGACCAGTCGGCTGCCGTAGCGCTCCATCGTATAGTTGCTGACATTCATACGAACAAGAATAGAGTAAACTTCATTGCATACGAGGAAATATAGAGATGCGTAATGAGAAAAGAATAGTTTATTTAGCAATATCTCCCATGCAACCTAAGCAAACTGATGTAACATCCGAAAGAGAAAATAAATTGAATATTTGGAATAGTAAAGTACAAGCCCCTATTCAAATCGTTTAACAGAAAGACAAAACCAAACGAGCACGCACTATACTGATTGCTCGGCGTGTGTGTATGACACTGTGCCGTGAGCATTTATGACGTGTGTGAGTGAGTGAAATGCAAGCCGTCTGCAGTCACGCTTTCGGCCCGTGTGCGAGTGTGTGTGAGACTCACCCGGGGCGCAGCACGCACTTGCACACGGCGCAGCGGAAGCAGGCGCGGTGCAAGTGCAGTCCGTCTGCAGTCACGCCCTCTGCAGCGAACACGCGAGTGCCGCACGCCGCGCATTGCATCCCCGTGCTCGACGGACCGCGCCAACCCTTCTTCTGTGTATACGAGAGAAGAAACTGGTTGACAGATCAACACTCGAACCAAAACCACTGGATGAACTTGGACAGCGGATTCTGAGAAATGAACTTATTGAGCAGTAATAGTCATTTTAGGAGGAGACCTTTCGGGGAAATGTTCAAAATAAAAAGAAGACATTGGCCCCGATACGGGAAGTCATGCTCTAATTGTAATTTTAAAATCCAGCTACTCAAACAAGGGGCGTAAAAGTAATTCTTTGTCTTCTTCGTCCTAGCGTTTTCCCGGCCTAGTGCTGGGGTCCGCTTTCCTACTCAATCTTCTCCACTTTGCCCGGTCTTCGGCATCCTTAGGTGTGAGATTGTTCTCTTCCATATCCGCTTTTACAACGTCCAGCCAGCGCTTTTTAGGCCTACCACGTGATCTAGGCCCCTGGACAGTGAGGTCGAGGCATCTTTTTCCTACATAGTCTGACAGTCTGCGGCTTATATGGCCATACCATGGGAGGCTACTTTCCAGAAGCTTATCCGCTACGTCACGGACTCCGAGACTGCCACGGATGTGTTCGTTACGAATTCGATCTAATCGCGTAACGCCGAAGTAATTCTATGTGATTAAGGAATTTTTATGACTGTAAAATTGAATGTAATTTGGTAAAAAGTTTAATTATTTTATGTTTAGCAAAACAGCTTGATGTTTAAATATAAACGTGACTGAATCTTACCTCCTCTTTCGGATTCTCTTTCGGTGCAGATTCTTCTTTCTTTACGAATTTCGTCGCTAAATTGGCAACCTATAATAATAAAGATAATAAAACTATTAAAAAGAAATGCAACCAATAATGAAATCATTATAATTCGACGGAATAGAAAAATTCACTCTTTACAGCTGTTTATCTCTAATTAAATTACACAGCAATAACGACTTATCTTAGGCTGTGTTCCGAATCAAACTGTCAACGGTCAGAAAAAGAAATAATTATGGGTTTCGCCCGTTGACAGTAATTCGGTACGCGCATTGACTGCGCATGAATCGATTTCTGTCTCGGAACGCAGGGTTATAATGGCTCGTCTAATGGCCTTGAGTATAGCAGTGTAGCAGTACTGCTATCCTACCTTCTTCTGGCTATTTTGTTTCTGGCAATTCAGTACTTTTAAGTACTGGCAGTCTCATCACTCAAATCAAATCAACGGCCCATTACAGTCCACTGCTGGACTATGAGCCTCCTCCACTTGAGTGTTTGGTTTTGCCATAATCTCCACGCTTGGCAGGCGGGTTGGAGATCGCAGATTAAAAGGTTACTGTATCAGAGAGCGCTGCTGCCCGTTCCCTGTTCAATGTGTAGTCCCTAAGTCGCCTCTTACGACACCCACGGGAAGAGTAGGGGTTGGTGACGAATGTATTCTACTCTGCCGTCACCACACGGCATCAGACTGTACCAACCTTTAACACCCGGATCTTATGCATTTTTATCGTTAGAACCCTTTAAAAGTGTTATAAATCTTCTAATGACTATGTTGTAAATTTGTTATTTCTTCAAAACCCATTTGTGCAACAATTACTCGTTTGCGTACGTTTAATCTGGACTGGACCCTGTTTTCCTGCCACGCTAACTTTATCTTTATCGTGCGGCCAGCAGCGTGTGGTAGCTGCTGGGCTACATACAGCAGTACCTTTTTAGTGCCGTGGTCGGGGCGTCCGGAGTCGCGCATCTTCTGATCGAACTTGTGCAGCGTCTCGTCGATCTCCCCCCACTTCTCTGTGCCCTCGCCCTCCTTCAGCCGACGCTGACGACCCAGGAACTACCACAAACAACAAAGGAGTCAGAATAGGAGTTTGAGAATCGGTTGTTTTGTTAATATTTTGCGAACTAAATCATTCTTAAGTGAAATATTTATCGAGTTTGGCACTTTGGCTTTTTTTTAATGACGGATCTAAGTGATGTAATAACATCTTATGGAAATAAATAATTTTGACTTTGACTTTGACACCTATCGGGTGAAGGGATAACGCGAGTAATAGCATAACTTTGTCTGCAATTGTTTGTCCTATTGCTTCTCCACATAGCACATTGTGTAGAAACCTCACAAAAAAAATGTTATGACGAAACTAAGAGATGTAACTTTTAAAGTTAATAAACTATTCATTTCATTTTCGTTATCAAAGATAACATAATGTTCATCATCATCATCATCATCATCGTGTGGGTTGTTAGGTCGAAAACAATGTGTCATGAGTGAACCAAATAATTATATGTCGTTACATAGTTCTGTTATTTAATATTTATGCTGTTTGCCATTTTTGTGTCTTACGAGGAGGGATCAAAAAGTAGTGAGAATGAAATAGAATATAATGACTATTGATAACTTAATAATTTATTTTTCTGCATAGTCTCCGAGTCTCTCTACACACCGAGTCCAGCGCTTTTTCAAGGCTTCAATCTCTTTAAAAAAAAAGTTTTGTCTTGGTCCTGCAAAAAGCTCTCCACGGCATCCATCACCTCGTTATCGTCTTCGTACCTGTTTCCCCTTAAGTATTCTTTCAATTTGGGGAACAGATAAAAATCGCTAGGCGCCAGATCTGGTGAAAAGGGGGGTGGTCAACCAATTCGAAGCCAGCTTGCTGAATGGCAGCCATCGCAACTGCCGACCTGTGCGCGGGTGCGTTGTCGTGATGAAACAGCACGCCCCTTCGAAGTTCCCTCTCCTTTTCTCTTTGATGGCATTCCTCAACTTGGGAATTAAAGCTGCATAATATTGACCTGTAATAGTGGTTCCACGCTCCAGGTAATCAATCAACAATATCTCTTCTGAGTCCCAAAATATTGAGGCCATAACCTTGCCAGCCGATGCCACGGCACGAAACTTCTTCGGGGTCGGTGATGATGGCCGTTTCCATTGCGAAGATTGCTGTTTGGTCTCAGGATCAAAATGAAGGACCCATGTTTCGTCTATTGTTACGAAACGAGACAAAATATTCTCAGAATCTTCTTGAAACTTGTCCAACAATATCTTCGAAATGTCAAGTCGATTTTGTTTCTGACTGTCGGTTAACATTCTCGGCACCCATCTTGCGGAAACTTTTCTCATATTCAAAGATTGTTTCAATATGGATTTAATACTTCCATATGAAATGCCCGTTTCTTGAATTAAGTATCGGATGGTAACTCTTCGATCGCTCAATACAATTTTCTCGACTTTCGCAACATTTTCTTGGGTGACTGACGTCGATGGACGGCCGCAACGATGTTCGTCTTCCGTGCTCGTTCTCCCTAATTGAGAAGCCCACCTTGCGACAGTAGAATACGGCGGAGCAGACTCTCCTAATGTTGCCTCCAAATCGCAATGAATCTCTTGAGTCGTTAACTTTTTTAAACAGAGGTATTTAATAACGGCTCGCACTTCGTTTTTCTCCATTTTCGAGAACACGTTCCGACACGAAGCAAACAAATGACTACATTCAGAAAAAAAACAAAAGAGAATCGAAGATTTTTTTTCTTTATTAATATTAAAAATATGTATCTGAGTGAGCTATGCCTGCCAGTATTTTTTTTTTCTTACCAAGGAGTATGTCGTTCTCACTACTTTTTGATCCCTCCTCGTATATTGTCTTATCTGTGTTTTTTCATTATATTTATGAGCAGAGGACCAGGCTGAAAACCAGTGCTACTCGAGTGTAGTTGCCTAGCGTTATACTGAGCCTGACCCTCGCCACACGCTATAAAGTATTGTATACAGCGGTTTTATTTATAAATATGTGTGTGTGGCAAAATAAATGGTTTAAACTTTCGTAATAATACAGATTGCGAAATAATCGCTGTTCTACGAGTACGCTTCGATAAATTGAGAAAATAAAATTGTGACTCTCATGCTTACACAGAGAATATGAAAATTTTGAAAGGAGAGGCAAACATTTCACGGTCAGATATGTTCAGAACGGAGCTAAGTTTAGACAGTAATCTAAACCTATGAGTATTTAAGATGTGAATGAAGCGAAATGACTTTATGTATGTACTCACCTGCTCCCTATCCCACTTGGGCACCTTCTCAGCAAGTTTGGGCTCCGGCCTGCCGAGCCGGTTCTCCATGATCTTGCGCTCGATCTCCTTCACGTTCCAGTCGTCGCGCTCGATCTTGCCGACGGAGCGCATCAGGTCTTTGGGCTTGGAGGCCTTGGGCACGGAGGGTCCGGCGCCGGTGCCGCTGGCCGCGCCGGACGTGCCGGAACCGGCGAGCTCGGCCGCGAGCCGCGCGACCCGGACACCGCCGCCCGTGCGACTGCCGCCGCCGACTACGCGACCCTCCTCCTGATTGGGTACAACAGTATTAGCGATTGCATTTCAATGGTTGCGTAATTGAAAGTCTTTGAAGATCCAGATAGACTGATGATATGCAAGTTCAACGATATATTTCCTTGTTTTAATAGCATTAACAGTGAAAATCAGACCACAACAATAAACACTTCCACAACATGTATTTTTTTATATGCACGCATTCTGTTAGGAATCTAGTTTCCAAGTATTTTATGCTTGAAAACACTTGTCACGCGTTAGTCTAAACACACTGAAAATCTAACATGTGATAATTTGGATTAATGTCATGCACAACTTCAAAAATCACTGTTAAAGACACAAGTGTAATATCAATGTGTATCGTGTTTTTTTTAGTTCCTAACGTGCGTATTATGAGTTGTCGTACAAAATTCAGGTAGCAGGGGGAAGAGAATAAACCCTTTCATTAATCATTTCCTTTTTTTATCTTATTATTTTTGTCTTAAAATATTGCCCGTTCTTAAGGTTATTATTCTTTGTTCGGCACATCTGCCTGAAGTTCGCACGCACCTTAACATGGTAAAGTAACAACAAAGAAAACGTTTGTTTATTAGCCGTGTAAGTGTTGACACCGCGGACATGCAGCACACACACGCGCGCTCACGTAATGCTGCAGCTGCTTCTCCAGCTGCTTGACGCGGTCGTCGAAGTGCGGCGCGCTGGCGCGGTACTGCTGCAGGTTGTAGTCGTTGGCCAGGTCGGCCGAGGGCGCGATCTCCAGCCGCGGCTCCGCCACCAGCATCTGCAGGCTCTTCTCGAACCGCTGCCGCATGATCTCCCGCGCGGCCTTCCGCCTCCCGCCGCTGCTCTTCGGCCGCCGAGCCTCAGCCGTGCGCCGCTGCATCATATCGTTCGCTCGCTGCACGCGGAACGCCATCTCGCCAGAGTTCCGTCTCTGCGGGTTGTAAGGCTCTGGGCTGCGGCGTTTATGCCCTTCTATCAAATCGGCGACACGTTGCCTTCGGAGGACCATCTCCGGCGTGCCTATGGATTCTGAACGCTTGGTTCGCTCCGGGCTGGGAGTGTCCCTGCGCTTACCCTCTATCAGGTCCGTCATCCTCTTCATCCTCAGCGCCATATCGAGGGTAGTGACGGACCCCGATCGCACGGATCTTGACTCCGGGCTGGGCGTGTGCCGACGTTTTTGACCTTCGAATAATTGCGCTATTTGCCTCGTGTTCACCACCTCACTGTTTCCGACAGAGTTAGATCGCCCATGCGGCAATTCAGGACTGGGAGAATGATTTTTTCTTTGACTATCTATTACTTCGGACAATCTCCTCCCTTTCGGGATAAGAACCTCAGTGGACGGCGATCGTTCGAACCTTTTACTGTTGTCAACGGAATACGAACGTGTTTCTTTCTTCTTAGGACTGTCCATTGAACCAGTCCGTACGAACTCCTTCTTTTTAGGTATGTCTGTAGAATTTGCCCGAACAAGTCCCATTTTCAAATCGTCTTTAGAATTGACGCGATTGCTGTCTTTTTTCTGTTTATCCACTTTCACAACAGTAGCGTCAGTGTCGGCAGAGTCGTCGAAAATGTCCGAAAAGTCCGGTATTTTAACTGAAGATATGTCCAGCCCCTTCAACCTGCGAGGCGGTTTTGCAGGTATCTCGTCTTTCTTATCTTGAAAGAACTGAGCCATTTTCGGGTGTTCTTGCGTTTCCCTTTTCACCCTGGTTTTAGTGGAGCCCTGTAAAAGCTGAGCGAGGGAATCTCTGACAACGTTAGGGTCGGGGGCGTCTTCGGGGTCGAGCAGGGCGAGTATTTGTTCTTGCAGCTCCTTCTGTTTGTCCGTGTGCTGTTGATCTGCAGGAACGGCGTCGTGGCCCTCGATGAGCCGCGCTAGCTGCGTAATGTCGTTAATGTCGAGTTTGCCGATCTTTTTGCGGATGTACTCTGCGGAGTCGGTACTTACTTGGGGCCTCACGGAGCGTCGCTTCTTTCTATAGCTTGAATGAGTCTTCTCTGCTTCCGCGGCATCTGAAAATCAAAGAGGATTATAGACACCTTTGAACTCAAGTTTATGAACGTGGTTTCTACTTTGCGATGTGACATAAAAGAGTAAAAATACGTCGAAACAAATAACAACACTACATGCACCGACAGTGATTGATGGTATTGTACGGATACCACAGAAAATTAAAATGTTTGGCTAAAAACGTAAGTGCTAATAAACTCCATTTAGTGTCTTTATTTTATTGCAACTTTTTTATTGGTGTTGCGTGTGTTGCACATCATGTTATATAGGTAAACACCAATAACATGGACACCTCCTCCAACTATTAAGACGATTGAATGCATTCTTAAAGGTACAGAGGACAAAGGATATAGTCAGGCCTGGCCCCTTGAAACGGTTTGAATTCTCTCAAGAGATTTTTCATATTTTTATATGAAATTTTGTTTATATGTATAGTTTACCGAACTGCACAATTATGCGAAATTTCATGACAAAGCATAAATAATTACCAGAGAAAACTTAATCCGTTTCAAGCAGCCTGGCCTGACTATATACTTTGTCCTCTGTACAACTACATGCAATTGCCTGTGTCGACAAAAACATTGCGAAATAAAACAGATCATTCCGCAAAACAATCACAGATTTCTAAACAATCAAAGATGCGGCGCTCAATTCAAAACTGCGCATGCGGCAGACTTAATTAGGCCAATTTCTCAACTCAAACTCAAAAGATAATAATTTTATTGTGTTCGGTTTAAAAAAAATGTTTTGGAGGAGGGTCCACAAAGATAATTTAAAATAAACTGACCACGAGGTACAGTAGATTTTACAGTTGATTGTACAGTAACTTGTATAGTAGGTAGTACAGTAGATTGTAGAGTAAGTTGTACAGTTGGTTGTTCAAAAGATCGTGCATTATTTCTGCAGCGCCGACAGCTAAAATTATCTTGATATTTGCTGTATGCTGGATCCCTGTTATTGAGTAGACTTTCACCTTGGTAAGCATAAAAGGAATACATAAATAGTACATTAGAAATAATTATAATAATAGTAATTGATCAAAAAAAACGTTTTCTGGCAGTGAATTAATCAATGTGCCAGTTACATACTTCCAGTTTGATTTTGGTTCGTCAAATTAAATGATTGGGCAGTAGAATAATATGACTAGGGAGTAGAAGTAGTCACTGGGCAGCGACGAAGCGGAGCGCAGCTCCCAATAGGCACTTTTCCTTTCTGTTTTAAAATTTAGTTCTTACTTTTCCACTAGATGTCTGTTTTATGTAGCCATAGTGCGTTTTAATTTAGTTGTCAAATTGAAGTTCTTATTTTATACAATTTTATGTCTCTGGGTACTAAGTACTGAAGCAAGTTTCTTTATTATTCAGATTTACGGCTGATTAGTCTGTGTACAGACTATTCAAGCCAGCATAATGGTAATGTTGCTGCGACACAAATTTTAAAGTATCTTAAAAGTAAACCCTGTTGGTTTTCTCTTCGATATAAACAATCAAAAAAAATAAAAATATTAATTATATTTACTACTAAACTGTATTAATTACATAGATACAAATATGTAAAACAGTTTTGATGTGTTTTTTTTTACTCTATTTAAGTGGAAGGCTGTTGTTCAGGTTTGACAAAAGTGGAACCCAGCGCCACATAGCAGGCCTTTGTAGAACTAAAAGAAAAACCCCAATTAAGGTGGAAAGGGACGGAAATACTCGTGTCGGCCGAGAGAAAAAAAAACCAGAACGTAAAGGGATTGGTTGGTTGCGTTAGGTTACCTTGGTTGTGACCCTAGCAGTCACACCCAGAAAGGGGCTATTTTGGTCCTTGGTCCGGGATTAGTGTTGCGTGTAGCACAGCGATAAACAAGGATAACATAGCTCTGTTGTCTAAAATATTAAACGATGCATTCTAACTGCATGCAATTGCTTTTGTCGATAACAACATTGCAAATAAAACAGATCATTCAGTATAACAAACACAGATTATAAACTTTCTAAACTAAAGGTAGATGCGGCGCTCTGATATGTCTGATACAGCGCACTCGCGGTTTCTTTAATTAGGCCAAACATAAACATCCGATTTAGAAAATTTTTAAGGTTTAGGAGGAGGGTCCACCAAGATAATTTAAGAATAGGACTGACCGTTAGTAAATTTTCGCCAACGGCCACAACAAAACGGCATATTTCTTAAAATTGCATCCCCGATATTGAGTTGATTATCGCCTTTTTTGCTTACAAAAAAGAAATATACAAATCTGTATTATTTGTACATTAAAACTTACAAATTATGATAATAATAGTAATTGATCAACAGAAAACTTTTCAGCCTGTGAATTATAATTAATTAATGGGCCAGTAAAAAACTCCCAGTTCGATTTTAGTTTATTATTCAATGTATGATTGAGCAACAGAATAAATGATTGAGCAGTAGAATTAGTTATTGGGTAACAAGTATATTCATCCATTCACACAAAAAATCATTACATAAATAAAACACAGCTGGGCGCGTAAGCAGGCGCAGTCTTGCCAGATGTTGATTATCTACGTGTTTTTTTATTGTGTGTGTTTAATTATTATACGTGTTAAAAAAGTATCGTACAGTTGTGAAAACAGCACTTTTAACATGGCTAGTACCCAAATTAAGAAAAGGTATACGAATAAAAAAAAAAGATGAAAATAGGCACATGAAATTTAAAAAAATACAAGAAAGAATGTGTAATATTGATATTTTATCAGATTGCCTATGATTTTATCATATGTATGTACAGTACCTGAGAACTGGCGGACAGCTATTAAATTATATATTTTTGATTAAAAATATACTTTTCAATACACCTTGCTCGAAAATTTAACTTACGAAGGCAGTAAACTGTGCGGTAAATGCGTTTTACCGCACTAGTGCGATTTTATTATCTATATATTTTTAATTCCTACGGTCTTCAAAATTATTATTCAGCCAGGATCATTTTGACAATAAAAATATTTAAATCGATTCATACAAAGAGAAAAGTATTTTATATTTTTTTATTTCAACAAATTGTATCAAAAATATTATCAGCCAGTATTTTTTTATAATAATAAAATTATCTCGATTTAACAAAGAAACAATTCGTAGAGGCTGAATGTCCGACAGAGCCTTTTCTCCGTAATTATGCTTATAAAAAAGAAACATACTATCGTTTTGTAGTTGGTGCCAAGATTGTAAAATTTTCGTTTAATTGTTTTACATTGAATTTTGTTTTATGAGTGATTAAGTGTTGATATTTAATGATAAATGTGAATAGTAAGGATATTTCTAAAATTTACTGAGTGAATACTGGTAAAAACTAAAAATCTTAAATGAATATTTGCACACTCTTCAAGGACTATCGTACGCGGAAGATACTGAGAGCTGATGCACACTAACCGTATTTTAACTGAGAACTACTACCTATTGTAAGATATAATTAAAGTAGTATTAAATTTTCGTACTTTTTAGCTGGTATTTATAAAAGGAATGTAAAGGCAGGTACATACTTATGTTATCTACTGTAAAACAATAAGTAAGCGTATTCATTATTAGTACATTACGATACAAGGATCGTAGGTGTCATATTACAAACGAGGTGACTTTTTGTAAGCCCGAGCCGCAGGTGAGGGTTTATAATGTCACGAGTTTGTTATAAAACCTAAGATCCGTGTGTTGTACGACGTTTTTCAATACACTTGTGAGAAAACTGATAGTAAATAATTAAATTGAAATGGCTAAGAAAGGTACATAGTACCCTAAAAACTAACTCGTGACATTATAAACCCTCGCCTGCGGCTCGGGATTACAAAAGTCACCTCGTTTGTAATATGCCACCTACGATCCTTGTATCGTAATGTACTGGTCATGTCATGAGTTACAGCCCAATAATAATTTCTACTGCCCAATCAGACCATAAAACAGCGTAAGTATACAATATATTTCTAGTTATATTTAAATTGTAAAAATAATCTAATTACTATATTACTTATTGAATGTTAAGTACAATTCGTGCATTATAAATGATAGCCCATAATAATGATAACTTACTTGAGTAATGTGTAACGGTGTGTTCAGACGCACAAGTACGCAAATACTTGTCCTTTTGTTGGCTTTGTTTGATCTGCGAAAGATATATCACAAATTGAATTGTATGCAGATGGAATATGTTAATGTTCAACATTTATTTAAATATGCATATTTCAAAAACTATTCATTATTTAAGGTTGCTGCTTTGCACAGTTGATCACCAATATAAACACTATATTTTCCCAAAATTTCAGCCAAATCAACCGAACGGCTTTTTCCATATACTTTGTGCGGGGTTCTTTCATTTTTCGTTATGTCGCTCGTAAATATATAACATTCACCGGAGAGACAAACCTTATATACAAACAGCGTTCGGGTGAGCTCAGCTAAAGCTGGGCCTTGACGCTTTTTTAGAACTGACAAAAGATGAACGCTCTCTATTTCGTCTTATGTTTGATATTGGTCGCGCAATACGCCATCGCGTCGCGTCTACACAATCAAGGCCTTCTTGTTTTGGAACACACTTTAAGTCGGTTTGAAGTTTGCGGCTGCTCACCTGTTCGAACATGTCGGTCTCGTGGAATATGTGCGGAATCTCGCCCTTGAACGCCAAGTACACGCGCGCCAGAAACGCGCGCATCTTCGAGTCTGGCATGTCGCGCAGGCTGCCCGATATCGTCGGGCTCGGTATGTCTGCGGGGACACAAATTCAAGGTAAGAAAAGCCTTTTGCGGACCTTCAGTTCCAGTGAGTGCGGCTCCACTGGCTATGGCTCACTATTGTGCCCTGCCATTTGCTTCAGAAAACTCAAAAAGAGTAAGACATATTAAGCAAGTAAAATACAAACATTTACGAGCCATCACGCATCGACACGATTGAAAAAGCGCTTGAACGGAAAAATAAAACGGTGCGGTGCTTAAATACGGCGGGAGCACTACATTTACGCAGTGTGTGTAGTTGCGAAGTCACAAATTCGGATCGTAGACAGCAGAAATACCACCGTGACAGTTATCAATAAGGGTTCATTTTGTTTTACAGCCTCCGGTCAGCGCCTCGTCCGTCAACTCCAGCTGTTAGTACTGACCCAGGTCGTGTGTGAGCACGTGGAACACGGCGCGGGGCGGGGCACCGAGCGGCAGCAGGTCGGGCCGGTAGCGGCGCACGACGGCGGTGAGGGCGGGGGCGCTGCACGCGGTTTTCAGCCCAGGCTCCGACCACCCCACCCACGATACCAGCGCCTCATCGGTCAGCTCAGGCTCTGCACATAACACAAGAGTCGAGAGTCGCAACTAAACCTTCAAACGTGTCTTCAGTTGGGTGAAAATGCTTCCGGATGTACAGTCAGCATCAAAAGTAGCTAAGCAACTCATGTGTCCACATGGTGCTACATTTAAAGTGAACATAAACATTTGTATAACAAAATTTTCCGATTGTTGTGAGCACCCAGTGTTTCAAATATATCTGAGTACACACATTGCCAAATATTTCATAGCACAGTAAAGCAAATTTTCGTTACTCATACTCGGAAAGTAGGTCTGAAGTTGCCTGAGAAGCGGATTGAAAGTAATACTTTTCAGCCCGGAGGGAGAATCGTAATCAACTGACAGCTGTCAAAATATTAAAGTACTAGTTCTCATTTCACATTTCTATTGAACTATATTCCATCTTTCAATACAGCCACTCAATTACAGCGCAATGTTAAATTGAAATAACATAAAGTTAAGTATTAATTAAAGAATATATATTTTTTATAGTAGGTTTTACAACAAGTGCACAAAACGAACCATTTTTATCCGAGACTTTTAGCAGCCCGAGCCGAAGAGCCAAAGATAACTCAAACAAACTAGACGAAAGTTACTTTGCTGACCTAGGCCGTTTCAGGGCACATTGCTGGCCGCTGTTTTGAATGGGGCAATGTTTCGTCCAAAAATTAGTCACTTCGCGTTCGCGTACTGTTTTTTTTGCAGTAAACACATTTTGGAACGTGTCGGCGAAAAAGCACATACCGCGGCGTCGTTTCCTGGGCGCGGGCCTGGTTTCGAGCGGCGGCATGTCGTCCGTGTCGTAGAAGGTGGTGACCTGGTGCGGAGTCACCTTATTGCGGTTCAGATTGGGGTACCGCGAACCCGGCTCGATGGAGTACTGCCCGAAGTCTCGACTAAGGTTTACCGGGGTCGTTTGCGCTGAAAAACAAGGTTTCTAAATAAAAAACAAGCAATTGGGTGGTTGGCTGTATTAACAATAAATAATTTTACACTATTCAGGCAAAAGATCGTCCAAACTCTTTCGTATCTAACGTCAAAAGAGTAACCTAGTATGGAATTTCAAGCCGAAAAACACGCCGTGACGTCACGCCGTGTTTTTCGGCTTGAAATTCCATACTAGGTTACTTTTTTGACGTTTAATTAAAAGAAGCTGATTTGACAATTCAGTCAAATACCGGGTTGTTGCGAACGGTGTGGGTAAGTTCGACGGTACATTTAGAGTGTATAACGCCGCGTCCATAGCGGTCAGGAATCTATGACAGAGCTGCTGGTCTACTCACCCAGCAGGCGGTAGACGGATTTTTCGCGAGGATGTAGAGCGGATGACGGGATCTATGACAGAGCTGGTGGTCCACTCACCCAACAGGCGGTAAACGGACTCTCTCTCTCTGCGAGGATGTAAAGCGGATGACGGGAGCTATGAAAGGGCTGGTGGTCCACTCACCCAGCAGGCGGTAGACGGACTCTCTCTCGGCGATGATGCAGAGCGGGTGCGGCTGCGGGAGGGCTCCCCACGCGCGGACCGACCATGCCGCATCCATGGCCGACAAGAAGCCGCGAGCGCAGCCCGAGCCCGTCGGCCAGAACGGCTCCAGGAGACTGTCGCCGACCAGCTGGCAGAGCACGCGGCGGCCTAGGCGCTCGTACACCTGCGATAAGATCGTTTATTTGACGAAGACTGAATACTGAGTATAGGTGACGTATAAGTGAAGTCCAATACAAATCTATGCAACTGCTGCTGAGTTTAAGGTCTTACGGTAAGGTAAGGAACAGCATAAAACTGCTATAGAGCGTACCTTGATAATAGAAGCAATTCGTAGAATTATAATCACTACCTAAACGTACAAACAGGCGAATTTAGGTACGCTCCAATCAACATTATCACACAACTTACCCGTTAGACCATAAACTGGTCTATTCTTCAGGGCGCTTCCCTACTTGGTTTCTCTACTTGGTTTTGTACTCTTTTTGGCTTATTTTCTCTGTCGTAAGACCAAGTCATAAAATACAATACAAATATACTTTATGTTGACATCAAACGGAAACATAACAGAAAAACATATCAGAATATAAAAACAAGAGTCAACAAGCGACCTTATTGCTGTGTTAGCAAAATTAATGAGATACGAGTAGGTCATAATTTTCGTTTAAAACCTTTGACGACTGGTCTCGTTGTTTGGAGACTGAGATTGTTTAAACATAAAACTCCATAAGACTCCTGATTCCAGCAGACACGGGGCGATGTCACACTCACATGCTCAGCGGCGTACATCGAGGTGAAGTCGAAGAGAGCCACGCCAGGCTCCCCGTAGTGGTTTAAGGCGAATTCCCGCAGCGGCATGCGATCCGTGGAGAAGCTAAAGGCTCTTACATCCAGCCGACCGTATACTGTCATCAGACACACTCATCATGCTGGCGTTCTCAGCGGCGTAAATCGAGGTGAAGTCGAAGAGAGCCACGCCGGGCTCCCCGTAGTGGTTTAAGGGGCTGGTGTGAGCAAATGGCCTTGAGCGTTCCAGTTCCGCACCTCCCTTCATCCCGCACCGTTCCCCGCGCTGACGGATTATACGAGTTCAACGAACCTTTTTAAGTGACGCCATCTATTCACATCAGAAAGAACTTTTACGTCCAGCACCATCTGTGCCATTCTTAAAACAATTTCTCATTCTTTGCTCGTATCCCAACCCATCACTAAACCAAACTGAAATCCTTTTGTATTTTGTAATTTAAATTTGATTATTCTCTTTTTTATTTGCATAGAAGATTGTTTTTATTGAATAAAATATAACAATTGACAAAACTTTTGATTTAGCTACGTATAATAATTTTATAAACTAACAAACGTGAAACACCTACTTTACATACCTACTTTACCTATTATTCAGTGCGTATTTACACTATAAACAAGTAACAATATCTCAAAAAGTAAGACAACTATAGACTTGGGTGTTCTGAAAAGCCGGATGACGACCGACGACAGTTAACCATAATAATATACTACGTTATGACAGAAATAGTGGTATTTATATTTCTATTTTAATGATATTTATATTATTATTTAATGATGTTTATATTTATATTTAGTTTCTTTGAATAAAACAAAATAACTATGATGGGTAATCAAAAGTATAATTTTCACAATATTGAGAATATTGAACATGTTCTCATTGCTTTCGAGACGTCAATTTTTCTTTCTTTTTTTTGCTGCTTCTTCTATGGAATGTGGGTCCTTTATTGGCATTCCTCGTGGATGACGCGGGTCAACAAGCTCAGGTAATAAACAATCCATGTGAAATTTTACCAACTTCTCTTTCATGTTTTTTTTTCCAGAACTCGTCATCTTTGTAAATGGTCCCCGTTTATTCCATCGATTCTTTCAATCGAATTTCTGTAAAAAAATATTATTATTAGAAAAAGAAAAAGTAACTACCGAACGACAAGGATTGAACTTCTACTCTGAAACCAATAATCTGGATTGATTACGACGACGCCACGGCGGCTTACATTTACTATGTGAAATAAGGATACTTACCCAAAGCAAAGACAATAATAATATTTTCGATGCCTATCGTGTCGTATTGCTAATAGTTTGCTAATAGATAGGTAGGTCTCACTAAAAATAAATACACACATCTCATGAACGGGAGTGGTTGTTTCACTGCCTTTATCAATGTTATGTTCTGCATTTATGTCTTCAATTACATCACACGTCCGTTTTCTGTAAAAATATTTAAAAAATCTGTCATACCTACCTTCTTAAAAAAATAAATAAAAATAAAAATGAAACATCCATAGTAGGTGTAAGGATCGAACCAAGTACCACCAAAACAGAAATCATTACTTGAAATCCTTGCGACTTTCCCAAGACGCCATAGTGTCTTGGACTAGACATGCGAAATAAAGATAGACTAACTATTGTTGATCAATGAATTTATAAGCACTTTTTCAATAAATATTGCAATTAGAATTCGTAAATTATAAAATAATAAATAAATCACACCATTTCTTACCTTTTCACTTCCAACATGTGTAATGCATGATTTTTTTGGCCCTTTTTGTTGTTTTTTTCTTAGCATTGTCTTTGTGGCCCATTTTATATGTTTATTCACAAGTCTTACTTTGTTTTAATATTAAATAAAAACATACAGCACATCACAAAACGAAATACACACGAATATAGGAACAAATCTCCAATCATTTAAAATATTAGTCGTGAATTGCGCGCGAGTCGGTGGAGGATGCGAGCGACACACGTCCGCCTAGCATCACGTTTCGGCCGTCACTGTCAGGCGCTGCGAATTAGTGAAGGAGACAAGATTTGAAGTCGCTCGGAATTATTAGCGTAAGTGACAAGTAACAATTTTTTAAAATTTTGTATTAAAAATGGATCAATATCAAGAAAATTTACCTAAACGGATGAAGTTAATTATGGTTAACATTTAGAGACAAATTTCAGTTGGTTTTAATAATCATTTAAAACATTTTTAAAATTTTGTAAGACTGAACTTTATGATATAATTTTATCGAATGAAATTATTTCCATCGTGTTTTCATTTTTACCAACGGACTATAAATATCATTAACATTACTATATACATAGTTCAGCTACAGACATTGCGATTTACGTCAAATATAGCTTAGATAAAACATGGAAAATTCGTGACAAGCCCCTTAAGGCGAATTCCCGCAGCGGCATGCGATCCGTGGAGAAGCTAAAGGCTCTTACATCCAGCCGACGGTATACTGTCATCAGACACACTCACCATGCTGGCGTTCTCAGCGGCGTACATCGAGGTGAAGTCGAAGAGAGCCACGTCGGGCTCCCCGTAGTGGTTCAGAGCGAAGTCTCGCAGCGGCATGTGGCCGTCGGTGGAGAAACGCGCTGCTTCCTGCGCGTACCGCATCAGCGCCGCGCGGTCCACGTTCTCAACGCTCAGCAGGCGGGAAACCTCTGAGTAGTCCTGGAGAGCAAGACTTGTGATTATGACGTCCAAGTTTGATAGGGACAATTCGCACTGAGAGGGTGAGCAGTGAAGAGAAAGGCCATATCTAAAGCATCGGTCTAATTGGGTCTCGGACCAACCAGCCACTGGACACCACTACTTTCCGAAACGCATAGGTGCATTTGCACATTAAATATTTCTGGGCGGCCAATACCTCGCGGCTCACTTAGTTTCGACCAATAGGGAATATGCACATTTTTTTTTTATTCATTAATCGAAATATTAGGTCCTTACATATGAAATTGGCGTTTTGTATGGGAGGAACAAAAAGTCGAAAAATTTTTATATAGTATATTTATTTAATCAAAGTATGAGCCATTGTAATCTATGCACTTTTGCCATCTCATAGGTAGTTCATTGATCCCTTTACTAAAAAAACCATTCGGACGGGAATCAATAAAATCTTTGAAGGCGATTTGGACTGCCCCATCTGAGTTGAATTTTTTCCCTTGCAAGAAGTTATCCAAATTTCGAAAAAAATGGTAATCTGTTGGAGCAAGGTCCGGGGAGTACGGTGGATGCCTTAGACATTCCAATTGAAGCTCTTCTAATTTGCTAGCCGTCTGTTGTGCAGTGTGTGGTCTAGCGTTGTCGTGAAGCAGCAGTGGCGTAGAGCGATTGACCAGCCTCGGTTGTTTACCAGCTAGCTTTTCCATCATGGTTTGCAATTGCTGACAATAGTCATCTGCCGTAATCGTCTGGCCAGATTTGAGAAAACTGAAATGAACGACACCGGCGCTAGTCCACCAAACGCTTACAAGTAACTTTTTATTGGTCAATTTTCGCTTGGAGCAGGCTTTGGCTGGCTTGCCAGGGTCCAGCCATTGCGATGAGCGCTTCCGATTATCGTAGAGAATCCACTTTTCATCACAGGTAATGATTCGATTTAAAATCCCTTCGTTATTGTGCCGGTCAAGTAATGTAACGCAGCAGTTGACGCGCGTTTGCCGGTTTGCTTCACTCAATTCGTGAGGAACCCCACCTTTCAAGTTTTTTAATCTTCCCAATTTGCTTCAAGTGGATTAAAACAGTTTTATCACTAACACCGAAGCCTGCAGCTAACTCGGACGTGGTTTGCGATGGATCCGCTTCCACAATAGCCTTCAATGCTTCATTATCAACTTGGGTCTCCGGCCGTCCACGGGGCTTGTTTTGCAGGTCGAAATTTTCAGAACGAAAACGTTGGAACCAAAAACGCACTGTGTTTTCTTTTGCGACACAACCGCCATACACATCATTAACCCTTCGAGCCGTTTCCGCAGCACTGGTGCCACGGTGGAACTCGTACTCGTAAATAACGCGATATTTCAAATTTTCCATTTTGTAAATCGAGCGATGCAAACAGAAAAAAGATAAGTAAAAAAACAAATGAATGACGGTTTACGAAACACAACTACATGTGGAAATAGCTGTATAAATTTGAATTTCGAATTCCTAACCAAATAGGAGAAATTTGTGATCAAAGTGGCCAGTACGACAAAACGCCAATTTCATATGTAAGGACCTAATATTTCAGATAAACACATAAAAAATATTTTTTAAATATCTTGCTCAGAAACACAGTTATAAGGCTTCAAAGTTGATGGTTAGACAGAGAGGTCCGACATGACCATTGACGTCATTGGTCACGCGGGCCCATACATCCGCCATAGAAAATAATGTTTTCGTTGATGATGAAAAGAGGGACTGATTATTTGATTATAATGTTGTATTTAGTTTGTTTTTGATAAATTTCGATTGTTTTGACTGTCAGTATTCTATTTTTGTGTACTTTCAGATGAACTATGAAAAAAACGAATATTTTTTAATGCATATTCCCCATTATGAGACCTGTCATTACGTTGCGTAAGCGAGATGAACCAATCACGACGTGTTCCCCGCGCCCCCGCACCGCAACTTTTTCGTAATTAGTTTGTTAGTAAATTATACAGAATGCGGTGTCCATTGGGTATACCTATATATATCTATTCTAAAAGTAAATAATTTTACTTCACTTAGGAATAAGACCATCCTAAACTAATCGCATAAGGCGAGTCTGCGGCTTTTTTTTTACACAATAAGCTTTTTTATTTTTTTACAAGATCAACATAACAAAGTACAACAAAAACGATTAGGCGCTACGTTCCGCCTTGCTATTTGTCTTGATTATCAGTATAAATTACTGTTTAAACGTTTCACTAAAGGAAGCTGATTTAACTAGTCAGTCAACTACCCCATGTGGCGTCGTATCTCCTGATCGGATGCAGCAATCACGACCATATTCTCATCTGAGCCGATTTAGGACCTCCACAATAACTGCTCCAATCACGCGGTTATTATACTTGATAACTGGTTTGATAGAGCTATGTTTTGATAAAAATCTGTCCAGCAGCGTAGGGGTTTTTATGTGCCAGTTGTGATATAATTCTCGGTTTATTTTGTCAAAGAGCATAAACAAAAGCATCGTAACATCTGATACTTACTAAGTTATAGATTTTATTGTTTATAGATAGATCCAACTGAATTCTAAAGTTAAAACTTTTGTTCTTTTAGACGTCAGATGACGAAAAAAACAAACTATTTAAGAAATAGCATGAGAAATGTTAAAGTCGTGTGATGACGGCAGAGTAGAATACATATGTCACCAACCCCTACTTTTCCCGTGGGTGTCGTAAGAGGCGACTTAGGGACTACACATTGAACAGGGAACGGGCAGCAGCGCTCTCTGATACAGTAACCTTTTAATCTGCGATCTCCAACCCGCCTGCCAAGCGTGGAGATTATGGCAAAGCCAAACACTCAAGTGGAGGAGGCTCATAGTCCAGCAGTGGACTGTAACGGGCCGTTGATGTTGTTGATGATGATGAGAAATGTTGTTAGTACTTACATTAAGTAGTACGCCCTTATCCAACAAACTGTGTTTCTTAGCGGTCATGACAAAGTAGTGTGTATCGTCCTTGTAGTAGACTATGTTCTCGAGGTCGATGCCCGTGTTCTCGTACAAGTCCTTGAAGAACTTCTGGTTGAATATGAACGCCACGCCGCTTATTTCTGACACCTGGATAAAATAGCTTCAGTTAGAACTAGCACGTATAGACAGTTTAAATTTGGATAGAGGCCGCATTTAACATCTGATATTGTGTATTAAAATTAAAGTCTTTTATTATAATAATTTATAATAGAGTCAAAGATGAAATTCGCATCGATTCTACTCGAAACCATTCCAACTGCACTTTTATCTTGAGTACAAAAAGGGTGAAATATTCAATTGATGGTCGTGCTTTTAAAATATATTTAGACTTTTTTACTAGTAAGGTCGACCAAGAAAGTGGTTTACCATTTTTCATTCAATTTCCTAGTTATCGAAAATTTCAATAAGGTTTATACTCGGTATCTGTCAGATAGATCTGCAAACGAAAATAATCTTTGTTGGTCTATAATTTGCAACTGACATTCAACCTTAGGGTCCTTAGGGTGGTAAACCAATTTATTGGTCGACTTACATAAAATTAAATATGCAACTGACCAACCTGCCTGATGTGACCCTAAGGGTGCTTTCAGGGTCAAGCGGATTATGACAAGAACGTGTGCAATTTAAACCCCACACTCTTGTGTCTATGTGCACTCTTTGTATCCGCAATGTTTTTTTTAGTAAAAAATTCGGACGCACGCATGAATTTCAAATTAAATATAGCATTGGATGCACGGAGACAAATAAATACAAAGAGGAGGTGCCACAAGCAACTTAGTCCCGTCTCATAGCGGACTAAGTACTCTTACTACTAGCTATTAACCACCAGGCGTCGCTTCTGTCAGTGTTACTTTGGATTTTATGGATACGACACGAATATGACTTGGTTTGATTGCAACCATTTTAATTGAAATTAGTGACGCAAAAATTATGAGCTGTGTTGTATCGTGCAACAGTACGAGTAATACAACTATTTCTAACGAAAAAAAGACATAATTCCACTCGTATGTATATTTTAATGCTATTTTTAATGCTCGTAATTTATTCCTTCGATAAAGTTCGGCGATAGCAACGCCATCTATCGCCAAGTAGAATAACTTCTTGACTGTAGAAGGTTATATGACCTGTTTCATTCATGCTCATTCATTCATGTTTTTTATATAGTAAGCTGGGTGGTCAGATATGGAATCTAAAAAAATATATTTGTATAAAATATTTATTTTTGTAGCATACAATTAAATAATGCAGATAATATTGATGAACTTACTCAATATTTATAATTGAATACATGACAACAATATATCACATTTTGGGCAAGGATGTTTCCTTATACTTGGTAGTAAGTAATAAGTGATGATGATAAAGGACTTACGTGAAATCCCGTGTCAAAATTGAACAGATATATATATTCTTTATTGCACACTTAAATTTACAGGATAATTAAGAGATCTTCTTATCAGATCTTTTTATGTCTTGTTACCCATACTGACCCATCTAAATGGGCCATCCTTAGTCATCCTGTATATTACAATTGCTCATATAAGGTAATCCTACAATAAAAACGACTACATAATACAAAAAAGAAGAGAGAGATCAATTTAAAAAAAATGCAACATTATACAGCGTAACGAACTAACGAACAGAACCATCTTGTGTGTAATAGCAAAAAGGTCTGCGGCACTCGGCTGGCACGGGCGCGGACGCACACAACGCAGGGATCCAGACACGTTCAATGCCTGGTGGCCTCAGGTGTCCGGAACCACCGCAAGAGATCGTGAGAGGCACGGAGGGACCCTTGTGCGTGCGTCGGAGAGGCCGGAAATACACTGTAAAGATTGACAAAGAAATAATCGCCATCCAACCAAGACAGGGAAAGAAAAAAGTGCGTCGATAAAAACCAGTAGGAAGACAGCACAAGACTTACCCGGCTAGTCCAAAGTAGGAGCCTGTCCCAATAATTATCGCATTAGCAAGAGACGATAATATTACTGTGACCCAAGGCTTTATATCATTTACAGATATTTATTTAGTAAAATTCAACCACGTTCAAGGGGTAAAACGTTTCCATCTCATGATAGACGACAGCTCAGAAAAAAAATCAACAATTTAGAAAAAGGTCAAACCAAAAAAATTTTAAATTTGAAAATGTGACATAAAAACCGGCCAAAAGAAAAAAGAATCATACCAAAAAGGTTATTAAAAAACCTGCAGTAATGCTGCACTAGCTGCAAATCTAGTTTTGCTATTGACCGCTAGATGGTTAGCAGAACTTCACCTCCCCGCACCCCCTCCCAATGGCGACCGCCACTATCATATAGAAAACGTCTTAGGGCAGCTCCTCTTTGTATTTGTCTCCGTGATTGGATGGGATGCGGGCCGCCACGCCACCACTGTTTCTTGAACTAGGTAGTAAATAAATGACAAATCGTGAATAATTAAAAGAAGGGTGATGTGTAAATATTTTTAACTTTGAATGGGTTGATTGATTGAAGGAACTCTTATTGACCGAGCGAGCGCGAGGCGTCTCCGTTTCAGCTTGGCCAAAATTGCTTTTGTATATCCATCTGTCTGTCTGTCTGTTTGTTCTCATAAACAGGTCGCGTTTCTAAACCGATTCTCGTGAATTTTTGTGAGCAGATTCGATAAATATATAGATTTTTTTTGTCGAGTCAGATTTTGGAAATTTAAAAAAATTACGGTGTTGAAAATGTAAAAAAATCATATATCAGCCAAAAAAATATGTATATACTCACAGAGCCACTAGTAGTAGTAAGTTAGATCGTGGTTTTATGTCATACTTATTAAAAAAAAAAGAAATTTTTAAACTTATTTCTGATGATGATAAATTAGTATGATAGTTTAGATTATCATCCCTTCCCAATACTAATTTATCATACATTGTATTATTATTGTCAGATCTGACGTATTTTATGTGACTAAATTATATTTAATTAAATCTAAATCTAAGTTATAACTTTTGCAGCCCTGTCCGCTTGTCGGCCGCGCTTACCAGCGAACCCTGAACCCTGAAAACTGTGCTACGGTCACCCATTACTGCACTTACAGAGGCCTCCTGCTCGGTGTGTCTGTTAATGAAGTTGGCGGTGATGGCCATGGCCAGCTTGCCGCGGAACTCCTTCCTCTTGAAGCCTTGCAGAGTGTTCCGCTTGCCGTCCGCGCCGATTAGCGAGTCAAACTCGTAATGAGACACCGGGTGGTCGGTCGGAGAGACGCGCGCTCGCCAGCCCAGAGCTGTGAAGGAAAATAATGTTGATTATATAAAGACGTCGCCGGTGGTGTAGTGGCTAGGGCCTGTCCGAGAGACGCGGGTTCGATCCCCCCCACGTACCAATGTGTTTTCGAATTTCGAATTCATATGTACGTTTATTCGACGGTGAAGGAAAACATCGTGATGAAACCAGCACACTCCTGCGAAGAAATTCAACGGTTGTGTGTGAAGTCGACCAATTCACACTGGGCCAGCGCCCTAGTTCAGGGTAGGCTCGAGCCCTTCGGTGGGGACGTATATGAGCTGTTGATGATGATATAAAGACAGTCAGATGACTTGGTGAATGTTGCTCGGCGCCGAAGGATGCAAGTAGCACAAGACCGTTCACTTTGGAAACTTTGGGGGAGGCCTATGTTCAGCAGTGGACGTCTTCCGGCTGAGATGATGAAGATTATAATGATATAAAGACCAAGTTGACTTACTTTTTCTTAGCCTTTCAAAGACGGTTGAAAATCCCAGTGTCCGTTATTGAGCCGCCAAAGGCCACTGAAAAGCCTCATGTAGACTAAAATAGACAAACGGCTTAACATGCTTTTCGAAACACGGAATCATCTTACTTTTTGGACGTTTAATTAATAAAATGTACTTCAGGTGAGTGATGATGAAGAAGGCTGGTGGTTAATGGTGGTTTCAATCAGGTGATTTAACCTGCAATGTCCTAACCAGACTGGGAACAGTCTTATAAAGTCTTTGTTGACATGTCTTCACCGACCGAGATTCGAACCTATAACACTCTAATAATTTGAACCCACAAAAAGCTAAATCCACACTAAGAGACCCCCACACTAGCGTCTTTCGAGTGTCGTCGTCTTGCCAGCGCTCGCGCAGCGTCGACGTCGCCGCGACGCCAGCGCTGAGCCACTGTTGAACGCCGGTTTACGCAGCGCTGGCCTCGCGTTCGCAAGGTGCCCGTCGAAAAAACATTGCGTAGACCGGCGTTCGGCAGTGGCTCAGCGCTGACTTCGTGCCGACGACGTCGCGCCAGCGTCGCGCTCGAAAGACGCTAGTGTGGGGGTTCCCTTACATCATTTAAACATAATCCGTCATATGCACCGACCACTCGGCGCTTAAAACGGGTAATGCTTAAAAATAAGGTTGTAAAATATAGAAACGTGATCCAATCAGCGTACTAGTTGTATTTAAATTGAAATCTTACTATCGCCATTTTCTAAGACTGTGGGCTCAAGAAGCTCTTCAAAACTGACCCCTTCGTGAAACTCCACGCCTAGCAGTAGGCAAACCTGCAAAAACAAAAAACAAAAAGATTATAATATTTGTTCTGTCGAACCAGAATCCCAAGTTATATTTTCAAATTTTGAAATTGTGTACGTGTATCGAACGCTGCTACGATAACATCAAGGGAAAGCCTAACTTGCTTAACCGCAAATAAATTCAAAGGTTGCGTTAAGTCAGTAAGTAGACATAAGCGTAGTGTCCCTACGTGCGTATCTTATCAATCTTTGAAATAGTGTCTTTTAAACCAGTTTTGGTGTTTGCTCGCTAAAATGCTCGCGGGTGCTATGATACCAATCAATTTTTATCGCCTATTAAGTACATACTATCTCTATAATACGTATATATAGTGTTCTAGTACTATTTATATAATGAAACTTTGTATATTTATATTATAAATTAATAATGTTCACACGTTGGTTCACACATGGTTATACATTATACTCGTTAGCTCATTAGCTCTTCTCCACAGATTCCGCCATTGTGTTAGTGAACTCACCCAAAAAAATGTAATGACGGATCTAAGTGATGTAAATGGAAATAAATAATTTTGACTTTGACTTTGTATTTATTTATCAACTTGAATGTCCAACTTCTCTCGGGATCCGTCAACGAGAAACTACTTGTGCGACTGAAATACGAATGTCTGTTTTGAGGTAGACATTTTGCTGAGTCGCTACCCTTTCTGCTGTTGTGCCACATTGCATACCATAGTGCAATAATTAAGTACTTAAATAGCCATATTACAATTTTTTTTGTTTTATTTTTCTCTGGTTTGTAGTGTCACAACTTTTGAATACAGATTTTTCTATTCTATTCTAACATTTATGAGACATTTTACGGGCATACCGCGATAATATTTATGTTGAGGAGACCCGATATTTCGCGGTAAGCCCGTAAAATGTCTCATAAATGTTATGATAAGGACTGCGAAAGTTTAAAATTATATATTCTATTCTAGTTTAAAATTTATGGTCGGTTCGACCTGTGGGGACTTATATGATAAAATCTCTTTTCTCCTTTAGTTCTGCCTATGAAACTGAACTACCCTGCATGTGATTTATAAGGTTGACAACCGACCTCACAAACCCTGGTGTCAGTGATATAGAACAGCCAAAGGCCACTGACAGCTCATGTAACGTCTAGATAGTAAGCTGAGAATTGGTACCAACGGCTTAGCATGCCTTCCGAAGCACGGAATCATCTTTCTTTTCGGATAATCAGGCGATTTAGCCTGCAATCTAGCAATGTCCTAATCAAACTGGGGAAAGTCTTACAAAGATATTTTTTGACAATATCCCCACCGGGATACGAATCTGGAATTGGTAGGTAACCAACCTTGAGCAGGATGCACTGCAGTTGCCTGATGCTGATGTGGTCGATGGAGCCCGCGCAGAACTTGCCGAAGAACTTCTTGGCGCCCAGCGCTCTCAGGTCTTGGATGACGAACGGCCACAGGTGAAGGACGTTGTTGCGGGACATACGGTCACGTTTCTCTATCACCACCTGTGTAGGATATCATACTCGTATTAAATTCTTTTCCAGAATGCTGGCCACTCATAAAACAATGAAATGAGGACGCTGCGCTGGTCTGCAGCCGTCTATCTCTTAGTCAAAATGCCAAATAACTGTGTGTGTACGTGCGTGGAAGCCTAGACTTTAAGTAAAGAACGAGAAGTCGAGAAAGACCCTGACTCATATGGCTACCCATAGACAATAACGAATTCATGTACAAATGAATACAAACGAATACATTCGGGGGAAACGGTCTTACGAGGAAGGAAAATATCGTGAGGAGTCCTGCATATACCTGCGAATTAATACAAAAGTTGTGTGCAAAGTCGACCAACCCGCACTAAACTAATACTGGCTCAGTAGTTGCAACTACTGAGCCTTTGTGTGTGTCTTACTTTACATGGTAAGTGCGCGCTTGCATATGCGTGTTTGTTTATTTCACTTACCACTTTGCAGCCGAGCATCTGGCACTCGATAGCCGCGCGCAGGCCGCACGGGCCCGCGCCGATGATCAACACCCGGCCGTTTGAGCAGATTCGCCCTTTGCCATAAATTTTGTGGTTGATGCGCGCGTCGAATTTCTTGAACAAAGCCTGGGCCTTCCATGAACTCGTTAGCTTGGCCTGTCGAAACAATGTTCTAAGTTGTTATTATAATAATTAAAGCACTCAATATAGATAAATTTTTATGTCGTAAAGCGATTTATGACAGTGAAACGCCTGCTAAGAAATTAGGAGGTTGTGTGAGAAGTCGACCAACCTAGACTAGCTAATACAGGATAGGTGTGAGCTCTGGGGGACCATAAATGTATAAATGAATCGCCGAGATGTATGTGCGCTTACAACTTCCGAACGACTACACTAAATTAAATATTTTCTTTTTTGTTCTGTTCGTTTGTCGTCACGACAAGGTTTGTATATATTTTTTTAACCGTTTAAACGGGCAATAGTTTTTCCCATGAGAATATCTTGCACAACGCGAGCCGCGGGCGGACAGCTACTATCTTATAAATATTTGGTGAAAACTAACTGATTTATGTGAATAATGTATTTCAAATAACAACTCTAATTAAAATTTTAAATAGAAAGTCGTGTAAAATTTACTAGTAACTGCTAATTACCTAATTTTCATTTCGCAATCGCATGTGGCTGGCAGTAGTAACGAAAGTTTCATATATTACAAGTTTTGCACAGAATACCTACGTAAAAATACTTGAATCTCTATTTCATAATTTTATGTAAATATCCGCTTATTAATGTGCATATTCAAGAAAGTATTGTTAAGCATATTCATCTGGAAGGCAGCGCAAAGCAAAGCTATATCTAAAATAAAAACAGTACCAAATGAAGGGTACAGGGAAAAAACATGTCTAGTTACAAAAGTAACTTCACTAGATATCGCGTTTTGAAAGTTTGGAACGATGTAATTTAATATGTCATTTTCGTTTATAAGATTTTTTGGAAGTGAAATATAAAACGGAAAATAATAGTTAAGTAGTATATACAAGATGTTACTGTAGTAAGAAAACCGAATGTTAATTAAATTAAAACAAAATGTAACGCTAAATACATTTGTAATTAAAATAGTTCGGCCTTTCACTTTCTTGCAGTCTTACAAAACAATTCACAGCAAGTATGCAATTCTAAAATAACAAAGCAGTTTAAGATAGGAACTTATTTTTCTTAAATAATGTTTTGACAAACATGCAATCTACGTTAAACACAACTATTCACTGGCTGGCCAGTTCTCCATACGTAGTTGGAATGTTCTAAAAAATGTTTTCTTTTTTATCATAATATACAGCGACTACGCAGCGTTTTATAAACCGATTCTATGCATTTAAGAAAAAAATAAACATAGGGGCTTTATAAGAGCGATATAATTTAAATCTATTAATTTTAGAATTAATTTTAGTCTGTCTGTATGTTTGTTTCAATCTTTCACGAAAAAATCACTACACGAAATTGGATGCGGTTTTCACAGTTGAAGGGGTCAGGGGAAAAACACCTTATGTCACTTTTTTTTAACTGGCAAGTCTGAATTAATATTACCACAGTTACCGTCTCTATGTTCTGCCAAAATAACTGTTCTATAGCTGGAGATGGAACTTAAAAACTAGTGCGTATTTCGTTTTCATACGCCATTTGATAGCCGAGGTAATATATTTTATAATTGCAAGTTTTTTTTGTCGAAAAATACATGTTTAGGAAGAAGTAGTTTGCCTTCAACAGACGACCCTAAACTAAGCGAAGTCGCGGGAAAACAGCTAGTATCATAAGAATACATAAAAAGATCTTGAACTAGACTAAGTAAATCGAAGCACAAAGATAGGAAGGGAAATTATATACCTATATGATATACTAGTACTTACTTAGCCTAAGTAGATATATAGATAGATAGGTATATAAAATGAACCCAAATTTCTCCTGGTCACGCTATAACTTGAGAACGGCTTTACCGATTTCATTCATCTTTTTTTCTAATACTTCGTAGAAGGTTCTTACATAAACAAAAGAAAAAAATAATTTAAAAAATAAATAAGAAAAATGCGCGGGAAAAATGGCAGGACAACATCTGCCAGGTCAGATAGTAGAGAATATTCTTCAAGTATCTATACAAGTTTACACATCGCATAGCATATTAGAACAAGTAAAATATCGCTCGCATTTGCGTTACAAAATAAAACCGCGGCCATTTAAATTCTAACTTATACTTTGACTCTCGTCAGAAAGAAAACTAGATAAACATTCACAAGAAGCCAATATATTAATAATTTTGTAAAATGAAGCATGATGATGCTTTTCAACAGATTTGCAGTAATTTCGAAGCTTTAGAACTGATTGACATCACTTGATAACCATACACATTCATATACCTATAAATAAATAGTTACGTTCATATTATTCACTCAATACACGAACGAAGTAAAAAATAAAAATATGTCTCTACCTACATGTCTTGATTTTATCACAGGTAACAAATTTTTAGAACGATATATGAAAACCGCCCAACAACCAGTAACAACTAAGGAGGCTGATCCTTACAAAAATGGTAAGTTAACTAATAAAATTTACAAACATACCATTTGTAAAAAAAAAACCTCGAAAATACGGCACAAGGAATTTTGCATTTACGTTTTTTGTTAAAACTGACCTTTCTAAGGATGTTTATTCTCAAAAGAATCAGCTATAATCCCATTCGTATAGATTGTTCATGCCAATATTTTTAAAACCAAACAGTGATTTTTTAATATCAACCTTCTTTAAAATGTATAATCCGCCCACCGCACCGGTCCACTTGCACCATTAGCTAAATTTATGTATTGTATATACATTAAAGATACACTTATAATATATAGGTACGGTACAGTATCGATCGGCCAGTAGCTACCTCGCAGCAGCATCAAGTATATAACTTTGAAAAATGGACTTTAATACATAAAGTGGAAAATGCGAGTAGCCGTCGTCGTCGCTCCAGCGGACATAGAAACTCGGCGGAAATCGGAGAAAGTGCGGAGAGTTGACACACCGTAATAGGCACTATTTTTTTTGCATAATCATCGATTTGAACGGTCAGCGCAGTTTTCTATTTTATTATTATAACGGATTTATTATAAAAAGATTGGTTTTATTACGGTGAGGAAATTAAAGTACCGCAGAAAGGAAGTTTGTGACTTCGCAACGTTATGATGGGTGGAGGTGGAGGTGGAGCGTTTACAAAATTTGTATAGTGTGTCAGAAGCCAATGTTTAACCAAGGTTTATACAAATCAAAACTACTATTATTATATTCTCTGTACCGTAATTGGAGGACACAAGAAAACCTTGTAAATAAGTTCATACAAGATTATACGACTACACAAAGCCAAACCAATTATAAACAACATACTGCTCGAAACAATATAATACAATTCATCAGTTTCGAACAATAACTTAGTACGAATCCGTGAAAAGTTGTCCTTCAAAATAATATTGAAAGTAGCATAATGTAACAATGAAATATTGAAAGCAGTTACATTCGATCATCCTGAACGATGATGTTGGCTTATTCCATGAATGACTCGAGTGTTTATTAATAATCAGCGTGTTATTTTAGTTCAAAAACAAAAGAAAGCAGCGCCTAGCGAGCGCGCGTTCCACGCTCTTACGTCACGGCTAAAAAACGCGCTGTTGTAGGAAACTAATCAACAACGGCTGGTTTTTATCGTAATCGTCTAGATAAAGAATATAAATTGATTGCTAGTGCGATAACGTGGTAAAACTAATTAGTTTGTGATGTGATATAACATTATCTGTTTTATGTGCAAAAAGTACGAGTCGTTTTGTACTTAAACACTTGATTATTTGTATGTAAAAAATGTTTACATTCCGTGTACGAAACGTAACAAAGATGGGAGTAAAATAGAAAGACACGTTTATGTCCAAGGAAAGTACTCCAATTAAGCGTAAGGCCGTTAGAACGTAGCCCGTCTATTAGACTGAGAGACCGGTGCGGTTTAGCATACATTTGCAATATACGAGTAGCATGGAGTTGAACAGAACGGCTTAGAATCAAGCTGTTCTGTGTCAGACGCTGTTGGTTAGCGTAATTTAATCACTGCCCTGAGCACCATCCAAATTCATTTGGGCCTCGATAACAGAACGCGCGGAAGGCAGCCATTACCCATGATTATGGTGCATGCACACTTCATATCGTGAAAGTCAACAACCGACCTCACAAACACTAGTGTCAGAGTTTCACGGCTGACGTAACAACTATTACCGGGTAGATAAAGGCTTCACGTGCCTTCCGCAGCACGGAATATTTTTACTTTTCGGATAACATATGGCGTATCGCAATCAAACTAGGGATGGCGGTATCACAAAGTAATTTTTGTATTTTTGACTATGTCCCTACCTAGATTCGAACCCAAAACCTTGGGAACTAGAGTTAAAAGATAGATAGATAAAAAGTAAAAGCATTACTAATATAGTATAGCTCATATACGTCCCCACCGAGGGGCTCGAGCCTACCCTGAATTAGGGCGATTAGGCCTTAACCCACCACGCTGGCTCAGTGCGGATTGGTCGACTTCACACACAACCTTTGAATTTCTTCACAAGAGTGTGCAGGTTTTATCACGATGTTTTCCTTCACTGTAAGAGCGTAGAAGAAACGTACATATGAATTCGAAAATACATTGGTACGTGACGTGAAAAGATATGGTCGAAAGTAACATAACTTGTGAAATAACTTGTTAAATTTTGTGGCAGAACAAGCTTTAGCTTTTTATTTTTATATCTTCATTTTTATATAATTTTTAAGATAACTATAGGTATGTATACTCGATAAAGAAGCAGGTTAATATCGTTGTTTTGTTGTATTAATAACTCACCTTTACCATCACAAAACCTATACCTACAAACAATAAACAGGAAGCCATAAACATATGATTCAGTGCGAATTCCAGCGAATACCTTAAGAACAGTTTTGTACAGCATTACAGCTATTTGCGAGATCAAACAGGTATATACTTAGCATTTTACAACACGTGTTTGAATCATTCAATATAACAGGAATTTTGCATGTCCCAAGTACTAATAATACCTGAATGGCTGACATCGTTATAATGCTATAAGAGTATTTTACTACTATTTGAATTATACAGGGTTTCTATTATTATTATTTTTAACATTTAATAAATGTTACATACTGGATTAAAGTGGCCCAAGATCGAAACCAGTGGAAGGAAAAGGGGGAGAAAACAGGCCTTTGCCCAGTAGTGTGAAAAACTTAAAAGGACATTAGATAAAAATAAAAATTATGGTTGAAACTTTTCTGAAAGTACCCGTTACGTAACGGATGAAGGAAAGGAAGGACGTTGATTTTTTTGCCTTACTTAATTTACGTGCGATCTCCAAACAAAAGATTCCTATAGACCCAGAAATGTGTTGATGTGGTAGAAATATTGGATAAGACAGCTGTTGAGTGTTGGCCATACCGAAAATACCAAATTGAAATACGTAGTACTGCGCACGTGGTAATGCGCACCGTAACCACGGTGTAAATAATAGTTGTTATAATATAACCCTGTTTAGTTTAACATTAACTCCTACAAAGTGCTTCATTGGTCCTTGAAAAGATTGTTCGCATTTGGAAGATAACTGATTTGTCGATAGTCGTAAAAATGATAGATGGATCACGAATATAGTCTGCCAGGTACGAACGAGTATTCCTATTACATGCGCAGTAGCTTGCCTGCGCCCACGCCCGCCTTTTGCATTTATAGGGACTAGAACAGTCTTGATATAGAATAAAACATAATGTACACGCTCAACACGTAATACAAACTCCTGTTCCCAAAAGGGTGAGCATACCTTTAGTTGGCTCCCCAAGGAGTCAAAACCACGTTTAGAAATATTTTCGGGATAAGGTTCAGTCAGACGAAAGTAACCGATCTTTACGTTTATGAGTGCACCTACCGTCTATCGCCTATATGACACTAAGTCACCTATCTTACTTATACGACACATAAAATATGGGTCGATCCAATAATTCATCGTCATCATCCAATAATTACAAGTACGTACAATTATAAATATAATATTTTAAGTGCTGAAGAGCACGTGGTAACGCACACCATTTCAAAAAACCTGTCTTTGTATATACTATCGACCTGCTATATGTATCATATTATAATGGTTTACGGTAACGGAATACTCAACAACATATTCAATGCCCTTGATTCGGGAAGTCATGCTCTAATCTTAATTTTAAAATCCAGCTATCCTTTTCGTTTTTATGACCAGTGAAAGAGAGGTGATGAATTCAGACGAATGAATGATATTAATTTGAACGAATGATAAACTAAAATAAGGGCATAGCTGTCATTTTAAGATATTTTAAAGTCGCATGTTTTAAGTGCTTTCTAAAATTGTGCAATTGACACGGCCATAAGGTTTAAATTCGATGTTAGACAGCTCTAATATTAGGATGGCCATCTCCTGTCCTTTTTCAATCTTTAAAACGTGAAAAGGACGGACGAACTTAAATTGAGGATTAGACCGTGACAGTAAGAATTAGCCTCAATGTGTATCGCGTTTTATTTACGTAAGTATATCACAAATTCACAATACAGTTTTAATATGACCAAGCACAGAATGAATTGAGCTCGCTCGCTGCTCTTTCTTGCACGTCAGAAGGATTGGACCTAGCAATCAAAGTTCCATTATCGAATAGAGAATTTCGCGGTAATGATTTAACGCCAGGTTATCCTAAAAATTAGCAACTCAACGCGCGCGGGAATCGTCCGGAAAAATAGATTGTCCTTGCTCTCATTCCCGAGAAAGATATGATCAGATTACCCACTAGCTTTTTTCATGACCTAGACCGTAGTATAACATTTTATTCTTAAATGATATTTAATCTACCCATTAAATTAGGTTTAAAACTAAAAAAGGGGGCCCCTATCAATCGTGTTTTGGGTCAGATTACAGGCTGCAAAATATCTTAACTATAATAATTGTGATACTTGAACCGAGTGCACAGACCCGCATCTTTCTAATAAGTAATTGTCTCTCTTATTATTTGGTTGCCTGGAAGAAATTGCTACCTTAAGGCCGCCAATGGTACATCATTCTACTTTATTTTATTTATTTTATTATTTATTGTACCCAATAAAGTTAACAGAAAATGATCACATAGAAAAACGACACAACAGGTACTGCTTATTTGTAAAGAAATGTCTTACAGCAGACCTTGGTTTAATATTGACCTAACCTAATAAGACCTTACTTTAATATTGTATTATGTATATTATGTTTGTGTCTGTGTGCAATAAAGTATATATCATTCATTCATTCGAAATGGTTACATTTTGTATACAAAATATTGAATCAAAGGAGCCCACCGGGCGGTCCTTAAATCGTCATGGAATAATCCAGAGTTCCGTGTGGCTCCACAGTCGCGTGTGGCGTTTTGCCAAAAGCGGAAAGCGCAGCATCGGGCGCTGAGCCATTACACCTGTTTTCTGACTGTATTTCGCTTGCAAAATGGGCCACCGAACTGTTTATTAAGACTTTCGAATGTTTCTAAGAAAACAATGGTGCAGTGATCGCGGTATTTTTCTTTCTAGTTAGACTAGAGAATGTTGGGGAATTAAATAGTAAGCTGGGATTATTAATTATACTAGTTTAGATCTTAGGCCTATCCTTATCCCAATTTTACGAAAGTTTTTAAATACTCAGCACTCAAATTCAAATTCGAGGAATTTTACAAATCACTTTAGGACGTCAAATTGGCACGTTTACTGGTTTTCTCTTCCTTATGGAATATAACATACGTCATATAGAAATATATCATAAGTCATAACACGTTTCCAACTGCTTGTCTACATGTCTATTAGAGAAACTACCTCTATATGCTCTCGACAAAAATGACAAAGCTCGACTCTTGATCTAACGTAGGTCTGCTGGAAGATATTTCTTTAGAAATAAGTAGGCCTGTTGTGTCGTTTTTCTTTGTGTTATTCTCTTTTTCTTGTTTAATGTGTACAATAAATGGTTAAATAAAAAAATAATATAAATAAGTCCGATGTCGACAGCCATTCATTGTTTGATATCAAACAATAAGTTTGTTTTGTTTTGAAATGAAGTTGTTATCAAGAGAAGTGATATCATAAAGAAAGTTTTTTGAGATGTTCTACCATACTCCGAGCTTACGATAAACCTTGCAACACTGTTATCATAATCTTGCAGGTTGTAAGGTCGATGATTGGCATAAGAAATCTAGATGTCGGAGTTAGCCGCTAAAAGAATCTGACATGACTCGAAGTGGTCAAACATCTAGACAGCTAGCACAGAATATCAGTAAACATCATCATCATTTATCTCAGCTGAGAAACATTCAGAGTTAGGCTGCTTTTCCACCAGAGATGTGCGAGGATGCGTTGCGAGGGATGTGTTCTTCAAGAACTAATAGAATCGCTTCACAGCTCTGGCGAAGAATACTACAACTGGTTCTGCGCTACCCGCATCCAGCGGCTTTCCGCCACCTTCACCAGATCATCGGTCTACTTTGCAAAAGTGCAGGAAGGCAGTCGGGCCTACGTAGTCGCCACTTGAACTTATTTACTCGAACGGCAATAGAATTATCCTAATACTTTAGTTTACTATACCTTGAGCTTAGGGTAGAAGTCCGGATACTTATTCGGCTTGAGGTTGAGAGTGTTGCAGATCTCTCGGTGAAGACCGAGGATCTGCTTCATGGTGCCGGCTGCGCAGAAGTGGTCGAACATTTCCGCCGCGAGCGCGCACTCGGGCGGTGTCGGCTCAGCCCGCGCACCACGGTCCATTGTCTCCTCCTGCAACACAAAACAAGTTCTTTTTCTTTTCGTAGGGACAAAAAGGAGCCGCCACGAGTGGCGTATAACCGGCCAGCAATCAGATGACGTGTCATCTAGATTGAGGCAATTTTGTTCACACCTCTCACTATTGAACAGCGACGGCACGTTATTGGCGTCAAGGTGAGATGCCTGCTGATTGCAACCACTCTTATGCGTCCGGTGCAACCCTGGCAACGGTCTGCCAAGACAGCAAGTACGAAAGGCAGACTGGCTGATATTTTCACTATAGTACGGTTCAATGGTAAGGACTCTACCTTTATAATACACCAACACGAAAGGCATCGTGTTGGTGTATTATAAGTTGGTGTGTTAGTGAGTGGAATCTCCTGCCGGCGTCTGTATTTCCGAGCTTATATCATCCGACTCTCTTTTAAGCCAGAGTGAATAGGCTCCTTCTGGGTAAGCTCGCTACATCGTAGATCCCATCCCTGCTCTCGGGCTGGATAGGGGTCAAGAGCAAACCCATACAATGTAAAAAAAAAAATCGTACCTTCATACAAATTCTCTGACGTACACGACTAGCAAAACAGAAGGTCAAAATAGTTTACAAACAGAAATTTATTGACATTGTCAGGCTTTTATAAAAAAAAAATAACGGCTTTGTTTCTTTTTATAAGGCGTGCTTAACCCCACTCACATTCTAATACGAAAAAGCAACGTCCCTTAAATAATAAAACAAAAAATATACTTTAATGTTTAAAAACCTCGGAAAAATAAAATGTGTAATTCACGCCCAAGACAAAGTATGATCTTTAGGATCGGAATTTAAAATCTATTATCAACATCTACTTAAAACTAACTACTACGGACTTATGTAGAATAAGTCATAGTACTAACATTTGATAACATTTATGGATAATTTATCTGAAATAAATGGTTTGAATTTGAATTTAACCAGCACAAGGTAACTGAGAGCGTCGGCGGTCTAGTGGCTAGGGCCGCTACCTCCCGTCCGGGAGACGCGGGTTCGATCTCCGCCACGTACCAATGTGTTTTCGAATTTCGAATTCATATTTACGTTTATTCGACGCTATTACGGTGAAGGAAAACATCGTGATGAAACCTGCACACTCCTGCGAAGAAATTGTGTGCGAAGGTTGTGTGTGAAGTCGACCAACCCGCACTGGGCCAGCGTGGTCAACTAAGGCCTGATCGCCCAAATTCAGGGTAGGCTCGAGCCTCTCGGTGGGGACGTATATGAGCTGTTGGTGAAGGCAACCGCGCAATAGTTTAAAACGGAGATTTCAAAAGACAAAAGCGTATTCCTGTAGAAGCCCCAATCGATATTCCACCCACTCGTATTCCAGAAATACGCTGAAATCAATAATCCGAGAACTACAGCAGACGTACATACCTCTATGCCCTAGGGCAGGGGTCGGCAACGTCGGCAAGTAATTTTAAGTTGGGTCCGGATACTGTTTATCGAGGTCCAAACAGATTTGTTTGTAATTTACAAAGCTCAGTTGCAAAGCTCAGATAGAGCAAAGCCTGGCCTTGGTCATAGGATATTTTTTATGCCCGGAAAATTTCCTGCAGGTAAGGCTTGTTATATAAAAATACAATTTAAATTGAATAGGTAGATGTAGATGTCATTTGCCGTGTGGTGACGGCAGAGTAGAATACATTTGTCACCATCCCCTACTCTTCCAGTGGGTGTCGTAAGAGGCGACTTAGGGACTACGGATTGAACAGGGAACGGGAGCAGCGCTCTCTGATACAGTAACCGCAACCCGCCTGCCAAGCGTGGAGATTATGGCAAAACCCTCCACTTAAGTGGAGGAGGCTCATAGTCCAGCAGTGGACTGTAGCGGGTCGTTGATTTGATTTGATGTAATTTAACTATATTTGGCGGACCAAGCTTCCAGCGTTCGCGGCCGGGCGCAGACCGCGGTCCGCCTGTTGCCTACCGCTGTCCTAGGGTATTAGTGTACCTATACAACTATTCTATTCTATCTATAACTTTACACTGGAAAAATTTTATGCGTTGGTGCAACTTTAACCATTTTGAAGGAGTATTTTTATTACCTTAGCAAGTAATATTTATTTATTCGTAGATCTCATAAATTAAAGTAATGCGTCAGTCAATTTAATAGATAAAGAAATATTGTAACTGGAATATGAGATAAAATAACTTATTCACTCGTCTACCTGTTTGTTATTTATTTTATATTTTATTGCCTACGAGTACAATAAAACAACACTAGATGTTACACCTTGAAGTTCTTACACAAACAAACAAATTTTGTTTGAATTTAGAATTAGATTTAGTATAATGTTAATGAACTCGTGTAACCAATACACTAACATCGTCTAATAATAGTGTTTAAAAGCAGCAGGGTTATAAACATTGGTGCGTTTCCGGAAGTCACAGTCGCTACATACATCTAATTTACGTACATGACCCAGTGTTCTACAAACGCCCAATAAAACTTAATGGATTTTCAAATTACTATAGGTGTCACGGTCAGGGCCGACAATTAAAAAACTATATGTTTCGTAAGTGCGTATAAGTAATGACAGTTACAGAAATTGACGTCGCGGGCAAACGCAGTTTTTACTCAAAGTATTTTAATTGTGTCTGCTGAGAACCGCACCTTTAATCGTCACAAGTAATCTTCAAAATGGCGGCGTGAGGTGTCACGTCAAGTATGAGTATCAAATTAAATTCGTAGGAATGCTAGAGGTGGGGCACATTTTAGGAGCCATAACATTGGCTTCCTGGAACAAAAATCCTGATATTGATGACTAGCTTTCCATCCGCGAATTTATTGTCTTTGTTATACCTTCATCCCCCCTTCTGCCCCTTAAGAGGGAGAATTTCCAAAAATCTCTTGTTAGTGCTCGCTCGCCTACGTTATAAAACTATCATACTTCCTTCCCCCCCCCCCCTTCCCCAACCGCCTTTTACTTTTTATAACAGATCATCAAAGTTGTTTTTATTATACAAAATACTGAGACGACTAATTATCCATAAAAACTGCTCACAACAAACAAGCACTGCTTACTTCACACGAAATGTCCTATATATATATAAATAAAAATAAATAAATAAATAAATAAAATATATTGCACTGATCGGAATAAATTATGCACAATATGTATCAATTATAATATTACAAATAATTACTATATACTATTATATTGGTATTATAGCCCTCTTGATTGGGGGAGCACCGCGAGCGGTGGGCAGTCCTCCCCGACTGAACTATGTGAATCCAGCACAAAGCTAGCAATCGGACGGACATTCACATTCATTCTCATATTCGTTATTCATAACTTCGTCTGTCCGTAACATGAAATAAGTCTATTAGAATAAATACAGCCCTAGTATAATAGGCCCTTTCACGTAAAAAGAACACTGTGCAAAGTGGAGGGGATGTGTTTAAAATGCGTACAGTGGCCTAAGACAAAACATAATGAAAGTACTATTCCTTTTGTTACCCTGGACCCTATACAGGCTACATGGTGTCGATGGAGGGGGTGTTGTCTGTAATGGAAAGCTTTATTCCCCAAGAAGAAGCCCTTCCTCCGGGTGGCGACTTGCAATGGCCAGTATGGAAGTCACTGAACCAACTAAGGAACAGGTTGCAAGGACAACCTCTGTCGGTGGAGTTACAGCAACAGCAGTCAGTGGGGCTGCTCCATAATGAATGGCTCATTTAATTAATTGCCCCTCGTGCCCTGACACTTTCCCGCTACGGAACCTGTGGGAGGCTACCGACAATGCTCGTTGAGTGGCTGCTTGCTGGGCTAAAATCTAAATCCATCAAATCGAAAAACGGAAAAACAACACATCGTGAAAAGGCCTATGGTAACATATCTATCTAAATCTTCATTACGTAAAAGGGCACGATGTTGGTTGTAAAACATGCCAGCTATGACATGATGAGTGCAAGGTACGACCTCGCGTGCCTTCCCGGCCTTGGCTCAAAATTTGGTTACTATTACACATAAAACATTTACTTTTGACTAATGGAATAAGTAGCAACACTGTTATTTTTAACATTATTTACTACAGAGATTAGTCAAAGAAATTAATTGCATGTAAAATACTCACACGTTGGCGCCAAAACGCATACGCATCGTTTGTGATAATAGGACATAATTAGGTCACATCACATTAACAGCAAAGCAATATTACAATACTTTTTTACATCCACCAATTCAATTATGGTCTGATTGACTAGAATTGAGCAGCGAAGCATAATTCTAAAACTTTATATTATATTGGATAATAAATGTTGTTTCATCTTGACCATAGGCCCCAAGATAGGCACCAAACCGGCCGATGGTCACGACATTTAACAATAAATAAACTGAAAAGTAAACAGTAAACAGCTTCAGTGAGACTGACAATGACAAAAACAAATTACTCGTATTTACAACTCCAGAAATAAAACGCAAACGTCAATAAAATTGTCCTCGTTATTTCACGGATTGTAGTCAGTAAATTCAGCTTCTACTACATTTTTAAGTATAATAGGGACATTAGGGGTAGTTTGCCGACCGCCTTGACATGAGCTAAAATCGCAAAGAAATATAGTTCTAGAACAATTTCCTTATAAAGTTTTAAAACTAGTGGCTCTGAGAGCTGTAGACCTCGCGAGTATTTTTTTATTTTTGATATGGCAATCGTCATTGTTTAAATTTCCAAAAGCTGACTCGACAAAAAGATCTATTAATTTATCGAACCTGCTCACAAAATTTCTCGAGCATCGGTTGAGAAACGCGAAATGTACATGAGAACAAACAGATCGACAAATGGACAGAAAAACATACGAAAGCAATTTTGGCCAAGCTGAAACGGAGACGCTTCGCGCTTGCTCGGTCAATTTATATTTTTTACTATCTAAGAAAATTTACCATTACCAATTTGTGTTTACTTCTTCTTACCTCTGACATTGCTCAGGTAATGACTATTTTCCGTAGATAATAATAACTATGACCTTTACGGTTTAACGTGCCGTCTGATGCACATCAGCCTGCAATGTCCTAACCTAACTGGATACAATCTCACAATTATTTTTTTACCATGAGATTTGGAACCCGGAACCTCCGTAATGAAAACCGAACTCTGTACCGGTCGGCTACGGAGGCTGTTAAATTATATAGAAATGGGCAGTCTGTTTATACAAATGAATGATTTTGAACTCGGACATCTACGCAACACCAGCTGCGCAGTGCACTCGGTACGGTATCGATCTGTGCAGTTTAGCCGGTTGTTGTTGTTTTCAATGTAATGGTAATCTTACCGCGATTGTTTTGTTATCTAAGAGATAAGACCGCTGATTGACTAATCTAAACGCGACTACATTATGTAAGCATCTTCTTGGCGGTGGAATAGTAGGAATTGTAACGTTAGAGCGTATGTGTTGGAGCCTGGAGGCGCAGATCACCACTGCCGCCACTAGTATACATATGGACATTGCAGTTCCCACTTCACTTTCGACCCCGTTTACACTTCGATTAGTGTAAGTGCGAGTGCATGTACAAAATACGATTTTTTGACTGATCACTTGATCTTCGTATGCACGGACGTAACATAACGAGGGTTGGTACACGTATTTTGTACATGCACTCGCACTTGCACTAATCAAAGTGTAAGCGGGGTCTTAATGCCAGCAAAACACATTTGTACTAGATACCTATATAATAAAATAAAATAAAAACGTTTTTATTGCCTTCACAAAAACAGAACAATTACAAATGCAATACTAGGTAGGAACAAGTTTGGCAAAAGGTACCAGTCTCAGCAAATGCTTGACATACAAGTATGCCTAGCGTTGGTTTTCAGACTGGACCCACACGCAGATGCTCACCTTTATGTTTGAAAAAATTTAATAATCCTATATGCTTCCTTGAGTAACATTGCACTAAGATAAAACTTACTACACAACAATGTTATTATTCTAAATTGTTATGCAAGCCCAATTGGATTATCTATGCAATATGTGTGCCTTTGAAATTATCCTGAAAAACCTATATTGATGTATTTTTTAAATGAAATCTAGGTTGTAAAAAGGCGCACGCACAGATATTTATATTTTTGTCTAGACTAACGCAAGTAATAATGATGACAAATTATAAAATGTTTATGAACAATCACTGTACTAATTTATCAAAACTAGTTCACGCTTTATTTGTCTGACAAATTAACCGTGTCAATTTAATTTAGTAAAACAGTGTTTTACGATGCGAGGACTTCACATTGGAACGAAGTGATTATTTTTTGGTAATCGACTCGACAGTTTCAACAATGGGTACAACACTACTTTATATTTTCTTGTTATGTAGTAATTTTCTTGTTAAGAAATAATTAATAAGAAAGTAGATATACCTTAAATGGGACTGGGCTGGGCACGTAAGCCGCATGCATCCAGAACGGTGGGCGAGAGTCGTCACGCAGTGGACTCCTCAAGACGGGAACCGACGTCGAGGCAGGCCCCGAAAAAGATGGCGAGACGAGTTAAACGCCTATCGACTGGACTGGTGGGAGCTTGCCCAGGACCGGGAGGAATGGCGGAACAATGGGGAGGCCTTTGCCCAGCAGTGGGACGTTACAGGCTGATTATAATAATATAATATAATATAGATATACCTTAGCTATAATTTAAAATTTTATTTTGATAAAAAGACTAAGGAAACAAAACAACAGAAATTAAAATAGCAAGTTAAGTAATTTCAAATCAAATCAATGGCCCGTTACAGTCCACTGCTGGACTATGAGCCTCCTCCACGTTAAGTTATATTTGGGTGGTATGAAAAGGGCCACTACGAATATAAAATTGTATATTTAATTAAAAATCTGTTCCCACAGAAGCGTGTTCTTTATATATATATATAAGAATTAATGTAATAACCTCAAAAGGAAATGCGTTCTCCAAATAATAGCCTACCAACTCCCAGACATATTTTACGACCGCATTAGTAAGAAATTATAACATCAAGTGTTAAAATAACTGGTCCGTTAAGCTTAATGAACGTTTCAGCGGCCGGTCTGCGAGCGGCGCGGGTGCAGTTACGAGCGCGCCGTGAGTCATGTGCACCAGCTCAGCTGACGTAACTAGCTAATGGCCCTGATTCAAGCAGTTATTCCCTATTCCTAATTTCAAAACCTAGCTATACTTTTCGATTTATAACCAAAGAAAGAGAGCTGCTCACGCATTCATTCCCTAATCCTCATTTTAAAACCCACCCTCTTCGAGACCAACGATTACAAAAGAGAGGAGATAAATTCTGATGAACGAACGATATTATTGTGAATGAATAATAAACAGAAGCTGTCAAATCAAGAATTTTTGTAGTCTGATGTTTTTGAAGTTCGGTTAGGAAAATTAGTTAGGTACTTTTTTGTGGGCTCGAGTGGGGACCGAAGGTCAAAGCCTCTAAAATTGTGCAATCGACGCGTCAATAAAGTTCAAATCCGATATCTGATCTCTTTGACATTACGATGTCCATCTCCTGTCCCTTTTATTTCCTTAAAAGGCAAAAAGGAGTGACGAACTATAATAAAGGATTAGAACGTTACTTGCTAAATTAGCTTCGATAGCAACTGGCCATACAGGTGGCAGATACTTGGGTGGAACGGTAGCAGGTATGAGCATTGCCTACTAAACAGCTAGATGAGTGTTTGTTACAATATTGATGATGCTTTCCTATGATGGAACGTGAAACGACGATTTTGAAAGTTTACCGACTCTTTGTTTAAACTTTTGTGTAAATAAGCTGTGGTAGCGAGAATGTACTGAAATTTGTAGAAACTGGATAGGTATTTAGTTCACATGTCCTAGCGAAGCTTTTTTTAAACTGATATTAAAATATAACTAGTTACCACTAGTTTAACGTTTAACACTAGTTTTCTATTCGGTACTAGTAACAACTAAGGTCGTCAGAGTGGCCGCAGCCGCCTCCACGGTTTAGTTAATAAATAATTAAACAGCATCGTTACGACATATCCTCCAACAGTAGGTACCTATCTCTTTGCTGTAATTACTGCAAATTATAAGCGGTAAACTAACTTACATCTTTCATTATAGAAAATACTCGACAGACAAATTATTGTTTTAAACTATTTCACTGAAAGTCTTTTGCTTTATTTGCCCACAGGCATAGCCTTCGAAGTCTTTCCCTGCTGGCTGCGCAAGAGTTCCGTTTTCGATTCCGGGCCCGGCAGATTTTAATATCCGTTGCGGTTATTAAAGTATCTGTCAGTAGCCGCCGCCCGCGCCGCCTCTAACTTAATTTCCGAACAGGGGATCCTAGCTGAACCTAAATGAACTGGGGAATGAGCATCGAAATAGATCGAGACATTCGAGAAAAGTGAACTTTTTCCACGTACAAACATTTCGTCCCACAAAAGTCGAAAAACTAGACTCCGTTAAAACATCGACCGGGCTTGCAGTCATTTGTTTAATATAATGTAATTTAAAAACAATGAATAAATAAACGGTGAAGACTCCTGCGAAGAAATTCAAAGGTTGTGTGTGAAGTCGACTAACCCGCACTGGGCCAGCGTAGTCGACTCAGGCTCGAGCCCCTCGGTGGGGACGTATATGAGCTGTTGATGGATAAATAAGTGTTTACATCACCTAACTCACTAATATTATAAACGCGAATGTATGAATGTCTGTAAAGTAATAATATCATTTTTCAGCCCATGAACTACATCGAAAACGTCACGTTGCTGCAAGATAAATAGGACATCCCATTAGAACACGCTTTCTCATTTCTAATATCAGTGTGATATACTGCAGAGATTAAAAATAAATATTAAAAAAAAACGCTCATTGCGGCTTTTTAATATAGGTATAGTGGTGAATATTGTGACACTAAAAGATATTTATATTGCAATGATAATCTTCACATTCAACATCGATCAACACATAAAGTTCAGGTTTTTTTTTTATATTATTTAAGCAGGCAAACGAGCGGACGAGCCACAGTGGTGGTAAGTGGTCATCGTCGCCCATGGACATTCGCAACACCAGGGGGGTTGCCAACGCGTTGTCAGCCTTTGAGAGCCCTGTATACTCGCCCCTTGAAGAACCCCATGTCAAAGCACAAAGGAAACAGGTAAATTCAGGAATACTAATAATGAACATCAATTACCAGACACTCCATAAAATCGTGGCACGATACGATTCATATATGTAATTAATCAGGTGAAACATTGTTCTTCGTGTAACTCCGAGTGGTCGGGTAAGGAGATTGTGAATTGTAATGTAACCACATTATGTATGATCCAACAATCGGGAAACCTGAGATGTTTTTATATCGAGCGAGACGCAGAGATCGCAATCGTTGCATAAAATGTTTAAATGAGTCAAACTGAAGAAATAATTACGAATTCGCATGTTAGGAACAAAAAGTAAGTAACATCTGCGTGCAATTCGCGTATAAATAAAATACCGTCTTGGGTGTTGCGCTAAAATAAATCTTAATTGTGCTTTCAAATATTTTTGAAGCAGTGAAAGGTGTGTTAGTTACTCATTCTCTTCCTGATTAGTTGATTATTACTTGTCTCTTTCAGATTCTGATAGGATGCAGTTTGTAAGCATTCTTAAACTGGTTGATCCATAAGAATGAGAGAGTATCACTTAAGTGGCGACGACACCAGTTTACTTGATTGGGGCATCCTGCTTAACCGCAAATTGCACAGCAGAGTGTTGCATGCGTTACGCACGGCTCCTGCGTTTGGAAATCAGTTCACAACATAATCTATTAGACTATATACGGTTGGTTGGTTCGTAGGTTGGTTTTTATGATCCCGTGGTATCGATAAAGAATATTTTGTGTTGTTGAACTATTTGATTACCCTCTATTTACAAAGTATGTAACTATTATAAGAGATCCGTGTTTTTCTTGATCGATGAAAACTGTAATTACATGTACTAACTCTGGTCTCTTTTTGGGATCTATTTGACAATATAATAATAGACAGATTTTCATAGTTATTGCAGCTTTTCGCAATAACTATGAAAATAATTATATAATTAAGAATCGTGCTGGCTATAGAGACAGACATACAGACGGAATGACGACCAGACAAGACAAATAAGGGTGGATTTAAGACATCGCAACGAACAAGTTAATTGTATAATATAACAGAATCAATAGGAAAAGACGTCGTTTCCTTGAATTATCGACCTTTTAATAGTCTAACACCAGTTTCGTACGAGCAAGTTAAATTACCGTGGCGGGTGGAGTCAGTAGAAGATGCCATCGACATCACGCCGACCGCAACTGTTTCTTACTGGACCCATTGGCAAGTAGACCGACCCGCCCGACTCCAAATATACATAAAGGCAAGCCTTTCACGGTCAAAGCCAGTCTAGTACCTACCTTAAAGTACTCGTTTACGAGTATGACCCGAGAACTAGCTTTGCAATCCGACTGATGAATCTTAATATGCTAATTATTGAACATAGAACTTAACTGGCCCAGTGCGGGTTGGCGACTTCACACACAACCTTTGAATTTCTTCGAAGGAATGTACAGGTTTCATCGCGATGTTTTCCTTCACTATAAGAGCGACGAATAAACGTACATACATATGAATTCGGAAACTCATTGGTGGGTGGTGGGGATCGAACGAGTCTCCCGGACGGAAGGCAGCCACTGCACCACCGACGCTCAACTACGCTACCTTTCTATGCTAAAACACTATTCAAATGTGAAAGTTTGGTGCATTTATCAGGCTTTTTATGTTATCTTGGTAAGTTATTTCAATTTACTTTGAAACGGAGATGGATGTAGAAGAAGTGGGAGAATGGATAAATAAGCAGACAAAATAGGAGTAACGACCACTCTGGTACTTGTATTTAATATAATATGGCTCTTGTTCGTGAGGTAATCGCCACCTCTCTCTGTCCATAACCAGTCTCCTGAGTTCAGTGTAAAAAAAAGAATAAATGTCAGGACTATTTTGAACATAAAATTTTATGCCAGAAGATTATCCAGACTTTGAATATTATGCGTAATGAAAGTATGCCGTAAGGGTTTATCCCAAAAAGTATTTCGGCAAGACGGCGTCGTGACTATGCGAAACAATATACTGCAATAGGGGACCTCTATCTTTATGAAAGACTAGACAATCTGACACAATAGACGATTTAAGACAATGGACATTGTGCATCGGAACGAATCATTATCACGACTCGTGACAACTGTTGTTGACATCAGTAAAGAAAATTGCACGCCTGCGAATAAGTTTATTGGGTGTAAAGTCGGACAATTCGCACTGGGCCTTTGTTGGCTGACTTGATATAGAGTAGGCTTGAGCCTGTGGCCCAGCAGCCGCCACGAAGCTGCTGAGCACCACACGAAGAATGTTGTAGGGGTTGATAATATTATATGGTGTGGCAAAAAACCAGGGTTCAGTCCGAAGAAAAGGAATTTATGTATATAGATATTATATAATCTCTCACTAGTCTTACAGTTTAAGAAAAATAGAAACATGGAGTGCTTAGGGATATTACTGTTGGAGATCTGAACATGAAGTGAAGAATTTGGCAGAAAAAAGACAAAATCGAAACGTAAGAAGTCTAAATTTGAAAATGAAAGATAAAACTGCCAGCAAGAAAGGTTGCCAGTCATAAAACAGGAAAGAGGACGAATCCCTCGTTACAGGCTTGTTGGATCTTGCCTGGAAGAGATTGCTACCCTAGCAATAAGGACGCCTGTTGATCTTCTTTTTTCACTAGTGTTTTGATTTGTATATTTTTATGTTTAGGTGTGTGTTTGTTGTCAATAATAGTGTATTGTACTGTGTTTAATCTAACAACCAATAAGTCATCGTTATGTACAAGTAGCGCAGGAGCGCTTATCACACTCACTTCGCAAAAGGCATATAGTTATTGTCTACCATGGCTTGCCTTGTTGTGAGCTAGCAAAGAATAGGCTATTATTAACACAACAAATCAAATAGAATCTATAATAAGCGGATGCGTATGTGTGGTTATGTGGTAGCATTAATGAATGACATCACGTTCATAGTGACCGAATCTGTGATGTTTATTATTGTATAGTCAGTATTTATTTGCGGACCAACACGACGCGCAAGTATTTAGATTACTTGCGTGAATCACGAGCTAAATAATCCACGCCTACCGTCAATCAAAACACTTCATTTGTTAGTAATAAACGAATAATTAATTTTATTGTTGTTTATCATTCTAATTAGAACATTATAATTAAACTTAATCAAAGAGGTTTTTGTTTAGCATGTTAACTTTATCGCTTTCAGTAATTAGTTTACTGTATTATAATGTATAAACAGTGATTAATTAGTGATCACATCGACTACATACGCAATACATTATACCTATAATATAAATTACTAGCTTTCCGCCCGCGGTTTCACCCGCGTTTAATGAGTTCTCCCGTAGGAATGAAGCGCCTTCCCGCAGTAAAAAATAGCCTATGTCCTATTCCAGGACCTAACCTATATGTGTGCCAAGTTTCATCCCGATCCGTCCAGTGGTTGAACCGTGATTCGGCAACAAACATCCAAACTTTCGCATTTATAATATTAGTAGGATAATACAAAACTATATTTCCATCAACGCATACGATAAATAATGCAGTGAATTGACCCTGAATTCTGGATAAAGATTAGCGGGAAGAGAAAAGGGATGTTTTTGATCACTAGTTACACAGCAGTTACAGGACTGATAGAATTTAATAATATAACATAGGTATATATATAGCATAAATAATTAATAGTTTAAAAAACTAAAAAACACTCTTTAGTCACGTGATTTTTTTTTTCATATCCGATTCAGCAAACCCTTTCATTTAATACCCATATCATAGGGGTGCATTTCAAATAGCCAATCCGCCATCTTGGATGTCCGCCATGTTGGATTTAAGTCACGTGAATATTTTTTTCGTATTCCCGACAGCAAACCCTTTCATTTGATACCCATATCATGGGGGTGCATTTCAAATAGCCTGTCCGCCATCTTGGACGTCCGCCATATTGGATTTAAGTCACGTGACTATTTTTTTCGTTTTCCTGACAGCAAACCCTTTCATTTCATACCCATATCATGGGGGTGGATTTCAAACAGCCAGTCCGCCATCTTGGGGAGGCCGCCATATTGGATTTGTAATGACGTTTCTTAGCTAGTCATGTATTGTCATCAAAACTCAGACCGTGTGCAAAATTTAATCCTAATCGAAGACCGGGAAGTGGGTCAAATTAAGATTCCAAGATTTTCTTACATACATAGTTACAAGTGAAGCTAATAAAATCGTGTTAAAAATTACATTAAAAATGTCATCTGTAATGTTGACATAAAAAGTCTGATGATTAAATTTTAAAAAAAAAGCCTTATTGTATTTTTTATTACATTTAAAAAAAATGGATAAACATTCTTAAAAACAAAACCGTTTTACTTACAATAAAAGTTATTGTAAAATAATAAGATGGGATATATGTATATTCAAGACCACCAAAAGTCAGCACGTTAGCCAAGTATTAGCCTAATTATTCAGAACCTCTTCACCGATGGGCGGTACACTCAATGGATGATACTAATAAAAGGCACTCTAATTGCTATTGTGAAAGGGGCATTAGCACTTATCTTAATAGTAGGTCAGGCAGGTTGCTTCAACATTTCGCCGCCTATTATTAGCCTAACGCGAGCGGATCTGCGGGAGAGCACTATTAGTCATTAGTATAGTTTGATGGGATGATCAAGAAATCATCATCATCGTTACTATGACAACTTAGCATTTAGAGATAGATACTTGTATGGGTATGGGTATGGGTAGTGTATATGGGTGTGTGTGTCGATTCATTTCTAATTCTTAGTTTAATTTAAATAGAATTAGTAAATAATAAAAATAATTAGATAATAAATATATCAATGTAAAAGCATTAATTTTCTTTAAAGATGACACTCACATTAAATTGCACGGAAGATGATGGAGTTGAAAATTGCTTGAACTTAGTTGGCAGTTCGGTTTTATTTCTCGGCGGTCTGTTACATTTGAATTAAAATTAAGGGAGATTCTTAATTAACCACTTTCTTCAGTGAGATTTTTTATGAAGGCTTGTCGAATGATATTGAATCCTATTCTATAAAAACAGCTATGATGACTGTGTGGACCCGCAGACAGTAATAAAATAACCTCAAAGCCCTACATCTGGTTTTGAGACTTAGCAGTTTGAAATGTTGTCCTTTTGGGAAGTGGTCCTTCTGGACCTAAAGGATCTAGAATACTGACCAACCCCATAAAAGATAAAGCTGGGTAATAAAATATACATGGGATAAACTTAACATGGTATAAGAAGGATTGTCACGGGTTTAAGAGTGAAATTTCAATTTGTTTAGTTTGTATGTTTTCATTGCATCCCCGACACAGGGAATCCTGGAGCTATGAGTGTCATTATATAAAATAAATTGCGAATAATGTCCATTTATGTTTATAGTATACTCACCGGCACATCTAACCGCCCGCCCTTGTATTTCGGGCTAATTTTAAACTATGCTTATTGTTATACATTACAATTGATTTATTGATAATTTTACGATGAATTAAACACACTTAAATAAACGTTAAATTAACGACTTTTTAATTAACATCAGCTGTAACTAATAGAATTATAAAGAATCAGGAGTATTCCCTGAAATGAGGGGTGGGCGGTTAGTTGTGCCGGTGAGTGTATTTAGCCAGGCAGTAATTTGGCAGCCAACTATTTATAACTATAGGTAAATGATAGGTTGCATAATTAAACTGGTAGTGATATGAATATTTCCTGTAGCCACAAAAGGAAGGACCGAGTCAATTAGCCAGCGAAGTCGTAAGGTCAGTGCAGGACGTATGAGTGCACAAGCACAATATAAAGCAAGGAAAAATACGGCCAAGAACACACTGGTTGCAGCAACGAGGTTCCGTAGCATAATTTTAACAGTAGATTCGCTGCGACTTTTTAAGCGTGTTTTTCGGCTTTTACTGCGGAAAGTTACACCAATTTTAAAAGATAGTCCTACTGTGTACCGTTTTCTATTTCACGCGTAGATAGGTAGATAACATATCAGAGAGTATTATCTTATTTGAATGACCATTATTTGGCCTCGTAAGATCCGTTTAGGGAAACTTACGAGTTAAAGATTGTATTGTAATTTTCGAATTTCAGAACTAGACGACGAAAATTATGGTTTAAGATAACAAAATCTTTAAAATGTCCACTTGCAAAAGATTTTCTTAAATATTTCCAATATAAAAACGCTGGTTGGCAGGTTAAAACTACATAATCGCCTCTAAAATGTTACAACTACAAGGAAAGAAGTATTAGAAAACTCTTGTAACATAACACGTCCGAACAACTTGTTATTGTTTTATACAGAGCTAGTACTCGTATGTTGAAATCGTTTTTTTTTTATTATTAAATACGGGTTTTGGATCGGCACGTGTTGGTGGACCCCTAATAAATTCCTGTCAGACTGGTAATGGTTTGCAGCTTGGAATTCGCAGTCACAATGATCTCTTTGTTAATATATAGGTACTTGCCCTGATACGGCACATGATTCTTTTTTACATGACAAGAACAAGACGCAAATCCATGCAGTACATGGGTATGAGTTCCATCCAACTTACAAATTTTATAGAAAATGGAGTAAGAACAATAGGATAATTTTATTTACGAAAAAGAGATCGGTAGGATTTTTTCCATACCCGCTGCATGCACCCGAAAATCTGGACTAGCCACGGCATGGGCCGTCGAGGCCGACTTTAAAAATGATAGGAAAACGATTTAGATGGGTCTCTCAGGGTCTGGCATGTGAAGGCCTAGATGGTTGGTGAAAGTGAGGCCTTTACCTAGCAGTGAGACACGATACATATACTCGTGCGTAAATATTTACTGTACTATTCTTCTTTATATTATATACTTGTGTTTTTCTTTAGGGGTGCATCGTATAGGAAAAACTTGAGACGAAACACGAACCTGATGGCAAAATTTTAACAACTTGTAGTTATTTACCTTCTTGCTTAAAGTTAAAGTATTCAACTTCATCCTGCTTGAAGTTGCTAGACAGACACCCATCTTAAGTTTTCCAATCTGACTGAACTCTTTGCCTTACAAGTATTTTTCTTTTTTTTTTATTAATTCGACAGGCATTATATTCACAACTTTGGCCCTAACGGCTACTGCTTCATTTTCGCTTTCGACGCTTATGTGATTAATCTTATTAAGAGTAGAGGTCTTCGCACATTTTCGCTCATTTTAAGACCATTCGACTTCATGCTGACGACACTCATCTCTCAATTCACAATCAGCACGCAATTATAAGCATGATATCATTGCATCGACTCATTTGACATTTGAAATCGCGCTGCGACTCTTAAAGACTCAAAATAAGACAAAAACATGAAAGCATTGCCAATGTTAGTCACGATTAGAAAATACCATCTTCATCGTATCGTGTGGGAGTAAGGTCAATGACCAGCCCCACAAACCCTAGTGTTAGTGTTATTGAGCTGCCAAAATAACGCAAGAAAGCCACGCGGAATCACAGCGTATTTTCATAAGTTTACTGAACTCAACCAGATGTTAGGTATTTATGTGAGTAGGTAGTTATTTTGGTATTTATGAACCAGATGTTCTCTTCGACTCCGTAAAAAGAAAGAGTTTTCCACGTGGTATGGTGAATTCAATTATTTTTTGCTGCTGTTTGAAATGCAGCAGCGTAGTTCTTTCAAATCTTTTATTCTCGTCAGATCTTAAAGTATGCCCTGTTTATCAAAAATAAGTGCGACTGGACTGCAATAGGCTGATTGATTGATTGAAATGCGACTAGAACCTCATTGACCACGCAGGCATTGACGTGGATCAATCGACTCCACGCACGAACTTTGAATTTCTTCGCAGAGGTGTGCAAGTTTTCAACTAAAAGTGTCGAACGTAAAGATTTCGGAATTTTAAAACATTGGCATGTGGTAGGGCTCGAAGTTAGTATTTCCGATCAGAAGAAAGTGAACCGAAGCATTAGGAAATAAAAAATGTAAGGTCTATCAATATACTCGTATTCTACCTATATATAATAGCGCCTGTTTAACTGTGATGAAAATAATATAAATTGCAAGAAACTCCTGGGGGCCGTTTCACGAAGCTACAAGTTACAAGTACAATTCGATGTACATTGCGTAGACAATGAGATAAAACGGTAAGAGCTTACAGTTAAAGCGAATTGGCTACGCAATGAATATCAAATTGTAACTTGTTACTTGTAAATTGTTGCTTCGTGAAACGGGACCCTGTAGTCTTCTTCGTCTTACTAGATTTTTTCGGTCCAGTACTCCGCCACGGTTATTGCGTTTTGCGACGTCATCATTATGGTCTTTCATAATGCAGGCAGAGGGGCACAGTGGGCAAGAGAGCCATTAGTGCATGTTTTGGGACTAGGCTTTACAGCCCCATTTTGAACACATGGCACAAATGATTCAAACTCCTGTAGTAAGTAGCAGCTTCAAAACACTGACCTATTTAATTCGAATCTTTTGCAAACGAAAGCGATCGCCAGAAGACGCGGAGGAGTTTTCGCAAGCTGGCATTTAGATCGGTCTACTTGGCGTCCGCGCAACTGGGCTGCTTGGAATGCCATTAACCTGGGACGACCCTGACGTTACAGTTGCTAATGAGACTTTGGTTTAGGGTTCCGTGGCTGGGGGACACGCAGCATCACCTTACACAAATGAACAAGCTAACAAGGTAAGTCTGTGGTGTGGATTCTGAGGTATGACTGAGCGGGATAATTCTGTACACACGTCATAGCTAAGAGTTAGAATCTCCGTGGGAATCCATACTTTCAGTCTATTGATAAGATACCTTTATAACTGGGAGTGGTACAATAAAAGCCATATGATAGCTTCGAATTGAGGCAAATTCGTTTAGCCAATAGGGCCCCCAACAAGACCTATCGTTTTACATAAATGCATTAAAGTAAACACTCGACCTGCTAGCCTTATGAACAAAACAGAAAAATGTTTAGAACCCCTTCAATCTTCACTTCGGGTGGGCAAAGGTTCCAGTCCTGTTTATTTTAATTGCATCGCCATATTAAAAAAAAAAAAGGATTTTCACGGTCGAATAGCTGGGGGAGGCAAAGGGATGGGATGCCACCACACTGTTCTAGTACGCATGTCTGGGTACAGATATAATACAAACCAACCATTTTGTATTATAGGTACGTAAGGTAAAAAAAACTTCTAAATGACTTAAGTCTTGCAACGGTTCATGAGGGCTGAAGTGGTGGGGGTGGTGGGGGGTGTGGTCGTTTCGAGCCTTTATACTACATTACGAAATGAGTGAGAAAGAGAAAGATACATTAAAGGTCAGTGCTTATAATTGTTGCGCTATTTGTATTGCTATGGAGGCTGTGTTATATGGGTTCCCTACGCCATTTCAAAGTAACCGACAAGCGCTTTACAGATTTAAAAAAAAAATTACGCGATGGCAATAGCGGCTCAGCCAGCACTGACTTGACGGTTGACTGACGATAGCGACTGACTCAATATAAACCTGCCTTAATGGACGAGTCGCGACCACTTCATTTCGACTCTTAAGAAAAGAGCAGCATAAACACATTGCATTCTGAAGAATGTAAAAGCCATCTCGCAAGAAAGCGAATATTCCGCCGTTCTAAGAGCGATTTAGTTGTTAGATAATAATATTATATTCATACATTACAGGCTTGGTAATATCAGCAGTGCTAAGTCCAGAGAAACAGAATTATTAATAACAAGGCCCTAGCGATAAGCCAGTACGGCTGTCTTTTTCAAAATATCCCCACATATTAATAATTATAATTATTAGTTAAGTAATTAATTAATTATAATATAGTTGCATGCACTTACTGCAATAATAGTTATTGATACTATAAACAACACCTACATAAGAAAAGAATTTGGTACTTAGGTGATTACAACCATATTTGGATCGACTGGTAAATTCTGCATACCTTTCGCAATGCGGTTAGCGATGCCTTATATCACACAACAAAGTTTATTAAAAAGTTATGGTTACTGAACACAATGGTGAAATATGTAACACCTTGGAGTAATCATGATGAAATATTTTAAGATTTCCTCAATTAATTATGAACTGCTTTGTTAAAGATTTATAATAATGGAGGGAAGTAATAGAAGGAATATACTTAATTATTTATATACACATTTCCAAGCACAGGTAACTTGGATAAGACTGTAAGGATTGTATGCATAGCATTGGTGTAAGCACTAACCTATGGCCTGCCCCATATCATAAGATAACATGAAAATAAACAGTTTTCCAATTAATTATTGGTATAATTTGCAGTATGCTCAAGCTTCTCAGTGGGGACAATGTGAAAGAACTGATATAACAACATTGAAACAAACAAGGTTAAAGCCTTAAACATTGAGCTATTTGAAATTGAAGAGAAAACTTGTCTTGGTCGCAGTCATAATTATAATTGCAGCAGTCATTGTGACTAAAACCCAATCAATTCCTACCAAATCATAATCATACTGAATGCTCAAAACAGTAATGAATTCCGGCATTACAAAAATATATTTTGTAATGCAGGAGCTAACACTTGTTCTGACGACAGCATACTCTTGACTATACTGTATAATTTGAATAGACTAAGGTACACATAGCCAGACTAGATATTATGCTTTTGGAAAACTACATAAAACAATACTTTGAATATAAGGAAGATTATAAATAATAATAAACTCATCTCCCATGGTTCAATTCAGACATAAAGAAATTTCTTGTAAATAAAATATTATGTATGTCATATGATTATAAGTAAATAACAAGTAGAATTACTTCAGAACACTGGAAAAGTAGATACTTTTAGGACTACTTTGTTTGTAATGAGACAATTTATAGTGCAATAGTAAGGGTGTGAATAGGTATTATGGGTACTAGTTTAAGAAGCCATTGGTCCCAGCTATTATTGTCCACAGAAAACAGTTTGTTACATGAGCAATGTCAAGGCCTTTACTTGTAGTGGCTCCATTTTGTGAGGTTGAACACAACATAAAAAGTTGAATAATATTTTTATTTTTTAAGAACTTTTACCTGGATCTGGTTCTTTTATTTATTTGCAAAAAGAATAAACTGTTTTATATTTTTATCAAATAAGTCTCAGGATGATAAAATTAATAGGTACGTAGATAATTGGTATGCCTACATGATAATATATATTTAGGCAACCTCAACAAATGCAATTTTATATAATGTCAAATAAAAATAAAATTATCTTGGTTTTAAAATTTAAATAAAATTGGTAACAAAGTACTTCGTCAGTTAAAAAGTCCGCCCTTTGCCATCCCCGGCGCAAAGGAGCCCAACACACTCGCGGCATTGCCGCGTTGGATGGCGACATGATAATTAGAAAATATTTCCATTTAAAATAATATGAATAAATTCGGTTTACCTTCTTGCCTGGACACATATACTTTATGCACTAATCCATACACGAAAGAGCTCGCAAATGGACACGGTAGGGCGATCACAGTCTGGAAACTAACATGTAAGTAGCTATCACTTCACTAAAGGCTCTAGAGAGAAATTACCATTATTCAGAATTACACTAAATTCGTATTCAGCACACTCGAAATATCTACCAAAAGTGTTACACATTAGTAGGTGAACGTACGCGGAGTAAATTTAGAAAAAACATGTAGGTTGACTACTTACTTGCGATTCACAACACCAATTTTGACAATGGCCTATGCAACGACCACCACCTACGACTACCCCGCAACATCATACAGAAGCAATAGTATTTACATGAGCGGAAAGAGGCGAATCAATTATCCATTTCTACTGCACTTGAGCTGAGCTATTATATTCTGCATGAAACGTACTCAATATCGTTGCCCCACACACACACAAAAGTCTCAAAATCACTGTTTCCGCTAATACAAAAAAAAAATCCACAACGAATAAACGATAGGCTTTAACACATTTTCTGAGAAAGAGAAGAAAATTGCTTTAATACTGACCTGCAAATTTATAATAAAACTAAAAACACTCCCTTTTTCGCTACCATTGCTTTGGTCAGCGAAACCACAGACTATTAAATAGACAGACAGAATAGAATAGACAAATAATAAAAAAAAGCAAACCCTGCGTTCCGAGACGCGCTGAAATCGATTTTAGCGCACTCAAAGTGCGTACTGAATTACTGTCAGCAGGCGAAACCAATACAATCTGATCGCTGACAGTTTGAATCGAAAAGCAAAAATAACGTATGAGTTTTGCCTGCACACATAAATTCGGAACCTTTTCTTATTTTTGTACTAACCATGCGAAAAGTGCTGTTTTCACAGCTGTACGATACTTTTTTAATACGTATAATAATTTAGAATTTTGCTAGTTTTGGTACGGTAATCAACATCTGGCAAGACTGAGTTATAAGCAGTTTCAGCGCGCTCAAACGCCGTTCCGTTTTGATTTCGCTCATGAGCCGTATTATCGCGATTTCTGAATCGGTACGCGAGTAATCGCTGTCAGTACTTTGAGCCGTGAAATCTGATTCGGAATACAGCCTTAGCTCAAGGGTACGCTAGCTTAACGGACACGATAAGTTGTTCTGTCGTGAGCTGTCAAAACTCAATAGTGCGATGACATCGATTTTACCTGAATCAGAACGGAATGCAGCACAGTCAGCACACAAGCAAAAAAAAAAAAGTTGTCTATGGTATTCGGTTGCTGACGGATCATGTTTTGAAGTGGATAAAAGCCAAATGTGTTATTTCTGTGATGTTTGTACGTGTTATTTGTAAGGTAAATAAAAAAATCTATCTCTTGTAGACACTCTCTTAAAGTTATCATATTTGTATTTTGCATAACTTTTACTTCAGTCGCATCCCAAGTCTGTTATATTAATTGCCTAGGTGGCAATTTCACGTTGTCACATTTTTTAGAAAATTTCCTTTTTCCCCTACTTTTTCGTCAAAAATTTGTTTACTTGCTATACTTTTTCGTTGTCAGAAGCGTAGTAAATGAGTCATCTTGTTTTCTATGAAGGGCATGACGAGAATCTTCTGTCTTACGATACTTATCAAAACCATGATACATCACAATTTATGTGCGACTATAGGTATGTACAAATGTGTTTGTTTGCTCCTCTTCTTGGACAATGTCAGTTAGGATATTCAAATGCAGCCTTTTAAACGAAACCAGTCTTAGATCTTGCCTCCCTATGCAGTAGATGGGCGAATATGAATGAATCATTCGAGTGATCATTCGAATGGGCAGGTATTCGAATTATTCGATTGTAGTAAAGAGCTATTCGAATGAAAAAAAAACATTCGAATGCATTTTTATCATTCATATGAATTAAATAAACAATAAAGTTAATAAATAATTGAGACCAAAACCGCAACAAAAAAATTACAACATGCCTCCGTTCAAAATCAAAAGAAAGAAAATTTTGCTGCATACGTTAAGTGAACAAGAATCATTCAAATGATTCATTCTATATTTTCATTCAAATTAATTATTTCAATTGAAAATCATTAGGATGTTTTTTTTTATTCAAATGACGAATGATCTTTCGAATACCATAAATAGAATCATTCGAATAATTCAATTGTTAATTTGCGGTACAATCACCCATCACTAGGCCAGTAACTACTGATGATTTATTTTTACCTGGCCTCATGTTTAATATAAATTTTCACAAGATACCCTCACTGTTACAAATCTTTTTTATTTGATGAGATTTGTACCTATACTTACTTCACTTAAGGCTTAATATCTTTTGAGAAGTTTAAAAATAAATTTAATTATAAAAACTAATCAATCTCTACTTAATCTCTAACATATCAATCAAATTGAATATTGTAAATGTTTTTTATAAAGGTACTTACTTATTTTTTGTGTTTTGTTCTGGAATAATTATCTCTCAAATAAATATAAATAGGTGCTTTAGTAAATTTTTTACCAAAATCTAGCATTCCGATAAAGAACAAACATTAACAATATTTGAGGATGATGCTGGGGATGAACAGCGAACACATGAATACCAGTTTAACACATCGGCTCACTTACTGCCTTCGGCAACTCCATAACTCTGATAATATGGTTTGTGAGGTTGCTCATTGACTGTACAACCCAAATGATAAGAAGAAAAATAATATCTACTTAGTGCTGCTGTATTCCCAGAATTTGACTCGGTAAAGATTAAAATATTAAATATCTACACTTATAACAAAATGTATATATAGTACATATATCTATATACAATGTCTGTATATACAAAGGAGATAAAAGAGAAAAAAAATGAAGGGTGTTTATATCAGCAATAGAAGCCATAATAATTATCTTTAGAATTTTTGTTTTTCTGTCTATTGTATGTTTGAACGCGCATCACGCAAAAACTACAGCATGAAATCAGAAGCAGTTCTCACAAATTTATTGCTAAAAGTCTAACTCCAAAACTGGTGCATGTTTCACCTTGATATACCACCTAGAAGTCAAGAAAAATGTTCATCTTACTGATAAAAACTTGGTTCACGCAAGTCGCGAGCAGTCAGTTATTCAATCAGCCTATTGCAGTCCACTGCTGGACGTAGGCCTCCCCAAGGGCACGCCAAAGCGCACGATCACCCGCTTTCATCCAGCCACCACCAGCAACCGTCCTCAGGTCACCAGTCCCACACTACGTTTCCCTAGACGCAGTCTCCATTCGAGAACCCGTCTGCTCCAACGCTCGTCGGTTCTGCGACAGACGTGGCCAGCCCACTGCCACTTCAGCGTCAGTTATTATATAAACATTAGTCAGGATAGGCTTTTTACCAGTAATGTGAAGATTGAAATTGTTTATGATAATGCCACAGATTTGATGGCTATGCTTTGTGCCATGTCTAACAATCACTGCAGCCCTAGAATGAATTAGGAGGCATAACTAAATACTGGTATCATCAACAGCTCGTACACTTCCCTTAGAGGGGCTTAAACCTTGTGTTGATCTTCTAGTCGTATTAATAATGTATAATAAATTCTTGTTGCCGTCTAATTCTGTTGTTGTCTAATTCTTATCACTAACGGAGTCGTACTTGTTGTCATGTTTCTACCTATATTGTTTTTTTTTTGCACTTTGTACACATCATAATGTTACGTCCTTAAACGATAACTTCGATAAGCATCGATAAATCCTTTAGTATAATATTTTGCAAGAACTTTCGATACGTATTTAAAGCAAAAAGACACGGCGCATATCGTTAAAAAAATATATATCAATATAAAAATATTGACCGAAGAGCGAGAATTACGGAATTACTTTCATTGCGTTTCAAACATAGCAGCCATATCTATCACCGACCGTCGCGTTGAAGGCTGCCATTGCGAATAGGCTAGACACAACACAAATTCAGAATACCCTTCTGGGGTAGCAACTTCACCTGCCGGAGACGTGAAAACGGCTTTTGTTTTGTGCCTTATCCGAGATCCCCGTCAAGGTCGTTCCCCTCCGCCACGTATGTCTCCCTGGGCTGAGGTCCCTGCCCGTCTGAGGGCGCCCCTACGCTAGTTGTCATAAACCCCTGTTATACTGCCATTCATAGCGCAACACGCTTTTTATACTTAGCAGTAGGTCGCAGTTAGTCAATGAAAAAATATAAACACATCTACGGTATTTCATAGCCAGCGATGCCGATGCCCGAGCCGGAGCTCCAACTCTTTGTAAACCCAGATTGTATGATTGCTGACACATTGGCTCCGACTACAGCATAGCGGTCTATGAAATACCGTGGTCGTATTTTCAATTTCTTATTTATTTACAATTATTTTTGAATCTCTAGAATAACAAACATTTTATTTTATTTTATTATTGATCGATACGTGATTTGTATACATGTGTGTGTTTTACGTGAGGGTTTCCTTTATGAATAAATAATAAAAAAAATATATGATCTCATTTGGGCTTTGTAATACAACCCGTTGTGAATATACTTGCATACTATTGTAGTTGATATAATGTAAGTATGTATGTAATTGGCTTAGCCCCGTGTTGTGTAAATGTTAGTAGATACATCGTAGATACATTACCAAATAGCATTATATATAACAGTAAATTTATATCCTTACTTAGGCAACACCTCCGCTATCTTTCGGCTGGACGCATGTCGCTTAAACGTTTAGTTGAAAGGCTCGTCAAACGACCTCCGTCAATGATGCTGGTGTGTTTATTTTTTTTATGACCTCGTGTAATTCGCCTTTACATTGAAACCTGAGTCCTGAATCACCTTATCGTCCAAAAAGTAAGATGGTTCCGTGAGCCGTTGGTCTCGGCTACTGTCTATTGAAATAGTCGATACACGAGCCAGGTCAGAGGCCTCTTTCGGCTCTATAACTCTGTGTGTTTGAGGTCGGTTGTTGACCTAGCAACCCATACGGTGATCCTTAAAAGTGGTTTCTCTTCAGAATGCCCATCCAGGCGCCGCAATGGACGGACTACCTCAACTGTCCGGTGTGTTGTCGAGAATTTGGCGCCCCTCCTCGGAGTCCGATCAGTCTTGGCTGCGGGCACACGCTCTGTAGGCATTGTCTCAAACATCTGCACAGAAAACAATGCCCGTTCGATCAGGTTTGTAGCTTTTCAACTCTTCTAAATTGGTCGATCATCAAACCAAGGCTCTCGCATGGTGGCAGTTGGAATAACGCGATACGGTATGAACCAGTTTTTATTCCTCTTTGTTCGCATCTCTTATCTTTCTGTTCAGACGTTTTGCGTCACTTTCAGGATTTTTCCGAAGACTAATTAAATTCTGATTTTATTATACATTGTTTAATCCTTCATTTTTTTTTAAATTTAATTTATGATATGTTATTATTCACAATAGGTTAAAACTTATTTGATCCACATAAAAATAAAATATTTACCTATATTCGATTCCTCTCTCTATGATTATATCAGTGGTACATAACCACATAATTAACAGAAACATAAATGTCTAAGATTATTGAGGTCAAAAAAAGAATCGAAATTCTTGAGTAGCTCCAACAGCTGGAGCAGGCCTTGGCTGCGCGGCAGGACTGTCCGTCACTGACAGATTAAGTAAGCTGCTTCCGTGAGTAGTATTAAATTTGTAGTTTGCCAATGTTACTAACACTAGTTTAAATAAATATTAACAAAAAGTAGGCGCTTAAAGCTTGAAATAAATATGTTTTAATTTAATTTAAAGACGATAGAAGGCGTATAAAGTAACAACTTTATTTTCTACAAGCTGTCCGGCCGAAGCTACGGTCGCGTTATGCAAGATTTTCCCGTGGGAATAAGTTTTCTCCGTCCTAAATCCAGAGTGCAAACTATCCCTATTCCAAATTTTATCTAAATCCGTTCAGTACTTTAATCGTGAAAACTTGTTTGCATCTTTTCAGTTCATTTATTAAGTCTGAAAGTTTAAAATTTTCACGCAGTCGGGTTTTTCGTTTTTTAATATTTTTTTATCTTAATATTTTTAGTTTTTATAATGAATGACCGATATTTTTGTGTCTCTTCCACACATTTTAATGGTAATTCAATTTAAAACGTTGAATTTTTTGAAGATTTTTAGCATTTCTCATTCCAAATTACATTTAAACATTTCTTTCTTTCTTTCTTTATAAGTTGTATATTTTTGAAGACCATTCATAAAGTTCTTTATTTTAGGTCTTTGGAGAGATAAAAGTTTTGAAGTCTATGTTTTGGCGCCAAAAATCAGCCATCTCAGTTTTTTTTTTTAATTTTGATGTACCCAGTGTCACTTTCACAAGTAAGACGAATCTAACGACACCTCTTTAGCTAAAATCCATCAAGCCGTTTAGGCTGTAGAGCGTGCCACAGAAATATACATACATACATACACTCGAAAAACATAACCCTCCTTTTAAAGCAGTCGGGTAAAAACAACAGAACTCATGTAATAATTAAAATATATCACTTGGGAAGTATGTCCAAATTTTATTCCGCATACGTTTTATATATATATATTATTAGTGTGATTATGCGCAATATTTTTGCATTCAAAACATTAAACACTAAACATTATCATTGCGTTTATGTACTTGCAGCGGGGCTCCAGCTTATATACCCTTACATAGGACAAATAGGCTTCGAGCATTCGGGTTTCTTATATTGCAGATTTTTCTTAGGCTTGTAGTAGGCTTCTGTTGTATGTAGCACTCCTGAGTATCATCAATCCGCCACGCATCAGTTGGTTTACGACGACTGATCGAACTATTTGGAAGCATAAAAATGGCTTTTGCTGACTGCTAGTAGTCATACATCTGTAACTTGGAAAAGCTTCGCTTGTTGTTGCTTTTCTTTTGTAATCGTAAGGTTTCCGATGTTGCGTCACACCTGGAATGTTCTGATTGTTTTAGGAGTAATGCTGGTTGAATATTTTATTATGAATTTTTGGAACAACGCAAAGATCGGCGTACCTTTGCCTGGGTCTGTATGTACCGAATCTTAACCCGACAATGTTACCAAACGTGGTTTTTGTGTGTGGTCTCTGTGAGCTAAGTGCCTACCCCTTTGGTAATTTTATATATGTATAGGTATATTACATGTCGCACAACAACTTATCTTATAATGTGAACACATGTAAATGGATACGCAGTCACAAGGTAAACATCCTCCATCATTTTCAACGAGCTTGCATAAAACTGCACCGCGGAATAATAAAACGTAGTTTTGCATCTAAGGTAGGTACAATCACGTTCATAAGTGGAGACAATAACATGTTTTCATACTTTGAAAAACTTGTTTTCTAAATATGAAAACACTTAGTATGATTCGACTTTTGGACGTGACTGTACAATTCGGCGATTGTCCACGGCCATTTTATCTCCTGTAACATTTTCAAATTCCACATTCACCATCGTTAATTGCGGTATGACAGTACCACCACGCCGAGAACACATCTAATGAGCATGATCTATTGCCCAGACCACTATCCTAGTGGAGGCTGACGAGTTGGTGGTGAACACGGCGCTGCTGCAGTTGGCTGGCTATGCGCCTCCCGCGCAGCCCTACCACCCGCCATGTGTGCAGGCGCTGCCGGAGCTGGACCAGCTGGCCTACGATGCCATCATCCACTGCATGGAACACCTGGCCGTCTACCTGAAGTTCTGCGGGAACGGTGAGTGGAGAACCTTCGGTGTTACCTTTAAACTCTCATCCATCTCCTTTAAACCTTCATTTTCACGTGGTACCTTTTCAACTTCTCTGCAATACTCTGCATGCCACATCCTCACATCCCCTTCATCTTCAAATGCTCCGGCTCTAATATCTCTGTATGCATCATCCCATCCCATCTCATTTCCATATTTGAAAGACATCCTCACATCCCCTTCATCAAATGCTATATCTCCAAGATCTCCACATGGTACATCACTAACATCTCTAATCTAAGTACCACATTCCCACCATTTCACTGTTGCTTGTCTGACATTTCTTTCGCTTGATAGTTAAAATTTTTATACGTAATGTCCAAATTCTTTGTTTTACTATCAAACGTTTTTTTATAATGATGATTTACAGAATGTACAAACATTATGCACTTTACTATAGATAAGATTGTAAACGGTGACGTAGACAGCCCTGAATTACTCTATGCCATTGTGCCGAGTAGATTAACTTTAAGGCCTAATAAACAATTAATACCTCCCCGCACAAACACTAAATACCGTCGAAATTATTTTATTCCAAGAGTAATTATCTCATTTAATAATTTAGCTATTTAGAACTTTTTCGCACTAAACGTGCAGAATTCAGACGCTTGTATCTGAAAGACTTTTACGGACCTTCTGATTAGTGAGCGTAAACACAGACATACATATTACATATATTATTTCCTCTTGTTTCAATTACTTAGTTGCTTGCTTGTTTCAATTAATCTATACCACCAACTGCCATAATAGTTTTTATTTTACCTGTACTTATCTGTGAATACCTAATTGGCTACTTTGTTATATATTTTTGTTTTTAAGTTTCATGTATAAAAAGCTGTTGGTATGAATAAATAAAATAAATAAAAATAATTAGCAATAGGAGAATGAGAATAAAGAAGAATAATCAGTGTTTAACCTCATCTACATCGATAATCTTGCACAGCAAACAACAGCATGGTGGGTTCGCGACTGTCGCGTCCGATGCAGCGCAAGCTAGTGACGCTGCTGCAATGTGCGCTTACGGACGCAGACGGGCGTGGGAGGGCGGCGAGGGCGGCGCGCTCCCTCGGGGAGCGCACGGTCACCGAGCTCATCCTACAGCACCAGGTCAGTAACTGCAGCAGCAGCAAGCTAGTGACGCTGTTGCAATGTGCGCTTACGGACGCAGACGGGCGTGGGAGGGCGGCGAGGGCGGCGCGTTCCCTCGGGGAGCGCACGGTCACCGAGCTCATCCTACAGCACCAGGTCAGTAACTGCAGCAGCAGCAAGCTAGTGACGCTGTTGCAATGTGCGCTTATGGACGCAGACGGGCGTGGGAGGGCGGCGCGTTCCCTCGGGGAGCGCACGGTCACCGAGCTCATCCTACAGCGCCAGGTCAGTAACTGCAGCAGCAGCAAGCTAGTGACGCTGTTGCAATGTGCGCTTACGGACGCAGACGGGCGTGGGAGGGCGGCGAGGGCGGCGCGTTCCCTCGGGGAGCGCACGGTCACCGAGCTCATCCTACAGCACCAGGTCAGTAACTGCAGCAGCAGCAAGCTAGTGACGCTGTTGCAATGTGCGCTTACGGACGCAGACGGGCGTGGGAGGGCGGCGCGTTCCCTCGGGGAGCGCACGGTCACCGAGCTCATCCTACAGCGCCAGGTCAGTAACTGCAGCAGCAGCAAGCTAGTGACGCTGTTGCAATGTGCGCTTACGGACGCAGACGGGCGTGGGAGGGCGGCGAGGGCGGCGCGTTCCCTCGAGGAGCGCACGGTCACCGAGCTCATCCTACAGCGCCAGGTCAGTAACTGCAGCAGCAGCAAGCTAGTGACGCTGCTGCAATGTGCGCTTACGGACGCAGACGGGCGTGGGAGGGCGGCAAGGGCGGCGCGCTCTCTCGGGGAGCGCACGGTCACCGAGCTCATCCTACAGCACCAGGTCAGTAACTGCAGCAGCAGCAAGCTAGTGACGCTGTTGCAATGTGCGCTTACGGACGCAGACGGGCGTGGGAGGGCGGCAAGGGCGGCGCGCTCTCTCGGGGAGCGCACGGTCACCGAGCTCATCCTACAGCACCAGGTCAGTAACTGCAGCAGCAGCAAGCTAGTGACGCTGTTGCAATGTGCGCTTACGGAAGCAGACGGGCGTGGGAGGGCGGCGAGGGCGGCGCGTTCCCTCGAGGAGCGCACGGTCACCGAGCTCATCCTACAGCGCCAGGTCAGTAACTGCAGCAGCAGCAAGCTAGTGACGCTGCTGCAATGTGCGCTTACGGACGCAGACGGGCGTGGGAGGGCGGCAAGGGCGGCGCGCTCTCTCGGGGAGCGCACGGTCACCGAGCTCATCCTACAGCACCAGGTCAGTAACTGCAGCAGCAGCAAGCTAGTGACGCTGTTGCAATGTGCGCTTACGGAAGCAGACGGGCGTGGGAGGGCGGCGAGGGCGGCGCGTTCCCTCGAGGAGCGCACGGTCACCGAGCTCATCCTACAGCGCCAGGTCAGTAACTGCAGCAGCAGCAAGCTAGTGACGCTGCTGCAATGTGCGCTTACGGACGCAGACGGGCGTGGGAGGGCGGCAAGGGCGGCGCGCTCTCTCGGGGAGCGCACGGTCACCGAGCTCATCCTACAGCACCAGGTCAGTAACTGCAGCAGCAGCAAGCTAGTGACGCTGCTGCAATGCGCGCTGACGTTCGATAAGAGGCGTAACCGGCGCGCTTCCTCTGGGAGCGCACGGTCACTAAGCTCATCCTGTAGCACCAAGTCAGTAGCAGCAGCAGCAGCAAGCTAGTGATGCTGCTGCAATGCGCGCTGGTAGAAGTGTGTTGTGAACAACTTATGATGATAAATCTTAAGCCCAAAAGTGTAACGACTAAATTTGATTTTACTCGCCCATCTGTACTAACATAGCTATTAAGAAAACTGTTACTAACATTTTTATGGACTCTGGTCTGATAATAAACTTATATTATTATTATTATTATTAAATAACGCAAAACCTTTAATCAGCTCATGACATATTTTCTTCAATAATTTCTAGTTTGTTTTACTCGTATTTAATCCATCCGGCTGTTGCCCCGGTCGGTCGATGTAGGCCATCCAATATTCACGCGCTATCTACGAGTATATAGAAAATGTTGGCTTTATAGAATCCGCAGCAGCTGAGCGCTAATTTGTGGGCGGCGGTGCGCGCGCGCGGGTGCCAGTTCCTCGGGCCGGCCATGCAGGAGGAGGTGCTGAAGCTGGTTCTGCTGGCGCTCGAAGACGGCTCTGCACTCTCGAGGAAGGTACGTCTACTCCGCTAGTACAGGGTGGCCTGGTCGAAACTGACGTGAGATTTCAAGCTGCTATGATATATCTGGGGACAGTTTTCATACACGGATATCTGATCCCAAACTAAGCAGAGGTTGTACTATGGGTATCAGACAGCTGATATACATTACATAATTAGATACATACATACTTATATAGATAAATCAACATCCAGACAAAAGGCAAACACAAGTGCTCATCACACGAATGTTTGCCCTGGGCGGGATTCGAACCCGTGACCCTGTGCTTTGAAGGCAGGCGTACGGCTACGGGGCCGTCATAAAGCTTTAATCTGACCTGTGACCTCTTAAGGCCCGACAGAATTCTATTCTTATGGCTGTCTTAGTGTAGTTAAGTTTGTGTTTTCATCGATACGTTAAAAGAATTCAATTCAATTGGGTAGTAGCTGAGTAATCAGTCAAATCAGCTTCTTTTTATTTATTTATTTATTTGTTCATTTATTTGCAATCATGTACATAAATTGTAGGTATTAAATATAATAGTAAGTGAACCCTGTAAGGGTGTTGCAAAATTATTTAAGTAATTTGATTTAAAACAGAACCAAAACAATGCAATCCAAAATTAACAAAAACTAAATTGTAAAATATAAAATTCTTTAAGTTATTAGATTAAAATAATTATTCTCATAGCAGTCAATTTCTCAAAAAAAAAAAAATAACATTGTAAAATACTAAATTGTAAAGTGTATAAATTCATTAGATAAAATAATTAAAATTAAATAGTATTGCAAATGATTTTACACTTAAAATATCTATTATTCTTTATCATAATTTGCTGTGTGCATTGGAATTTTATTTTATTTATAAATTAAACTTCAAAACGGAAACTTTGTACCGAAGTAAAGAAGAAGGGGTTTCAAAGGGACAAATCAACAAAAGATATTCTTCCCTTTAAACACGACTTGTAAACTTTAATAATTTAATATAATAAACATTTTTTTTCGTCTAATTAAAATTGTAGGTAGTAAAATTATGTTTTTCTTTCGCAGGTGTTAGTGATGTTTGTAGTCCAAAGATTGGAGCCTCATTTCCCGCAGGCTTCAAAAACTAGTATAGGCCATGTCGTCCAGCTCCTTTACAGGGCTTCTTGTTTTAAGGTAAGCTGTATTTACTGGTTTTATTGAATATGCATACATACTCGTACATAACATCTCGCACATTTAAATTAACAAAAAGTTTTGTGGTTGGTTAAGTTACATATTTTAATACTAGTTATCTTGTGCTTTCTTGCACACATATTTATAAATTACTTTCAGTGTCACACAAATAAAAAAAAAAGTGAGCTGTACTATGTTTATTAGCAACACTACATAATTTTAGATAGATAGATAGATAGATAGATAAGACGTTTATTACGAAGCGGTACAAAAATAAAAGAAAGAAATACAGCAACAAACACGCATCATATCATAATGAATGATTTTCAGCCAATCATTGCCATTTTGGTGTTGCCCTTTATCGTTATTTAATTTCAAGTTGGCTCTTCACGCCTTGGCGAGGGAAGAGAAATGCAAGATAAAGTGTAGATACATTGACGTGCCTTATATTATAAATAAACATCGTTATCGACATGGCACGAATGAGAGTAATATAAAACAGAAATGGCAAATTTGTAGAACTATAGCTAAATTTACCTAAGACACGTACGACGCAAAACTACTGCACAAAACGCGGGTATTGTTGGAGGTCTAACTTAACAAAACCTGGTGTTTATTTCATCTTGATACGCCACCCAGAAATCGAGTTGTATTATTTTACTTTTTATAAATAAATATTTGGGGACATCTTCACACACGGCCATCTGATCCCAAACTAAGCAGAGCTTGTACTTTGGGTACCAGACGGCTGATATACATTACATAAATAGATAAATACATACTTATATAGACAAACAACAACCAGACAAGGCAAACAAGTGGTCATCACACGAATGTTTGCCCTGGGCGGGATTCGAACCCGCGACCCTGTGCTTCGGAGGCAGATACACTACCACCTGGGCTACGAAGCCGTCTTTTTTGTTTTAAATAAGTAAATATAGGGTAATTCAGATCTGCACGGACTTCACTCGCAACAACAAGTCATCTCATTACATCCCTCTCCCTGACCAACTAGCTGCATACACTACACCCCAACCTGCCGGTAAAAAGTCATAATCTCATTGCAAACATTCCACAGGTATCGAAGCGCGAGTGCGACTCATCGCTGATGCAACTGAAAGAAGAGTTCCGCACGTACGAGTCGTTGCGCCGCGAACACGACGCTCAGATCGTGCAGATAGCCACCGAGGCGGGGCTGCGGATAGCGCCCGACCAGTGGAGCGCGCTACTGTACGGGGACACGGCGCACAAGAGCCACATGCAGAGCATCATAGGTACACAAGTGACAAGTTTAGTGTAACATAGGAACAGCAGATCGGGCAGATAGCCACCGAGGCGGGGCTGCGGATAGCGCCCGACCAGTGGAGCGCGCTACTGTACGGGGACACGGCGCACAAGAGCCACATGCAGAGCATCATAGGTACACAAGTGACAAGTTTAGTGTAACATAGGAACAGCAGATCGGGCAGATAGCCACCGAGGCGGGGCTGCGGATAGCGCCCGACCAGTGGAGCGCGCTACTGTACGGGGACACGGCGCACAAGAGCCACATGCAGAGCATCATAGGTACACAAGTGACAAGTTTAGTGTAACATAGGAACAGCAGATCGGGCAGATAGCCACCGAGGCGGGGCTGCGGATAGCGCCCGACCAGTGGAGCGCGCTACTGTACGGGGACACGGCGCACAAGAGCCACATGCAGAGCATCATAGGTACACAAGTGACAAGTTTAGTGTAACATAGGAACAGCAGATCGGGCAGATAGCCACCGAGGCGGGGCTGCGGATAGCGCCCGACCAGTGGAGCGCGCTACTGTACGGGGACACGGCGCACAAGAGCCACATGCAGAGCATCATAGGTACACAAGTGACAAGTTTAGTGTAACATAGGAACAGCAGATCGGGCAGATAGCCACCGAGGCGGGGCTGCGGATAGCGCCCGACCAGTGGAGCGCGCTACTGTACGGGGACACGGCGCACAAGAGCCACATGCAGAGCATCATAGGTACACAAGTGACAAGTTTAGTGTAACATAGGAACAGCAGATCGGGCAGATAGCCACCGAGGCGGGGCTGCGGATAGCGCCCGACCAGTGGAGCGCGCTACTGTACGGGGACACGGCGCACAAGAGCCACATGCAGAGCATCATAGGTACACAAGTGACAAGTTTAGTGTAACATAGGAACAGCAGATCGGGCAGATAGCCACCGAGGCGGGGCTGCGGATAGCGCCCGACCAGTGGAGCGCGCTACTGTACGGGGACACGGCGCACAAGAGCCACATGCAGAGCATCATAGGTACACAAGTGACAAGTTTAGTGTAACATAGGAACAGCAGATCGGGCAGATAGCCACCGAGGCGGGGCTGCGGATAGCGCCCGACCAGTGGAGCGCGCTACTGTACGGGGACACGGCGCACAAGAGCCACATGCAGAGCATCATAGGTACACAAGTGACAAGTTTAGTGTAACATAGGAACAGCAGATCGGGCAGATAGCCACCGAGGCGGGGCTGCGGATAGCGCCCGACCAGTGGAGCGCGCTACTGTACGGGGACACGGCGCACAAGAGCCACATGCAGAGCATCATAGGTACACAAGTGACAAGTTTAGTGTAACATAGGAACAGCAGATCGGGCAGATAGCCACCGAGGCGGGGCTGCGGATAGCGCCCGACCAGTGGAGCGCGCTACTGTACGGGGACACGGCGCACAAGAGCCACATGCAGAGCATCATAGGTACACAAGTGACAAGTTTAGTGTAACATAGGAACAGCAGATCGGGCAGATAGCCACCGAGGCGGGGCTGCGGATAGCGCCCGACCAGTGGAGCGCGCTACTGTACGGGGACACGGCGCACAAGAGCCACATGCAGAGCATCATAGGTACACAAGTGACAAGTTTAGTGTAACATAGGAACAGCAGATCGGGCAGATAGCCACCGAGGCGGGGCTGCGGATAGCGCCCGACCAGTGGAGCGCGCTACTGTACGGGGACACGGCGCACAAGAGCCACATGCAGAGCATCATAGGTACACAAGTGACAAGTTTAGTGTAACATAGGAACAGCAGATCGGGCAGATAGCCACCGAGGCGGGGCTGCGGATAGCGCCCGACCAGTGGAGCGCGCTACTGTACGGGGACACGGCGCACAAGAGCCACATGCAGAGCATCATAGGTACACAAGTGACAAGTTTAGTGTAACATAGGAACAGCAGATCGGGCAGATAGCCACCGAGGCGGGGCTGCGGATAGCGCCCGACCAGTGGAGCGCGCTACTGTATGGGGACACGGCGCACAAGAGCCACATGCAGAGCATCATAGGTACACAAGTGACAAGTTTAGTGTAACATAGGAACAGCAGATCGGGCAGATAGCCACCGAGGCGGGGCTGCGGATAGCGCCCGACCAGTGGAGCGCGCTACTGTACGGGGACACGGCGCACAAGAGCCACATGCAGAGCATCATAGGTACACAAGTGACAAGTTTAGTGTAACATAGGAACAGCAGATCGGGCAGATAGCCACCGAGGCGGGGCTGCGGATAGCGCCCGACCAGTGGAGCGCGCTACTGTACGGGGACACGGCGCACAAGAGCCACATGCAGAGCATCATAGGTACACAAGTGACAAGTTTAGTGTAACATAGGAACAGCAGATCGGGCAGATAGCCACCGAGGCGGGGCTGCGGATAGCGCCCGACCAGTGGAGCGCGCTACTGTACGGGGACACGGCGCACAAGAGCCACATGCAGAGCATCATAGGTACACAAGTGACAAGTTTAGTGTAACATAGGAACAGCAGATCGGGCAGATAGCCACCGAGGCGGGGCTGCGGATAGCGCCCGACCAGTGGAGCGCGCTACTGTACGGGGACACGGCGCACAAGAGCCACATGCAGAGCATCATAGGTACACAAGTGACAAGTTTAGTGTAACATAGGAACAGCAGATCGGGCAGATAGCCACCGAGGCGGGGCTGCGGATAGCGCCCGACCAGTGGAGCGCGCTACTGTACGGGGACACGGCGCACAAGAGCCACATGCAGAGCATCATAGGTACACAAGTGACAAGTTTAGTGTAACATAGGAACAGCAGATCGGGCAGATAGCCACCGAGGCGGGGCTGCGGATAGCGCCCGACCAGTGGAGCGCGCTACTGTACGGGGACACGGCGCACAAGAGCCACATGCAGAGCATCATAGGTACACAAGTGACAAGTTTAGTGTAACATAGGAACAGCAGATCGGGCAGATAGCCACCGAGGCGGGGCTGCGGATAGCGCCCGACCAGTGGAGCGCGCTACTGTACGGGGACACGGCGCACAAGAGCCACATGCAGAGCATCATAGGTACACAAGTGACAAGTTTAGTGTAACATAGGAACAGCAGATCGGGCAGATAGCCACCGAGGCGGGGCTGCGGATAGCGCCCGACCAGTGGAGCGCGCTACTGTACGGGGACACGGCGCACAAGAGCCACATGCAGAGCATCATAGGTACACAAGTGACAAGTTTAGTGTAACATAGGAACAGCAGATCGGGCAGATAGCCACCGAGGCGGGGCTGCGGATAGCGCCCGACCAGTGGAGCGCGCTACTGTACGGGGACACGGCGCACAAGAGCCACATGCAGAGCATCATAGGTACACAAGTGACAAGTTTAGTGTAACATAGGAACAGCAGATCGGGCAGATAGCCACCGAGGCGGGGCTGCGGATAGCGCCCGACCAGTGGAGCGCGCTACTGTACGGGGACACGGCGCACAAGAGCCACATGCAGAGCATCATAGGTACACAAGTGACAAGTTTAGTGTAACATAGGAACAGCAGATCGGGCAGATAGCCACCGAGGCGGGGCTGCGGATAGCGCCCGACCAGTGGAGCGCGCTACTGTACGGGGACACGGCGCACAAGAGCCACATGCAGAGCATCATAGGTACACAAGTGACAAGTTTAGTGTAACATAGGAACAGCAGATCGGGCAGATAGCCACCGAGGCGGGGCTGCGGATAGCGCCCGACCAGTGGAGCGCGCTACTGTACGGGGACACGGCGCACAAGAGCCACATGCAGAGCATCATAGGTACACAAGTGACAAGTTTAGTGTAACATAGGAACAGCAGATCGGGCAGATAGCCACCGAGGCGGGGCTGCGGATAGCGCCCGACCAGTGATAGAATAGGGTATTTGACTACTTTTTTTAACTTTGGACTTTTACTCAAGGTTTGCCAATGGAACATGGAACGCAGCATACTTGGAGTCTAACTGACAGACCGAGTACGTAACACAACGCTTCCCAAACTCAAATCTCAGATGTAGCTCAGAAGGCCGCGTACCTTAAATGGGATTGGGCCGGTCACGTTTCCCGAATGCCGTCCGACCTCTTCGTTACGAATTCGATCTAATCGCGTAATGCCCATAGACTTAGAATTTTTTCTATGGTAACGCCACACGTTACCCGCACTGAGCTAGTAGTAATAATTATAAGCACGCACGAGTGACATTTTGTCATCGTGACAATATGTCTCTCTTGAGAAGTATCTCGAGAGACCGTTCGAATGCTTCGACTCCTAGTTCCATGCGTCTCCGTCCGAACTTCAATAGCCTCATAAGAAACAGTGTGTTCGTTTTTAATAAAACATAGTATTTGCTAATAATATAAAAAATAAATTATTTTACCCTATCCAGGACACCATCCTAATGCATTTCGAAAAATCGATTGCGTGTCTGCCTTTACGCATTACATTTTAACTGAAATTATAATCAGACGTATTTACACAAACGTGACGTCATCTTTGTGTAGTCTCATACACTTTTCATGTAAGTTGACCGTTTTGACAAATAGAGAGAAGTTAATTTGGCTGGTCTGTAACCATGCCTGCTATTGGTCGTTGCAGATAAGTTGCAGACGCCGCAGTCGTTCGCGCAGTCAGTCCAGGAGTTGTTCATCGTGCTGCAGCGAACGGGCGACCCTGCACAGCTGATCATGATGAGCATGCACCTAGATCGGCTGGCCGGACTCGACGCCAACCCCGGTATGATTTTTTTTAAAGAGCTGTCCGTATTGTTTATTTATTATAAAAGGAAAGTCTCCGTGGCTGAGTGGTCGAGATTTCGACGTCCATTACACAGGTTCCAGGTTCGATTCCCGGTGGCGACACCGTCAAGCAAAAATATCTTTGTGAAACTTTCCCCAGTTTGAGACATTGCAGGCTGAATCACCGGATTGTCTGAAAAAAAAGGAAGATGATTCCGTGCTTCGGAAGGCACGTTAAGCCGTTGGTCCCGGCTGCTATTTAGTCTTTACACGAGCCATGTTAGGCCTTTAGCGGCTCTATAACACTGACACCAGGGTTTGTGAGGTTGGTTGTTGACCTTACAACCCACACGATGTAGAAGAAGAATTTATTATAAAAGGATTCCGGTAAGGAATGAAAAGCAGCACCCTTATAAGATCACTTCGTTGTCCGTCTGTCAAGATAATTTTTTCTACGAAATGCGTGCAATCAATAGGGGATCGGACTACTTTTATTTTATTTTATTTTATAAATCCAAACTTCTTAGTTTCTGCTATCGAACACTAAAATAATTTTTACTCTATCTTTAAAATTGACCGAGTTATAAAGGTTTGAAATTCAAGATTAGACAGAGAGGCACATACCCACTTGTGACGTCATTTGTTAGTAACGCCATATTATCTCCATACAAAAATCGTTTTTGAAAGAGACAGACATATTGAAACTTTTAAAAATCACTGTAAATTCATTTTTCAACCGGTTCTGTTTTTTTTTTCGCGAATCGTCTGCTACTAATCTATATTTTAAAAATAATTCATAAAATATGGTAAAAGGAACAGTCCGATCCCCTATTGCTGAAGTCTACAGTCCTTTGAAGCTGTCAAAAGCTACAGCTTATTTCTAAGTTATAAAAATGTACGATCATTTAATGTCGTGTTTTTATAAATATTGATGCTTGCAAAGTGAATCAACACCTAATACTTTCCGTTGATCTAAAATCAAATAAAGGTATAAATCCGAAAATGGATAATAAGTGCAGTCGAACCAACTGAATAGTGAATAACCCACTTTGCCTATAATTCGTTTGAAACCGTCAAAACAATAAGGCGGCAAACTGTAACCGTCAAATGTAGGTTCAGGTAAATTTCGACCTACTTGTATTTGAGTGACGGGAAGAAAATGAGAAAGAGAAAAAAAATAGAAAATGGTCATGATTCAGTTGGTTCGACTGTAGATAAAAAAAAGTGAATTCTTCCTCATAGTGCGGAATATTGTCAAGAGATAGCGCGGCGCTACTTGCCAAATGAAATAAAAATCTACGTTCTCAATTACTATTATTCAGCCAGGATCATTTTAATAATAAAAAATGTATTGAATCGATTCTTACAAAGAGAAACTCATTTTGTATTTTTTAATTTCAACAAATTGTATCAAAATATTATGAGCCAGTAATATTTCAGTAATGAAAATTATATTATCTCGATTTTAACAAATCGATTCGTAGAGGCTGAATGTTCGCGATAGCCTTTTCTCAATAATTTATGCTTATAAAAAAGCAACCTATTATTTATTGTTTTGATGTTGGCGCGAATTAGATAAATTTTCGTTTTATTGTGTTACATTGATTATTGTTTTAAGAGTGATCAAGTGTTGATATTTAATGATAAATGTGAATAGTACAGCAACTAAAAATGCGCGCGATATAATAAAGGTTAGTTTTTACAACTCTTACATGAACAATTTTACCTGTAGTATCGTAGCTTTTGTAGGGGTAACTTTCTTAACAATTCAATTTTAATTATTTATTATCTGTTTTCTCACAAGTGTATTGAAAAACGTCGTACAACACACGGATCTTAAGTTTTATAACAAACTCGTGACATTATATTGTAATTTGCCACCTACGATCCTTGTTACGTAATGTACTATTTTAATTTCTTTTAACTACAACAGCGTGTTGAATATTACAGACGCGAAGAATCCCTCATGGCAGCAGTTGGCGCAAATCATGACGTCACTCAATGAGGTTGTGTCCGGGCTGATCAACTACTTGCAGCAGCAGGCCACGGGCCGGGACTCGAACCACAACCACAGCCAAAAACACGTCGTCCAGGACAGGTGCTCCGAGCCCGCTAGTGAGTCTCACATTCATAGAGCATCTGACTGAGATCATGACGTCACTCAAGGAGGAGGAGTGACGTCATGATTTGTTTGGACTATGATAGATGATGATGATGTAATCCTGTAATCCCTCATCAGGGACATAGGGCTCGAAGAAGAGATTTCCACTTTTCTCGATCTTGTGCGGCAGCTTCCAGGTCCTTCCAGCTGAGCCCAGTTGATGCAGCCTCTTTTTCAACTGAGCGCCTCCAGGTGATACGGGGGCGGCCCGGCCTTCTTTTCCCATGCGCTTGCCACGTTAACCCTTGTTTGGATAGATGATTATCTGGTCTTCTCAACGCATGTCCAATCCAACGATAGATAGATAACTCATTTATTTTCCAACAAACAGTACACATTCAAAATTACATACACAAAAGTACACGTACTTAAAAGTAGGCTACCGCAACGCGATACAATATTGTGCATACTGTGCTGGCAAAAAACCATGCTCTTCGTCATTCATTATGGACTGTAAGGTCGTAAGGTATAGCAGCTGGATGAGATAATGAAGCCGCTGAAGAGGTGGTCTCATATTCTAAATAAACTGCTCGTTCCTCATTCTCACCATCTTAAATACTGGTGTTAGTGTCAAGGTTATAGGTACCGAAGTAGAAAACTATGACAAAATGACCCTTTACTTCACTATATTGACACTATCTTCAGTGTAGAACAACATATACAGACAGGCCACTTAGCTAAACTTAGACAAGCGGCCATGACTGACAAATACTCGAAAAATGTTGACCGTTGTGGATTGCATTTACGCCCCGCCCACTGGGTTGGCGTTTGCTTGGTGCCAATTTTAGATAGAATACATGTTCCACAGCTTCAATAATCATTGTTTTCCAGTCCTCGAACATTCTGCAGTATAATTTTTATTGTATTTGCAGGCCAACCGTCTCCTTCAACGGCGGCGTCGACGCCCACACACGCGAAATACAAGGTGTCGATGTGTCGCGACGCGGCCACTCGCTCGTTCTGCCCGCGCGGCGCCGGCTGCACCTTCGCGCACTCCGAGGAAGAGCTCGAGAGGTACATTATATAATAGTCACGTGTTTACTTCTTTGGCACATTATGGATGATGACTTTTTTTTGTTTATTCAGATCAGTGTATGCACTTTTCCTTAGGTGCGCATAAACCGAATCTTTACCCAAAAATATTGACAAACGTGGTTAAAGTGTGTGCTCCCTAGGAGCCCACTAAAGCTCTGCTCACTCCTTCGGGGATATGAGCGTGATCTTTATGTATGTACATGTGTTCAAAAATCATACAAGGAAAGCGCCATCATAACTAAAAATACCGTCTTCGTAACATCTTGGAGACAAGAAATACTTTTCTTCGGTGTACATTAAACTGTTGCGTCTATGCTTTGCGATTTTACATAATAATAAAATGCTGTGCTAGCTAAAATGTGCGAATATACGTTTTTTCTGTTTTATAACGTAAGCCCGAAGTATTTGGGCCTGCCTTAAAATAGCGCCGAGGTCTTATAATTTGTTATAACCTCGCGGGACCAGTCCAAATTTAGATAAGATAGATAAGATTTTGATTGAATAAAGGTATTTGACATAAAAGTTTCGAAGCCACTGGCATCCGAACTAGGCCGAGCTTGTGTCTCGGAAACCAGTCCCTTCCATGTGAACATTTTCATATATTAGCCTTAGTATAATTATGTAATATACAACAGATAGTACAGATGAAGAAATGAGACTTAATGATAGTACACATTCGCATATGTATGTGCCACCAACAAAACAAGTGCCAAGCGGTCAGTTAACTTCTAACAATATACATACCCACCCAACCTCATAATTTATTTTTCTCAAAGTAAAATTGACCTAACTAACACTAAATTGACTATCTTCACACACATACTTTAATTTTGTCCGCATGTCTGTAACAGGTCCCTCAAAAAATTTATAGAGCATTCAGATATACGCACAGTACAAGACTGAATCTGTTTGGAAGCCCACGTTATTGTTTGTAACTTAATTGAAGAAGAGAAGGTTCTCAATTCAATTGTTACTGTTTGATTACATAGTCGATCGAATAGATAATACCTATCATACTTCGTGTTCTTCGTGATCTTTGGTAGAACAAATTGTTTGATTAAAGTAATGACTTTGAATTAATGCGAATGGGATACTTTATTGTTTTGTATATTTGTTTATTGCGAATCAAAGAAACACCGTAAGATTGTGAACGCCGTTAGTTTATAATCTTACTCGCGATATTATAAACTTACGGAAAATTGTGAACTGAAACCAACCATTTACAATTTAACGTATTATTTCTCGTTAGTTTATAATCTTACGATGTCAAACCGACAAAATATTGCGAGCGTTTGGCTACATGTTAAGCTAGTGTGAGTGAGATCGACGGGTGAATGCTTTTGTTTAGTACTTTTCGGATAAGTATACAAGTATACATGGGATACATAATACATTGGAATAATACGGATACATACTTATTTAAAGAACTATGAACTGCCCGATGTCTAATTTCGCATCGGTTATCTTTTAACCGAATTAAATGAACTGAATAGTACTAAAACTAAACAACCAGAGTCAATAGTAGGAATAAACTTAATTAAAAACAAGCTTTTAAAGCCGTGGAGTAGAGTATCCTTGTTAAGACAAATCCAATGAGCCCAAACACGACTAGGTTGTGGTGTGTATTTAAGGAGTTCCTATGGCCACCTTCCGGCTCCATCATGAGACCCTGGACATCACGTATGACTAAATATCTTGTTAAGACGAATCCAACGAGCCCAAACACGACTAGGTTGTGTTGTGTATTAGAGGAGTTCCTATGGCCACCTTCCGTCTACATCATCAGACCAGCTCCATGGTACCATAATATTGCATTGTCATCCCGCGATGACAACCGCTTACATAAGTGTACCAAATTTCAGCATAATCCAATGGCAAGGCAGCAAGTGCTTCAAAATTGAGTTTCAAGATTTCGCCCGAACATACCCACACATACATACAGTGCAAGCTAAATAAAAGCTTGTAAAAATCAAGGGTATCCATGGGACCGGTCCAGTGATAATAATGATAAACAATAATAAATCATTTATTTGCAATAAGACAAGTGTGGTGGTGCACGCAGGCAAGATTTTATACATTTAAAAGTTCAAGCACACTTAACCATAGTTGGCATGCAAGTTGGGTTTGGGTAAAACAAATTTTCAACAGCAACACATAGAATAATATTACGTACATACGTAATAAAGTAGAGATAGAAGACTTTATGCAACATCTTATCCTACTAGAAGGAATTCCTACCAGGAGTACCAGAAATGCAGCTGTTGAGTAAAAATTTTGGCCTAGCAACCATTTTTTTATTTTATAAATAAAAGTAATGTAAGGTAACTGTTTTATTTCCTCTGATCTTGGACTATTCCTATTTTTTACTTCAAAATGCATCTATTGATTTTCTATTATGCTTCTGGCTCTTAATTAATAATAGTTTAGTTTAGTTTGCGGTATAAAAATAAGTTTTTATAACCCCCTCCCCTATGCCATAGGGTATCGACCTATTAGGGCATAGGACTATCGGAGCTAAATGGTAGTAAAAAGTTTGTATTAAAAAAAATGTTTTGTGCACATCTGCGCAAAATATTGCGTCTAGGTCCACCGGTTTAGACTGCGCGGGGTGTAGGGTTATTCCGTTGTCCCCCACCACCACAACAGGATATTTTTTCTTCCGTAGTTCCGCAGTATATTCACTCGAAAAAAAAACCTTGGAAATGAGAATTATTTTTCCCGTTGCATCCCGAATACTGGAAACTACGGGAAAAAATATCCCGTTGTGTTGTTGTGGGGACAGCGGATAGTAAGACGTTACTGATTCTTGATAGTCTAAAATAAGCGAGCAAGTCAAATTCTGCAAGATAATAGCCTGGTTATAATAATATTCGCTGTCGAAGGTCGCTGGTGGTGGTGATCGTGCGCTTTGGCGTGCCCTTGGGGAGGCCTACGTCCAGCAGTGGACTGCAATAGGCTGATTGATATAACTAGTGGCTCCGTGAGCTGTAGACCTCGCGAGTACTTTTTTTTAAATGGCTGAGAAAATCTCGATAGCGCGTTTTAGAAAATCAGTCTACTGTACAGCGCCATCTGTTAATATTTATTTAGACTAAAAGATGCTTTATTACAATATTTCATTTAGGAATTTAATTTTTTATTTCATTTCGTATTTTTTTTTATTGATTGAGAAATATGACCTGTAGAGGAAAACAGCCTCAGCGGTAGACCTTGTAAGCTACCCCCATAACTCTGTCGTCCGAACAAACAGACACACACACACACATACACATATAAAAGCAATTTTGGCCAAGCTGAAGCAGAGACGCTTCGCTCGCTCGGTCAATAATATTTGGTTATAACGTGGAGTCTATCTAAACAGGTACAGATCGCTGCCAAGCGGCGGCGGCGGGCCGGCCGCGTCGAACGGCAACTACACATATTTGCCGCCGTTGCCGCAAAACATACCGATGCCGCAAAACATGCAGTTGGCACAAATGTACCCGCGACTCCCCTTCCACCCGCACATCGATAACTATAACGTGCCACGTAAGTATGGGAGACGTAAAGGGTTATGAGCGCAGACCTTGAACACACCAAATTCACTCGCTGAATACCTAGGTCTACGGTCGGGCGGGGTCTTAAAATGTTTACAAAATATTCTTTTTACACCATACGCCTCAAGGTATAGAATCTTGTCAAATGAAAAGTTGAGCGAGCTGCCCCCGCTGCATGACGACCGTCGGTAAAATACACCGGGCGACATATAAAGTGACCGCCAATAGTATCCAAGTCGATATCGCGCGAAGATAAGAACTACGTTACTATAGGCGGTTACGTTTTATGTCGCGCGATTTATTTTATGTACGGTTGTCATGCAGCGAGGGCAGGTGTCACCTCATATCGTAATCGGATCTCACTGCTTGTTAAAAATCTTCGCATGCCAAAGGACTTTAAGTGAATACACTGAGAAAAAAGTGCACTGGGGTAAGTCACTCTTTATAATGAGTCGACGAATTACTCTAAATTAAGTAGCAATAATTGTACTTATAATGAGTCCAACTTATACGCGTCATGCGCCTAGCTCATTACGTCCGTCTATCCCGTTTTTCTACGTATTATCTAGAGCTTTGCTACTTATGTAAGATGTACGGCTCATTAAATTTTTCTCAGTGTACATTCTTTCTTCGCATACTTTCGTTGTTGTGACAGCTACAGGATACGACAGCTTGCCCGAACGAATCCTCAACAATATACAGAGAAACAACAAAGACGTATTCTCTAGAGACAGTGGCTACAATGACGATGATTTCGATATAAACAGTCAAATGCAAAACATACTTGAAGAGATTCAGAAACTACCTTCCTGTTACAGAGAGCCCGTCGCGTAGGCTATTTAAATGTGTGCTCAACTTTAAAAATATTAAAATTGTGGAGGTAGTACGAATTTATCTTTTTGGCGGATGACTGAAGTTGGTTGATGATTAGAGGCGCAGACCGCCACGTCTACGAGTAATATACCAACTTCACTCACCCGCCAAAAAGATAAATTAATAGGTTTCATTTGTCTCATAATTTGCGTTTTGCTTCAGCGATGCCTCCTCCAGCAATGCCTCCGCCAGCTCTGCCGCCCGAGATGATTCCGCCACAGGAGTACCCTGAATCTGGTCACAATGTTGAAGGCATTCAACAACAGTAAGTCTCCGTAAATGTCCCTGTACATCTCCAAAACAAACAAACACACAGACATAAGACACCGATGTTTTGGGGTATCGTGTGTATAGCCACTGTTAGTCTTGCTAAAGACCTCTTCTTTCGAGTCGAAGGCTCGTCAAATAATTGACGTCAGCTAAAGACTGTGTTGATTTAAACTGTCGAATGTAAGACCTGTGATCTTTTTTAACTACCACTATTAGTGGCAACCAAGCTAGTGTACATATTGTAAACAATTCATCATCATCATTTCAGCCGGAAGACGTCTACTGCTGAACATAGGCCTCCCCCATAGGTTTCCAACGTGAACGGTCCTGCGCTACTTGCATCCACCGGCGCCCAGCAACTTTCACCAAGTCATATGTCCGCCTTGTGGAAGGCCGTCCAACACTATGCCTTCCGGCCCGTGGCCGCCATTCCAGAACCTTTCTTACCCATCGGTTATCGGTTCGTCGAGCTATATGGCCTGCCCATTGCCACTTCAATTTGCTTATTCTGAAAGTATGTCGATGACATTGGTCTTTCTACGTATCTTCTCATTTCTGATTCGATCACGTAATGAGATTCCGAGCGTAGCTCTCTCCATCGCACGCTAAGCGACTGATTTTGTTCATGAGACCAATAGTTAGCGACCACGTCTCAGTGCCATAGGTTACCTTGCAGACTGTCACAGTCGCTGATTAAAGACCTTAGTCTTCAAACTCTGAGGTATTTTGGACGAGAAGACATGCCGCAATTACCCGAACGCTGTTCAGCCGAGTTGGATCCGTCTACTCGTATTGACCTCTATCGAAGCTTTATCAACCTGACTGGACTTGTCCAAGGTAAATGTAGTGATCCACAGCTTCGATAGTAGCACTTCCAACCCTGACCGGTTTGGGTGCAACATGGTTATTTGAAGTTTCGTCTTATCCATCTTCTGTGATAAACGGATACAGGCAATCTTATAAGGGTACATTTTAAGTTATAAACAAAACCCTATAAAAATAATATCACAGCAACACTAATTCTGTCTTTGACCGTATATTGTATTGTTACTGTCGTGTATTTTAATTCATACACCCCAACACACACAAAAAACTCTACCCCTTTCCAAATGATGATGATGATGATTCACCCTCTTTCTTAAAATTCAAGTGGTTGAGTATTGGGAAAGGGGATGGGGTTATATGTGTGTGTGGAGGTGTGTGTGTTGGAGACCATGTTCTAAGCTCAACCACTATCGATGCGAAAGTGTGTTTGGTGAAGTTTGTTTCGACATTTCAAACCACACAATAACAAGAACAAATATCTCTAGATAGATAAACCTGATGTTTACATGTTACTTTCAGGAACTACCCGGCTCCAATGATCCACAACCAGCCTCCCCCGCCGCTGATGAACCAGAACGGCATGATGATTCCTCTGGCTGAGCGGACCCCCTACTACGGCCGCTTCGGAAACATACATCCGATCCACAAAGAGGCCGTCGCCAACAACTTGCAGTACCGGGAGTTTCCACCGCCAGTCTTCCAGGTCTGTTCTTTTTCGCGATAAAGGTTAGGAGTAGCCTGAACCGTCGAGCCTCCTTGAAGTTTCGGAAGAAGCTAAATAAGTTTCAGAACTTGGTTTCAGAAGTGGTCGCCCTCGGCTACGCTCCGGTTGTGTAAGGTTTTTCCCATGGGAATAAGACTTTTTCCCGTCAAAAGTAGCCTATGTGTTAATCCAGGGTACAAACTATCTCCGTTCCAAACATGCAAACCCATTCAGTAGTTTAGGCGTAATAGCGAAACAAACATCCAAACACATTTATAATATTAGTGTGATTATTTCCCTCCTCGTTTTAAGTCCCGCCCGTATGAAGTTCTATGCTTGTCTCATAAGTTGACTTTATGAGTCCCGTATGGGGTGCTATATTTGTCTCGTAGGATGACTTATTGAATTCTATATGAGTTCCTGTTTTATGTTTGTCTCATTAGACAACTTTATGTATTATAACATGAGGTTCTATGTTTGATTTTACATATAATTTAAGTCTTTGTAGAACTTGCCACGAATAAAGGCCGTTGCACTCCCCACAGGGCCCCCCCGGCAACCCTATGTACCAGACGCAAGAACAGATTGCGCCCATCCCGAACATATACGTGTCGGTGCCGCACGAACCGCCAAGGAACATCAGTCCCTATCAGTTCGATGACAGTAAGTTTTACTTTACAATTCGCATGTTCTATTATAGTACATTATACGATACGAGGATCGTAGGTGGCAAATTACAAACGAGGTGACTTTTGTAAGCCCGAGCCGTAGCGAGGGTTTATAATGTCACGAGTTTGTTATAAAACCTAAGATCTGTGTGTTGTACGACGTTTTTTAATACACTTGTGAGAAAACAGGTAATGCAACATGAAAAATAATACAGATTCTACAAAATTAGTACCATACTCGTACTAAAAATTGCTTTCCTTTCTAAAAGCACAATGATTGAGAAAAGGCACTAAGGCCTAAACACCCCAATTCTGGGTAGGACGTATATGATGGCGTATGCTCCCACCATACGCTATTGGTGAAGGTAATACTGGCTTGTCTGTTAAAGTGATTCATGACGCGCATATGAGATTATAATGTATTGCATGAGAACGTTGAATTTCTTATTAATTTCGATAAGATAGGTTCATGACTTCTTACATATAAGTTGATACTCGAAGAAAAACCGAAGCATTATGCTTAGTGTATCTGTCTGTACCCATAGTACAGACGACAAAGGATATAGTCAGGCCAGGCTGCTTGAAACGGATTCAGTTTTCTCTGGTAATTATTTATGCTTTGTCATGAAATTTCGCATAATTGTGCAGTTCGATATACTATACATGTAAACAAAATTTCATATAAAATATCTCTTGAGAAAATTCAATACCGTTTCAAGCGGCCTGGCCTGACTATATCCTTTGTCCTCTGCACAAGCTTCGCTTAGTTTGGGATCAGATGGTCGTGTGTGAGATATGTTCCCACATTTTTTATTTTTTTATTTCAGTGACGGCAGTGCAATCAGAGATGATGCCGGAGTACCGCGTGAAGCCAGCGTACGTGTCGGTCCCGCGCGAGCGGCGCCCGGACCCGCCCTGGCCGCCCGGCAACGACGTAAGTCACTACACAACGTGTTAGCTATACCCTTTCGCGGGCATGATAATAGTATATTTTATCGCACGGGCGCAAAGGAATATTTTTACGGCGAGGGCGCTATTTTGAGGTCATCGTAAATAATACTTGTACAATTAATTATTCATTGTTTTATTTTCAAAATAAAAGAAATTTTTAAAACATTATTAATCCCGACCTTTACAAATACTTATTTTTTTCAATAGGTATTCAATTTCGAAGGGATGCACAACACGTTACCGCACTGCTCAAGCTCGTCTGAAGATGTAAGTCATGTTGTTGTTGTTATGGTTTGATTGGTTATTGTTGTGGTGAATGTTTGACCGTATTTATTTATTAAGTACTAGCGCTTCAACAACTTCGCTTGCGTGACAAAGTTTTATCTCGTAGAACACTTGCGGCGGCTCTATAACCCTGACGTGAGGTCGGATTTCGAACTTACTTTAAGATAACTCTGCTTCTAGGCGGCGCGGCGCATCAAGATGAAACACGCACAACAAGTTTTCATAAAATTAACTAAACTAAGTTGTTTTTAATTTAAGTTAAACCTCCAGCAATACAACTATGAAAACCGAATTCAATTCGGTGCAGTAGTTTTTGCGTGATGCGGGAACAAACAAACAAACATACATACAGACAGACAGACAGACAGCAATTCTAATAATAATTGTTTTGGCTTCTATTGCTCTTATAAAGACCCCTCATACTCGTATACCTAATATTTTCTTAAATATCTTCTATGTTCAGACTTCGATCAGTTACAATTTTATTATATGTATAGGTATAGATAGATGTGCGGTATATAGGCATTATTGTATGTGCGGTATGGTTGCAGATGTTTAACGTGACGAGCGACCGGCGGGCGGTGGGCGCGGACCGGCTCGGGGCCGCCGCCGACCTTTCCAACAGAGCGGACGACGTGAGTACAGTGGGGAGAATATGCCAGATAGACTAGATAATAATATGAACTCTTGAAACTATATTTTAGAGATTTTCATAAGAACAGTGTGTTGACTCAAGCACACGTCAACATCGAGACTCTCAAACAAAAGGAACAATTCGTAATTCAAAATATTTAAAACGTTTAGAATGAAATATGAAAGCTGACCAACAGCCAGTAACCATAAAGGAGGCCACACCTTACAGTACTACCACAGAATTTGTGGGTTATGAAATATCTAATTAAGCGACAAAATCTAAAAAAACAGTTATTAATTCAGATTGTTTTTATGTATAATTAGCGATGTATTGAGCGAGCCCCAGTTCTAGTGCTTTATCAAGAGTGATTTTTGAACTCTAAATTCGCTAAAATAGATATTTTTTTGCGAATATTCAGCCTGTACGACATTCGATCAGCATGAATCGATCGAACGAGTTAATTTTATGTTTACTTTTAAAATGTTGCCGACTGATAATAATTTGGTACAATGTGTTGCAATAAACAAATATCGATATTTTTAGGGTTCCGTAGTCAAATGGCAAAAAACGGAACCCTTATGGATTCGTCATGTCTGTCTGTCTGTCTGTCTGTCCGTCCGTATGTCACAGCCACTTTTTTCGGAAACTATAAGAACTATACTGTTGAAACTTGGCAAGTAGATGTATTCTGTGAACCGCATTAAGATTTTCATACAAAAATAGAAAAAAAAAACAATAAATTTTGGGGGTTCCCCATACATAGAACTGAAACTCAATTTTTTTTTTATGGATAGGTCTTCAAAAATGATATTGAGGTTTCTAATACCATTTTTTTCTAAACTGAATAGTTTGCGCGAGAGACACTTCCAAAGTGGTAAAATGTGTGTCCCCCCCCCCCTGTAACTTCTAAAATAAGAGAATGATAAAACTAAAAAAAAATATGATGTACATTACCATGGATACTTCCAACGTAAATTGGTTTGAACGAGATCCAGTAAGTAGTTTTTTTTTAATACGTCATAAATCGTAAATCGTAAACCGCGGCTACTATCTAGTCGTTACACGAGCCAAGTCAGTGGCCTTTAGCGGTTCTATAACACTGACACTAGGGTTTGTGAGGTCGGTTGTCGACTTTACAACCCACACGATGAAGAAGAAGAACCGCGATTTACCTTTCATTAAATCAACCAATTCAAATGTAAACAATTAAAAGTAAAAAACATTTTTAATAAAAACAAGCTTTCATAAAAAAATACACTATTATTAAAACATCGATCAAAGTTACAACGAACTACAAGAACTTTTATGTTACTTGCTGCTACGGAACCCTTCATGGGCGAGTCCGACTCGCACTTGGCTGCTTTTTTATTATTAGTATGAGCCTGGCTGGCAATGCATCCGATAGAATATAGATAGAATAATTTTGAATGACATTTAAAAAAAGAAATGAATATTGCTCTAGTGCGGTAAATCATTTACCACACAGTTTAGTGCCATCGTAAGTTAAATTTTCTAGTGAAATTGTTTTTTTTCCTACAGCAAGAGCTTGAAGAGGAGCTGCAAGCTTTAGAGCGGCGCATCGATACCGAGTTAGACTAGGGAGGCAAGATGGCGGCGTCAGCGACACGCGGGAGCTCCAGCCGCGCGCCTCGATATAAACTGCAACAAACGTGTCATCTGCTTGACAGACACCGCGTTATATCGTACTTTAAATCAATAAGCTACGTCACACTTGAAGCCCGTTCAGCGTAAAGGTACTATACGAGAAAACAAGATAAATAATTGTCCTTATTTCTCTTTATACTCACGTGCTTCCGGTCCGTTAGCGTTTTAAGTTAACCATTTAACTCGTTTTATATTGTTGTTATAGTTGGGTTCTCTATAATTCGATTGTCTTAATGCAATATCGTATTTTTCGTTATTTTTAGCGAATTTATTTTAACGGACAAGCTCATGACACGTTTAAGTTTCACGATGCGAGTTCGCTACATTTTCTCTAGAGAAATGATATGCGGTGGTGATAGGCGAAATTTTTATAGGATTCTGGCCGGAACAAAAAGTCATTCTTGGCTTATTTTGTTTAATAAAATAAAAGAGTAATTTCTATATTTATAAATTCTAAGTACTATTTTATTTTCCTGAAATACATCATTAAGTGTATGATCTGTTAAGAAAGAGGCCTAAATGTAAATATTTTGTATTTATTTGTCACTCCAAGCAAAAGCTGAATAAAATTTTCGGGTCTTTTAATGTAGTATATCGAAAGCTCTTCAGGATGAAATGTACGAGCTAAACTGTAGTTATAATTGTAGTATTTGTGCTAATAGTAAAAAATATAAAACAGCTGACTTTGGCCTGTCTCTAAAAACAAAATAGGCACTAATATAAGTTTCGAATTACTATGTTCCGGTCTGAAACACTACTATGGATGTTTAAGGTGAGAACAGTTTTATATTTGGAGACTGAAATCAAGTCGAGCGCCGCGTGGCTAAACGACACGCGGCGACAAGGTGGGTGGTATTTCTATTAAAAATGTTATCTTTTTCACGTTAACATAAATTATCGTCGTCTAGTTATTGTGCGTAGATTCATGTATTTTAAACGAATTAACTTAGATCTTCCAAACGACTTCTATTACATTGTGTTGTACAGAAATGTGCCACAATAATTGACGGTATTCTTAAATCTCTGGCGGAAGAGTGGTTAGATACAGCTGAGCTTAACATGTGAAGTTTAATCTTAATTATTGCCATTCTAATTAATAAGTTCCATCGTCAGGAATACAGTTCCTTTTCGACAAAATCTTTTCTGGATAGTGTGCGGTAAACCATTCCACTCTATATTCTAAGCTCGGTTTGTATCTAACTTCAATCGACTGCCAATGCGATTTGCTTTTATTATGTCCTTTATTACTTATTTATTCGATAGATTTTATGTGTCTGGCTAGATCTTACACTCACATTTTACTTCCTCATTAATCTATATTTTTAATCGATTAGTTAAGATTTGTGTATATCAAGTCTAAGTCTAACGAAGTTAGAATATCGACCACTGATATGTTTCGCGCACGATAGGGGCCACAACCGCGGGGCCTGTGCCGTGCATTGCGTAGCCAATACTGAAAGTCACGTATTGACTACAGTCCGATGTACACACATCAAAAAAAGTTTATTGACCTTGGACCGGGGTTACAAACTTACAGGCTACAGGTTAACTTCTATTTTCGCATGTGCTCAAATATACTCTATACTTTCTTCACGTAGTTTAACGCTTCTGACCTAGATGGCGTACTACAAGATGCATACCAATACATACCTTAGCTTAAAGAAAATAGGAATCGTTTTTGCAAGCTCTGAGCGATCGCGTGGCATGTTTACTGACATGCTCGGAGGAAATGTCCTCCGAGACTGACATGTGATGCTATGCGGACCTACTCATAGTTATGACACACGCGCCCCGCCCACTTGTCCATTCCTCCTCTTGTTTTATATTCCGTCATTATATCAATGTCTATTACTGACAGATCCAAGCGACAGTGCCGCGAGACCGCATCTGTAGGAACGAAGTTGACGCCAAGATCCGAATGCCACCTTAAGAGACTTGGCTCTTTAAGTCGATAAGAGACATTTGACATCGTGAAGTTCTATTGTATCGTAGAAAACATAGTAATTTATTTATTTTATTTTGGATGAAAAGTATGTTAAGGCAAATAAAAAAAATAAAAAATTCTTAATGAAATGTGTAAATGTATGGCGTCGATGTCCGTCCAAGTACAGAGTCATAAGACAAAACCCATCCAGTTGCTCAGAGGAGTGAGACAGGGGGATGTCATCTCTCCGAAACTGTTCTCCAACGCACTAGAGGATGTCATCAAAACCCTAGACTGGAACGGATTGGGCATCAACATTAATGGCGAATATCTCAGTCACCTCCGCTTTGCCGACGACATAGTGATAATAGCTGAATCGTTGCAGGATCTGCAAAAAATGCTGCACATTCTTAACGCTGCCTCATTGTCAGTCGGTCTCCGGATGAACTTGGACAAGACTAAGGTCATGTTCAACGAACTAATCATTCCGGAACCGATCTCGATCAATGGCAAAGTGCTCGAAGCTGTTCAAGAATATGTCTACCTCGGGCAGACATTGCGCTTGGGTAGAGACAACTTCGAGCGTGAAATCGCAAGAAGAGTACAGTTAGGCTGGGCAGCATTTAGAAAACAGCGTCATGTCTTCTTGTCGCCACTACTGCAATGCCTGAAGAGCAGGGTGTATAATCAGTGTGTCCTACCCGTATTGACATACGGAGCCGAGACGTGGAACATGACGGTGAAGCTGGCCCATCGGCTACATGTCACTAAGCGAGCCATGGAAAGATCTATGCTTGGTATTTCGCTACGGGATAAAATCCGAAACGAAATCATCCGGCAGAGGACCAAGGAAGTTGATATCGTCCAAAAGTGTAGCAAGCTGAAGTGGCAGTAGGCTGGCCACGTCTGTCGCAGATCCGACGAGCGTTGGAGCAGACGGGTTCTCGAATGGAGACCACGTCTCGGGAAACGTAGTGTGGGACGCCCCCCTGCCAGGTGGACTGATGACCTGAGGAAGGTCGCTGGTGGTGGCTGGATGAGGAAAGCGGGTGATCGTGCCCTTGGGGAGGCCTACGTCCTGTCGACTGCAATAGGCTGCTCGATGGATTAGTGACATAACATTATCAGTCGCGAGCTGAAACTCAAAATTGCTGCAGAATGATAATATTCTTAATTTTTAATTCGTTTTGATGCGCAGGACTTCTGATTTCTTGCATTCAGCTTCATTTTATAAGTATGATGTCACATTGCTGCAATGTGTGACGCGATGTGTTTCACAATTTTGAGTTTCAGTCAGAATCGCTACTGGACCGCAGAAAGCCTAGGCCAATAAACCCTTATTGTACAGCAAAGCTCTGAACTTAATATTATGTCAGTCTTGTCCTTTTATTTATCTGAAAAATTAAAGGATAAGATGAATAAATATAAAAAGCGCGCGTGTGTTCAGGCAACAAGCAAGCGGATTCCAGTTGCATACTTTTTTTTATTGGCACAGCTTGTACATATTTTATTAATTTGTATACGCTGTGCCAAGCTGTGTTTATTAAACTTTGATTTTCCTCCAGTTGTTGTAAGGAAAAAGAGATCAGAAGTTGTAATTCAATCGATTTCTCTTTTGCCTGTTCTATGTCTGTTAATACTTGAAAAAGCTGTCATTTACTTAGGGCATACTAAAAGTTTCTGGATTCTGATAAATAGGACTAGATATAAGACTTACGATACATTTATTGTTTTCCAATGTATATTCCCTCGCAATTAATGCATTTTTGCATTCGCTGAAACCACTGTACAAAGCAGTTGGACCAGTCTTCCTTAGGGACCTCTTCAATGGCTTCATGAAACGCATTCACCACCGATTCAGGGCTCGTAAAACGTGTGCCTCTAACGTAGTCTTTAATTATTGGAAACAAAAAGAAGTCGCAGGGTGGTTCTGTTAAGTCATGCGGTATCCCTCGAGTACAAAGCTTCCGAACCTTCAGATGCACATGTAAAATGTTCTGCACTGGACTCATTCCAATGTTAACAAAGCACGAATTTGCTGGCAAGTCATTTTTTTGTCAGTTTTAATAAGTTGTCGTACGGTGTCAATATTAGAGTCTGTAACCGCAGTCGCCGGCCGACCTTCACGTACCTCGTCATGGAGATGATCACGTCCACGTCTAAATTTCCCAAGCCACGAATACACAGAGCTGCGACATGGTGCTTCATCACCAAATGCCAATTGAAGTCTCTGGCAACGCTCTTGTTGACTTAAGCCACAACGAAAATCATAAAAAAATATTGAACGAAAATGTTCACGAATTAAATTCATTTTGATAGCGTCACACAATTTTCGAAAAGACGTCACGTTGTAAAAACAAATGACAGTCTCGCAAATTAAAAAGTAACATGTTCCCAAAGAGTTCCATTTTCGAATTACATAATTGTTTTTTAATTATTTTATTGTAAGTAGCCAGATCCAGAGACTTTCAGTATGCCCCACGTACAAGTATTTAACTAATCCTGAATTTTTAATTTCATGCCAAAGTTGTAAACAAAGGTATGGCCGTTGTAGAAAAATTAGTGCAATTTTAAAGATTACGATTATTGCGAAAAAAGATTGTTAAAATTTATTTTCATCTGTTATAAAACTTCATTAACAACCAAACATAATGACTCAGATAAATTTGTAAAAAGCTGCAACATACATTTTGTTTAAAGGAAATTAGTTTTTCTCGTGCAAAATAAAAAATGAACTTGCAACACCAAAGAAGTTCACAACATTTTTGGAGGAGGATAAAATGTGCAAACTCGATCACCTGATTGATGACGTAGTAGAGCAATTTATAATAAATGTAACAGACGAATCTGAAGAAAGTTTATCAGATTCAGAATAAAATTGTTGTTTTTATTTTTCATCCTCATCAATACACTATACAGGTTATTTTGAAACCATTTGGCATATTCAAATATAGTATTTAGATTAGACCGCCATTTACAACAACTTTTCCCAAGGAAAATAGGTCTAAAGTCAATTTTTGGACCTTCCTTAATGGTGTTAGCGACTTTTGTATGAAAAGTCCCGTCGATATGTCGATGACGCTGATGTTGTCAGCTCTATAGGCAGGGTTCAAACCCCGCTACGGGCAAACATTTGTGTGATATGAAGAGACTCTTGTCTTATTTCTAAAAAAATACAACAAAAAATGTTTTTGATAACTGGAATGTCATTTTGACAGTGAAGTTTCTTTGTTTACAACTTTGGCATGAAATTAAAAATTCAGGAAATCGAACTAGAATAATCTTAAATCTTTCTAGAGAATGTTAAAGTGATTTTTATAGACCGAAGACATTTCTGTCTCAATCTATTGTGGTGACGTCATATTCGTGTCTCTCCGTTTATCCTGATTAAATGAGGTATATAGTTGTCGCTGCTATTGATAAGTTTCGCGAATAATTGTTAGAGTTTATATGTAAAGCACCTTGCACACGTACAGACGAGAAGTGAATAAACGCGTGGAGAGAACCCAGTTCAGACCAGCCTGTATTTCGGCAGGGCCTTTCAGTCCACGGCCTCACTCTCCACACTTTTAGTTTTGAACGAATCATACAAATTATATTTTTACTAAGTAGTTGTCGTATAATAGGAAGTTTTCTAACGGAATGTTCTTATCGACTCAATTTTTTAGCCAAGACCTAAAAGGTTCGGTTTTCTGCGCTAGGTTACTAATTACATATTATATAATATTACGAGTATATTATGATGTTGTTAAAAGCGAAAATGGTTTTAGCGTGTATTATATTATAGGCTTTGCTGGTCTCGTTAACAGATGTCTTAAATATTAGAGTAGCCAGAGGTAGACCGTAAGATGGAACTGAATACTATGTCATTTTCTGTTTTATTTTATATCGACATTCACAGTTCTGAACATGTATGTACAGAGCTTCTTTATTTAGAATAAACTGCGATTTGGCTTGGCATTGGTAACGAAATAAAGATATATTATAATATAAAATATATAATCGGATGTTTATTCTATGTGGAGACGCACTGTAGCAGACCGGCAAAGCTCGCTTCTGTCGTAATCATTACGATGCTAGATTATATAAGTAATATTTTGGTATATCGGGAGCGATACCTAAAGGCTGGTGATACATCTATTTAATTCTCTATCAAGAGAAAAATATATAAACGTAAGGCTGTAAAATAGATATCGCTGAGAGATTCAACTCAACGCCTGTGTAAATATAATATTTTTTTATTCACTAAATGCTGGGGCTACGACCACAAAATAATTACCTACTGGTTTGTCTCGATCGTGCTATGACGTCATCAAAGCTCAATCCTTCAACCAACGGTGTGCGTCTGTTATTATCACGTGATACCAGTAGACCGTTCGTATTGGTTAGTGCTTGTAAGATTTATTTATTTACTAGTAATTTGTTTTATTTTAATAGAGAATGCAGTAAGAGAAAATTTAGAGCGTAAATATTGAATATATTATGTGTTTCTGAAGGAGGTTCTCTTTTGACAATTTTTGTGGTGGTAGTCTTGGAAGCTTGTTGTGGAAGTTGGTACCGTTGTCGCCTTGTATCCGCCCCTCTGTTGCGGGCTCGTTGGGGGCTTAGCTTCATTCCTTGTTGAATTTCAGGAAGATAGTGATTTATTCTTATGGAGTTATACTGTTGGTTATCGTTAAAATAACCCTTCACCTTTTGAGTGCAATTTTTATAATACAATCCTCTTAATCCTACTTTTTTTAATTGTTTTTATGAAATCTTCATTCCGTCTAGGCAAGGATTGGAGTGAAAACTTCATAATGAAAAATTTCGCGCTCTTAATATGTAGGTGTTTTTATTCTAATTTATTGTAAAACTTGGTTGACAAACAATGATATGAGTGCATTTTCTGATAGACTTGTTAAAAACCTTACGAGCTGATGTACAGTCGAAGACATGAAGAAGTACCTATATATTGATATATTTCTATTTGTCCTCGATTGTACTAATGCCGTTTTGAGTGAATAATAAATGCAACAAAATATCCACGGACTTTATCTAATAAAAGTAAAATTGTCAAAATGGAAGAATCACAAACCTCAACAAAGTAATATGTCGACGACGTGAAACCTGTCTTAGTACGGCCAGGCTGGCGGCTCCAGTTTTGGAAGTATTGTGACAGTTTGAACATAGAGCAGAACGCTCGCCTCCGCCTGTACTTCGTCTCGTGCATTTAAATACAAAGAGACGCCACGACTCCAGGTTCCTCAAATATCGGCTTGATCTAAGCATGTTGTATAGTTCATACCAATTTTATTTTGGTATTTTATTTTTTCTTAGGAAAAGTCATTACGATATTTATAAACGGGGTCTGTTTAAAGACCTGTTACGAGTATGACTTATTATTACTTTGTGATCGTAACGTGCAATTCGCAAGACTTATAAATACGTTATATTGCTCAGTTTCAATTGTGAAGATGCGGTTACGCTTAAGATGTTGTATTTTAGTTAGTTACTTGTTAATAAATCGTTTCTTACTCGTCTCTCTCTTAATAAGGTTAATACTGTTGCTTCTTTATAAATATTTTTTATATCTGGGCAATAAACGTCTTTTCGAACTTAGAGCTGCATGCTCTTGGATGTATAAAATATATCCGCCCTGTGAAAACTGTTTGTATAGGTATTATATCAGCAGTCTGGTTTTGAATTATTAGGTTTGATAAATTTTGCCAGTTTGGCCACAAATACTCCGAATCCGCCCTCCTAATATTGCTCGTGCAATCCTCATTTAGTGCCTGACGAAGTCATGATTACAACCAACTTAAGTGTAGCCTCACCTTGATTTTATTTTATATAATGAACAACTATTAGCGAATTTTTAACATAACACTAATCTGTTTCACATTGTGATTAGGGTTATAATTTATTTTTATTATGTTATTACAATATGATACAATGGGCTGTTTCAGAACTCTAAGTTAAATTGTAAATGAGTTGTGATGGGATTTTTGTCGTAGATTTTCGAGTTTTATTATCTTCAGCTTCAACAGTGAGAGGAAAATAGATTATCTGAATGGCAATGGGTTTAAGTTTACTATGATTTTGTCTTCAAAAATACTTTGATATCCTATGCAAATATTTAAATGTAAATTGATAGTTTTCTTCCAATCGTATATTAATTGATTTGTTCTAAAACCTTTTTGTACATATCGTTAATTCTTGTATAATTCAAGTATTGGTGAGTCTACATTTCCTGTCACAGTATAGCCAACGTATTTGAGAAAATAGTTGCACTTCCCTTGTATTCTAAATTTAATACATAAGTATATTCCCATTCACACAATTATTATCGATTGTTTGTTAATAATATGATGTCCTACCTATCAGAATTTTTTTACCAAGTTCGATTTGTTCAAACCAAATTAAATTCTAAATTATCTATCTTTATTGTAATTTATTTATAAAATATAAATGAAGTCGGTAAATTATGTATTAATGAAGTTGTTGCAAATATAACGGCCGATTTATTTTGTTTTTATATGTATAAATTGGTGTTTATACCTAATGTATTTTTTTTAAATTTTGTTTTTTCGGATATGTATTTCGTTTGACTATTTGTGATTAGGAATCGGCGTAGAGCTGGTTGTAACTCATCAGTAACGTCAGTTAGCGCTTGGCTAATGGAACATCTTTAGTTATTTTTTTTTCACTGAACATAACTGATTATCTTAAATTTGTGCTTGCCTTAGCATACAACCTCGTGCTACACACAGATCAAATAATTATTAAAAAACGATACGCTCTGAATAATTTTTACTGCATTTTTCAATATATTTATTAAAAATACTCTTTTGAAATAAAAACGAATTAATTGGTGAAAAAGCTCGCTAACAAGGTTAACTTACACTTATAAACACTTTTAGGTTTCTTATTTGACTTACACTTATTTGACTATATCATCGAATAATTTTGTAAATCGCTCCCGTCCATGCTGGCTTGAAAAGAATAATTTGCCTGTGTCGTTATATTTAGGAGTAGGTATTAATGTTTTTTAAATAAGTAACAAAATTTTTAGTTCCTACTTAATAAATAGCCTGGCCAAGCGCAAGCTGTCGCTGATGTTGTAATGATAAAGGCGTCGGGTTGCGTCTTTCAGTTTTATTTTTATAGAAATATATTGGAGGCTAGACCCCCGATCGTATGTGAATGTTTGCATTTGTTTAAGAATGCATAGAGATTTTCTTTGATATAAAATATTATGTGTGTAAGGTCCTGCATAGTGCCGCATGTTGCAAAAGTGTCTATAAAAATCATCGAGGTTAATTGTATCATACTATAGTTTATGTGAAATAGTTTAAACAGAGAATTGAGTGTTGTTTTCTCATTCTAAATATAAGTATAATATTTTCATCGAAGTTGCTGTTGCAATATGAAGTACTTACTCGGTAGGACCTTATGTATATGATGATGTTATAAACGAAACAGTGGTTTTTGTACGTAGTAAAATACTTATTTAAGATTAATTTTCCTTATGTGGATAAATTATAATTTAAACGAAGTTATCAATACGTTTTTTTTTTCATCGTGGGTTATGTTCTTCTAAAACTACTGTCTTCGATCAAAGTCCTTTCTTTGATCGAAGCCTACTGCACCTACATTCTCTTTAACATCGGTTATGAAAATTGTGGGAAACCTGTTGAAGAATCTGACCAGAATTGGCGTCTTTTTTGTTTACCTCTGATTTTATATTTGAATATTAAGTAGGCAATATGTAAGTACTTATAATAACGTTGTCATTTCGTTCATTCTTTAGGCAACAAGGAATACTATTTTTGTAGCCGGTATTCTTATTCATAATGGAAACCTCGCCTTAAGTTAAAAGAAAATATAATCACTTTTGATCATATGAATACTTTATAATTCTTAACCTGCCAGTAAAAGATTATTCATGCAAGGTTAACATGTTATGTCAAAATAAAATTTTCGGACTTACTCGTAGACATATTACTTTACTAAACAATTTAGTGAGATAATGGCCTCGATTCGGGATGTCATGCTCTAATTCTAATTTTAAAATTCAGCTATCCTTTTCGTTTTTATGACCAATGTAAGAGAGGTGATGAACGAAGGATAACCTAAAATAAGGGCATAGCTGTCAGTTTAAGAGATTTTTAAGTCGCATGTTTAAGTGCTCTCTAAAATTGTGCAATCGACACGGACATAATGTTCAAATTCGATGTTTGACAGCTCTAATATTAGAATGGCCATCTCCAGTCCCTTTTAAATCTTTAAAAGGTAAAAAGGACAGATTAACTTAAATTAAGGATTAGAGCGAGACAGTGTGAATCGGGGCCAATTTCACAAAGTGAGTTAAAAACAATGATTTCGGATTCAAACTGGAGCCGATAAAACTGATTATCTCTCAATAAGTGCCTGAAAATTAAATAAATAAGCTCAGATTACACTCATGTCTGAACACTAACCACACTCTTGGTACAAGATTTCTATTTCGCCCTTAGGTTCCCGTGACACCCCAGGAGTGTCCTCCAGGGGAGCCTTGGGTCCGGAAGGGGAAACTTTATTCAGTCTCATTAGCAGAACACACACATACAAATAATATATATAAACAATGTTAGTAAGTATATATCTGTTGTTTTAATAACTACTGTTGCGCTTAGAACATTGTCTAAATTTTAGGCGTCCTCAAACGAACGCTAGATGTAACTATTACGTAGAAATTTAAAATATATATAAAAGAAAAACTATATTATTAAATTATACTAAGTTTGTGATGTGATTTTTTAAGAAGTCAGTACAAGTAATTTGAATTTTCAAAGTAAATCATGTAACCCTTGCTTTAATCGTTGGGAGGTATTTTGTATATTAAATATATAAAAAAAACTAATGTGTGATTGTAGGGTCCATAGAGTTTGTATTATGTAGAGTGGACCTAAATAAGTGGCCGAAGAGTACTCCATTACTTGAAATTTGTAATGACGTATGAAATGCTTTTATTTGGTCCATATAATGGATGAAATTTAAGATCTCAAACTAGCTAATTCGAGAATATAGGCCAGACGAAACGAAAAATATGAGATTTAATAAAGTACTTAGTTAACGAATAAGTCGCAAATACATGAAGAACAATCATAACAATTTTTTTAATACTTAATCTTAGAAGTAACTTTATTCTTGCGTGCATACTTTTGTATTGAAGAAGAATGCATCACGTTTTGCCAAAGCCATTGGTACGTTTTGGCTTGAAGCTCAGGCCACTGGCACCAAGATCATCTGGAGTGGCATGCCAAGAGCTCACTCGATGAAATAGATCCACAGTTCCTGAGGCTAGTGTGTGTTGGCTCTAAGTGTCGACTTCTGGTGATAGCTGCGGTAATGTTGAAATTTTGTAAATATAAATGGCGTGTCAAGCAATGGAGTGTTCTGCGTCGTCAGTAATTAGTTTCTTATGGTCTGTCTGCAGTAGCGTCGCATTTTCCTAAGCGTTATTTTATTGTTGCATGATTATAGTTTTTGTTTAACTCTTCATTGATTATTCTTTTATGGAATAAAAATGTTTTTGTGGTAACAGTGAATTTTTATTTGCAATTTTTTATTTTATAAATACAAAATAATCTTTGTTCTATCTTTAAAATTGACCGAGTTATAAAGGTTTGAAATTCAAGATTAAACAGAGAGGTACATACTTGCTTGTGACGTCACAATTATCTCCATACAAAAATCGTTTTTGAAAGAGACAACATATTGAAACTTTAAAAAATCATTGTAAATTCGTTTTCCAACCGATTCTGTTTTTTTTTCTTTGCGAATCGTCTGCTGCTAATCTATATTAATTAATTCATAAAATATGGTAAATTTAGGAACAGTCAAACACCCTTATTAGGGTGGTTTAAGGTGTCCCTTTTTTGAAAGAAAGAACATATTATTTATTATACACCAATGGGACGTCTCAGTTTATGCTGCCTCCGGAACAAGTCCCGGGATAGCCCTGTTTTTCGTACATGTCTTATTCTTTTGCTTAGTGCTCGGGTCTGAGCAATCAGCTAGTTCTTCTCCCTTAAGGTACTGGTTCTCTACCATCCCTCGACCAAAGGACTACGATAGCTACGGTAGCTTGGCGACGAATCTTGGCAACAAAAGCGTGAACTGTCTTAGTTTTGTGTTTCATGGCACCAGATGACAACTCGCGTATGTGTCTATTATTTTCTAAAGTACGTGTACAATCTAATTTCTGAAATAAACCTTCTATTATTTGTACCAATGACTCATCACAGTTGCAATTAGGAAAAATGGCTTCCACAAACCAGTGAAGTCTGGGTCAACAAGGTACCTAGGTACCTACCTATACCTACCCACCACTAGGATAATAAAACATAGTTACATAAAAATGTTTATTTATTTCGCTTTGAGCTAGACCATCCTTGACGTCTTTAACAAATTTCTACCGTGTCAGGAATTAAAGGAGGTCGCGTCAGAATTCTTTGATCTTACTCCTATTTTTTGAGACTGCATCCTACGAGTATAACGTCAGGAAAAAATGTTAGATTAGACAAGTAAACTGCAATAAATACGATACCGAAACGGAAAAGTGCACTGTTACAGTTACAGGGGTGGACGCGTACCTAACTTAGGTAAGCGTAGTGCGCACACAATATGAGTCACCGTTCAACGCTAATGTAGGCAAATAACTATTGCTTACTTCAGCTGCCTGTGAATCATTCTTTAGTAAAACAAACTCATTCCTGGAAACTTATTAGGATTACAAAAAATATTTTAAATGTCTTGATAACACGTTTACCTTTGCAGCGTGACCCCAAAGCGCCTCATACTGGCTACCGGTATATAATATTTCAGGCTATTCTTCTGAACACTGTAATTAAAGGTATAGTGTATAGGTTGTCACTTAATTGCCTGGAGAATTTAGATATGAATGACGTCATCAGCTATACGTAGGTACTTTACGAATTATCAAAAGCAAATTGTTGTATACCTTAGTTTCTTGTCTTGCATTATTGAATTGACACATTCTTCTGCTTTACATTATAACTTATAACTACTTAGCCTACTTTTTAATTGCTCGAGAAATGAATTCATCGTCCTTGATTTATACGAAAACGATACCAAACACGACCTATTTACTCAACTTATGCAGATATCGACGCGGCTTGCTTCGTTGAAAGTCCGCTAGGCGTAAAATGTACTCGTCTATTCAGCTTCATGGTTGTTTATCTAATCTACATTTGCTGATTAAAAACATTCCTCGCGTCGCGGCTGTAACTCGCAAGCGCACGACACTTTTTATAAACGTAATTTCTTATTTCTTAGCGTGCGCGCGGAATGTATTCTGAACACGACATAATAAATTAGATTTACAAATATTTCGTGACACGATTTGTTTGATATTATTATGTAGTAATTATTTAAATACTTTTTCTTTTTTGTACAAATGTATAGGTAAAAAGTTTTAGTTTGGTTGCAGGGTTAGCTTAGGGTTTAGTACCCGGCGCCTCCACCAAGTGGGGGAGAATAGCCAGATAAGCTAAGACGAAGAACACAATAGGAGATCGGACTGTTCGCCATATTTTATGAATTTACCATATTTTATGAATTATTTTTAAAATATAGATTAGTAGCAGATGATTCGCGAAGAAAAAAACAGGATCGGGTGAAAAACGAATTTACAGTGATTTTTTAAAGTTTCAATATGCCTGTCTCTTTCAAAAACGTTTTTTTGTATGGAGATGATATGGCGTTACTAACAAATGACGTCACAAGTGGGTATTGTGCCTCTCTGTCTGTAATTTTGAATTTCAAACCTTTATAACTCGGTCAATTTTAAAGATAGACAAAAAAATATTTTAGTGTTCGATAGCAGAAACTAAAAAGTTCGGATTTATAAAATAAAAATAAAGTAGTTCGATCTCCTATTTATCACTTAAAGTTTTTAAACTTTCTAAAAACGAATTTCGCGTTGACATCGAGCGGAAATACGAAAGCGATGCAGTGCAATGTATAGGTAAAACAGTAACTTAGTTTTCTTAGCCTTTTTCCTTATTTTCGTTGAGGAATGCGGTTATTATACAAATTTATGTACCCCTTCATTTCTCCATAACACAATTCAAGTAACTATGAAAACAATATAATAGTAAAACAGCCTCCGTGGCAGAGTGGTAGAGATTTCGACGCCCATTACGGAGGTTCCGGGTTCGATTCCCGGTGGGGACACTGTCAAGATAAAATCTCTTAGTGAGACTTTCTTGGTTAGGACATTGCAGGCTGATTCACCTGATTGTCCGAAAAGAAAGATGATTCGGTGCGCCGTTGGTCCCGGCTACTATCCTGTCGTTACATGAGCCAAGTCAGTGGCCTTTGGCGGCTCTATAACACTGACACCAGGGTTTGTGAGGTCGGTATCAAAAGTAGCTAAGCAACTCATGAGGCCACATGGTACTAGTGGTGCTACAGATTCAAACTAACCTTAGTCATCTATACAACAAAAGTGTCTCAAACTTACTATAAATTTTGAAACTCGCTAGTTTGAGAGTTTACATTATGAGCGAAAACAATAGCAACTGTGAATTAATGTGTAACATGTGCCACATGAGTTGCTTAGCTACTTTTGATGCTGACTGTACATGTGGCTACTGTACCTTTCACTCTGAGGCCGCCTTTATTTCGTAGTAGTAAGGGCGGTATTCGTAATGCGGAGTGTCTAGCTGCATGTGTTAGCTGCTGTTCACTCCTATATCACACACAACACAATCCTATATGCGACTTCTTGTGTGGTTGTAAGGTCGGCAACCGGCATCAATGCTCGTAAACGTTAGCGATATAAGAGGATCAGCAAAATAGAAAATCAGAAATACATCAGTTCAAATATTCTCGGATATTATGTTATATGTAGGCTTATGAAGCTAAATGTAGATAGCCGCGTAATGAAAAATACGCCCCCGCTGAAGGCCTCGGATCCTACCCTGAAAGGCCAATGGTACAGTAGCCAGCACAAGCAGCGCTCACATCACGAATACCGCACGTTCTACTACTGCTGACTAGTGTACTTACCTAGTCAGCAGTAATAGTACCTAACGACATTTTGCAGGATAACACAACCTTTGACCTTGAGAGCGCCTTTTTTTATATTAATTAAGCAGGCAAACGAGCGGACGAGCTACAGTGGTGGTAAGTGGTCATCGTCGCCCAAGGACATTCGCAACACTAGGAGAGTTGCCAACGCGTTGCCAGCCTTTGAGAGCCCTGTATACTCGCCCCTTGAAGAACCCCATGTCAAAGCACAAAGGAAACACCTCAGGGGAGAGCTTATTCCACATCCTGCAGGTACGCGAGAGGAAAGATCGCGACGACGCCCGTACATTTTTAGAATGCCAAGCATCCAGGACATCTTTATTCCTTAGTAGTAGTATAAGAATAAATAATAACACAGTACGACGCCGCCGCGACGACGGGCGCAAGGTTAGCCTAAAAAAAAATGTCAAAGAAGATTGCGTTTTAGCTATTATTCATTGCTAGGACTATAATTTATTATAATATATACAGAAGTTTGTCTATCTGTTCAGCTAACACGGCTAATCTATTTTTTTTTATTGAAATTCGGTAAAAAAATAATTTCGACTAGTTCCGCACGCGGCCCAAAGGCGAGCGGCCCAAATGGGCCGCTGCCGCAGGAAGAATCTCAATTTTTTACAAGCTTTATGTGTTTGGATATGTTCGGTCGGGCGGAATCTTGCAACTCAATTTTGAAGCACTTGCTACCATTGGATTTTGCTGAAAATTGGTACACTTATGTAACCGCGATGACAGTGCAATATTATGGTACCATGTAGCTGGTCTGATGATGGAGACGGAAGGTGGCCATAGGAACTCCCCTAATACACAACACAACCTAGTCGTGTTTGGGCTCGTTGGATTTTTCTTAACAAGATCTTTAGTCATACGTGATGTCCAGGGTCTCATGACATGATGGAACCGGAAGGTGGCCATAGGAACTCCTTAAATACACACCACAACATAGTCTTGTTTGGGCTCGATGGATATACGGAGACAAATACAATTACAATAGGTACGACTTCGGTCACGTGAGCGGCTGTGCGAATAACTAAACGCAAGGTTGTCCCTTTGGCCAGCGCGAAGCGTCTTCTTTTCAGCTTGGTCAAAATTGCTTTTGTATGTCCATCATCTGTTTGTTTTCATCTACAGGTCGCGTTTCGTAACCGATTACCGTGAAATTTAGTGAGCAGGTTCGATTAATAATTGTTATAGATTTTTTTCGGGCCTATTTTTGGACATTTTAACAATGACGGCATTATGAGGGTTTAAAACGTAAAAAAAAAACCTCATTTTAAAAAAAACAATATTCGCGACGTCTATTGCTCACAGAGCCACTAGTAAGCTCAGTGTCTAAATAAGCTGATATTCTTCGCATTCATACTTTTTCGGCAATAAACAGTGGGGTGCGTCATTTTTATTTCACATTGTTTTTCTTTTCATTTCAAGTTCAGCCCCCTCACTAGTCTATCTATATCTATACTATATTATAAAGAGAGACTACCTTTCCGTACTGACTGACTGACTGACTGACTCATCAACGCACAGCCGAAACTACTGAAGCTAGAAATACCAAATTTACACAGTAGGTTACATTTATGCCATAGGCAAGCAATAAGGAGGGATTTTGGAAAATTCCCCCTCTAAGGGGGGAAAAAGGGGGATTCAAGTTTGTAGGAAAGTCCGTCATTTTAAAAGTTGGGATCATGAAAATATGGATTTAGACTAAGATTAACAAATCATTTGATACGTGTTTTAGCATTTTATCAAATTCCCTACTTTGAGGGGGAAAGTAGAGATTAAATGTTTCTATGGAAAGTCTGTCATTTCTAAAGTTAGGAACTAAAAATTTGTATGTAAGCTAAGATTAATAAATCGTTTGACACGTATTTTAGTATTTTTTCGAAATCCCTATTTTAAAAGGGTCAGCCATTTTTTAGGTTAGGAACTTAAAAAATTGTATTTAGACTGAATTATTCGGTTCGAGTTCCAAAATGTTTTTGAAATCCCGACTTAAAGAGTTCTTAGAGTAGGTATTTAAAAAAATACTGTAACACGAACAGAGAGCCTCCTTTTGAAGTTGGTTAAAAATGTGGTAAAGTATGAATTAATCTATCCGTGCGAGGCCGGGGCGGGCCGCTAGTATACCTATACATGGATATGGCCTATTCAAAATCAAGCACTCGAAAGTCTGTCTCACAAGAACTCCTAATTGTAATTGCGCCTGCATTTAATCAAAGGGGTTTTAATAGACTTGCGATATGGTTGGGTTGGGGCTGCTAGGGGGACAGAATGAAGACACCCCGTCCAATTTTTATTGAACCTTGAAACTGCTCCCTCGCCTTGCTGACCCAGTGCTTGTTTACTGGTCGTGCAATATTTTTTAACCTGATTACAAAAAGACGCAATCCCATGGGGCTGCCAGTGAAATTTTATTTTTAAGTTTTATAGAATTAGAGTTTATTTTTGTAGGGAATATGATTATGAATTTATTTTGGTGTTTTTCTGATCAGACGCCATTAACTATATACGTAGGTGGATTAGTATGGATAAGCATGTAACGCTACGCTACCACTTATTTTATATTAATAATTAATAATAGGTACTAATCATATTGTATTCTTTGCGAGCAGAAAATTTAATTTAAACTATTTTTCAATTGCGTAAACCTTTTGTAACTTCCTCCATGCCTAGAAGTACTGTAAGATATATAAGGTACCTAATAAGAAGTATAATATCGTCTTCGAGCGGGGCATGGGAAATTGGTGGCCTTTCATTCAGTCTTTTTTTATTAATAAAGGTACACCAACGAAGTGTTCACTATTCTTATTAAAGAAAAAAATATTTTAAATCTAGTTACCTCATGAACACATTTACACATCCCTTAAACAGTTTAATCATTAGAATAGGAGTGCAAGCAAGTTAATTACCTAAAACAACGAAACGGGAAATTACATGGCCTATACCTTTAACAACCCACAAGCGCTTTTGAAGTCGCCCGCCAATGATATCGATGTTGTTATTGATGTGTATTTATTTGAACTTAAAAAGAAACCCATGGCAATTTTTTTAAGGCTCAAGACAGAAAAAGGTTTCTGCCGTGTCGCGGGCGTATCCACAGTGTTCCACCCGGAGAAAGCCCTGCTGTACCTGATGGCAGAGTGGCGGTGCATTAACATAGAAGTGCAAAGTTTATTCGAGGCAGAGTTTCCGGCGACGACGCACGCGCCAGACGAATACATTACGATCGCTGATACCAAATAGTTAAAAAAGTTTGCTTCAAGATTGTAAGGTAAGTTGAATTAATGTTTTTTTTTGCATTTATACAAGTACCTGCTCATGAAATATTTATTATTTTTAGAATGTTTAATTTTATGAATATGATTTGCGGTGCGAATGTATTCGATTAGTGAAATTTACGGCAGACATTTTCATCGCATTAGAGGGGCTTGAGCTCTTCGGTGGGGACTTAAAAAGCAGTAGTTGATGAGATGATTTTCATAGTTGAACTAGGCAGGTGTTCGCGATATTTGATTTAAATTCTGATTTTTTTGTTGCTGTCAACTTTTATAATCATCCATATTAGTACGTCCGCCCGACTAAGAGCGATATCATCAAAATTTCTGGTGCTTTTCTTCATGATATTTGGAAAAAACACTCTCTCTCATTTTTGGCGGTTTTCACTCCTTATAAAAATTGCTGCGGCGGATTGCGCCCTCTAAGACTCAGCTTTATGAGATCACGAGAGCGTGTTCTTTCCAAATATCATGAAGAAAACCACCAGAAATTTTGATGATATCGCTCTTAGACGGGTGGAGTCCGTACTATATTATTTTTAAATTTTATTTATTTATTTATTTAGAACTGCCATTGAATGATACATTACAAAGTAGCATAATATATAAACATAACACTATTAGATCAATATACATTCTATTGAAGGCAATCACAGCATGCAATTAAAGCTATAGCATTTTACAATAGACAATATTTACACTTACAATTTTACAATAGACAATATTTAAAATGTCAATGCAGAGCGACTAATTATTTTATTTGAAGAAAACTTTTTTGAACTTTCGATTTAATTGTTTTTAATTGTTTAAAACTTACGAGTACTTTAAATTGTTATTTTTTTTATATTTAATAACTAGATTTCATTCACCAAGTGGTCTTAAACATTAAAATGTGAGAGCATTTAAAAACAATAGTTAACTAGTACAGCTGAGTTTTGATACGTTATACTTACCAACTGTGTATGTTATGTACAAACGTAAATAGTGATTTTAGTAAACAGTAGGTACACTATTTAATTACAAGTAGTTAATGGCGTTATATACCTAAGTATGTTTTTTCTATGGATACATTTTATTTAACTTATAACTTAACCACTAGCTATATATAACTAACTACCGCATAAACCGCTTTATGACTGCATGTTGCTTCCGCACGCGCTTGTACGTCATCATAAAAATCTTAACAAATTGAACTTCATTAGAAGGATTAAAAGTTCCTGGCTGTAAATCGAAGCTTCGCCCTCAATAAGTTTCCTTACGATACAATCCGGCGTGACTCACTGGGCGTTGCGTGTACCGTTGCACTTCCAACACACCACCACATCTTGACCCCTTCACCCCCTCGATAGCTCCCCATTAAACAAATTTTTAAAGGACACCACAGTTCAAGTTGAATTGGTCACGAATGCTGATAGGGTGTCCCTTATTTTAATTGTATTTTGGAAGTTATGACTCATAGGTACGCAAGTTTTTGATGATGACAAAAGTTGGTAAGCTATGTTTTATTCTCATTACAATAATTATGTTTGGGTCTTTTACATTTTTTATTTTGGTTAATTGACGTCGTGTCGTACTTATGCTTACTTATAGGTATATTAAAGTTTGTTTGTTTGTTTTAATGTAGTGCAATAAATCTTTAATAAATATCACTCTGTTGCAGGTGGTAAAATGTTGCTGCGGACTGTTGCTCTTTGCTGGATCCTGAGAAATGTTGTCAGTTTGGATACAGGTTAGATACTAAACATAACCATGGTGGTATGGTATTTGTATATCAGCTGTCTGGCACCCATAGCACAAGCTCTGCTTAGTTTGGGACCAGATGGCCGTGTGTGAGATGTCCCCACACATTTTTTTTTGTAAGAGGTAAATTCCATAGTTACCTTTTTTGACGGTTTTTATTTTTAGTAAAAATCCTATTGTAGTTTAATTGCAAATCAATCAGATCACAAAAGGTTTAATATTTGCTGGTATTCATAGACCAAACCGGTAGGTATGTTATGTACCTATATATAGACCGCGAGCAATCTGAACGTAGAAAAATACACATAATTTGGAACTGCACTTCGCGCGCCATCTATATACGCATCCTAAATTCTATTCGGTCCATTTTGCAGATTAGTGTAAACTAATACGTTTTGCTTCGTTTTTCAGAAGTGGTGGTCCTTCGAGCGGTGAGGAGCAGAGACGCGCGTCTTCCTTGCGGCCAGGGCAAGGTTTTCCTCGACGGACCTGACTCCTACGTGCTGTGGTTAAAAAACGACCGGGAATTTCTCTATAGGTTCCCTAATGAAGACACAGAGAGAAGGTACCCTTGAGCATGGATTTGAGTAATTGACACGCATCCACTAAGCGCATGCAAAATTCATCTAGGCAAGGTGTACCTAGACGACCTGACTCCTACGTGCTGTAGCACAGAGAGAAGGTGTCTTGTAGTAATTGATGCGAGTTACGACGCGGTATATATTACCTACTTGACGGGCCTGAAACCTATTTGCGTGCTGAGGCTTAAAAACGGCCGGGAGGAATCCCTAGTGGTGGATTTGCAACTCAGCGTGACATAATATGTGCTCGACATCAGTGAAAAAATGGTGTGTTGTGTTTTGCTTTGGCGTCTGTAACTAAATGGCTTATGGGCGGTCAAGACTGCTAATCCGTCAAGGTTCCCCAATGAGATCACAAGAAGGTACGTCTGTCAAGACAAGAGGTTCCTGTAGTAATTGACGCGCGTCTAAATAGCGCTCATATTACGGCAAGGCTGTACTGTAACTGTTCCTGGTGCTTAGTTTTTATATAAAACCCGCCCGTCTGTTCACAACACATACTATTGTTATGTAAAATTAAACTAATTTTGAATTTGTTTCCTGCGTGGTTCCAGAGCTGTGAACCGGGAGCGTCTGTTCGGCACGTCTTGCGACGGCTCCTCCTGCCACGACGACACCTCTCTCCTTCTGAAGCACGTTGGCGAGCGCGACGCTGGCTTGTACCGCTGCCGGGTTCACTACCAGGCCTCCCCCTCCGTCGACTACGTCATTGAAGTCAGACTAGTCGGTCAGTAAACAAATGAATACACCACGTACGTATCAATGTGTAAGAGCGTTGGTAGTGCAGTGGCTAGAGTTACCTGCCTCCCTACCGGTAACGCGCGCGGATATGATCTCACCACGTACCAATGTGTTTTCGAATTCATATTATATTTTATTCAACGGTCTTACGGTGACGGAAAACATTGTGAGAAAACCTGCACACTCATTCGAAGAAATTAAAAGTTTAAGGCCAGATATATTTTAGTCAATAAAAATGAACTGTTTCTAGTGTGGTTATACTTATAATTTTACGGAACTGTATTGACTTTGTGCTTTCCAGACTCGCCAGGTACTCCACGAATATACAACGAAGTAGGCGAAGAGATCAAGAAGGGATATCTAGGACCACTTAGTCTGGGCACCGACTTCATCCTCGTGTGCGAAGTGGATGGCGGTAAGTAACTCATTTTTACTACAGTAATTTTTAACTGAACAAGCATGCAAAATTTCTAAGTCTTAAGTTATGAGGAAATGGTGCTTTCAGTTGCAAGATTTGTCCCAAACACACAGGTGAATTAATAAACGCTGCATAAAATACTGTAGGTAAATTCGTATAATACTATCAGGTCCGTCATCCGCGGACCAATCAGAGACGCTGGTGTACTGGCGGCGCAACGGCGCGGTGTTGGAGCGTGCGCACGCGCAGGCGGGCGTGCTGCGCGCGAGTGTGCGCGTGAGCAACGCCTCGCGCGCGGAGCTCGACGCGCACTACGAGTGTCTGGCGCACAACGCTGACGTTACCGAGCCGCTCGTCGCCAGCGTGCTCGTCAAGATGTACCGTGAGTCACAAAGCAGTTCTTTTTATTCATATTAAGATTTTACAAAATAAATTTTCGATGCCAGCTATTACCTACCGAGGACAAGGAAAACTTGTCTATGGTTAGCACAAATTGAGGAACGGGTTTTACATACAATATAACATTATATTTTTGTTTTGTAGTATTGTTATTGTTATCTATTTTGTACATTTTTAATAAAATTACATACAAAAATAATGAACGTATTTTTCCGTTAAAATTGTCAGAAAATCTTTAAAATATAGGTACATTATAAATTAATGTCAATGGCAAATATTCCTATGATGGTTGCAGCATTCTCTCATTGGACCAAAGAAACCAGAGCGAGTAACTTTTCGCCTTTCAGTTAAGCACCCCTTCGATCTGGAATCCATTGCTTGCTTCTACAAATAGGTCCAGTCAAGCAGGATATGGTGGAATCAACTACCCAAATTTAGGGAGTAAATTGGGTTGGTAGCATCCGATCAAAGAAACCCTGTTATTGGCCAAAGACCATTTTTATAAATAAGGTTACATGATTATTTTTTTGGTAGGCCAGACACTTAGATCCCAGAGTGTCCCAGAATACAATGAAGCAATTGGTCTTCCAGTGCCGCCTCTCAGCGTGGAGATTCGTCTGAACAACAACTTGGACTTCGAGGCGGGACAGCCCCGAGTGGTGGACTGTGTGGTAGTGGGATGCGTCCCTCCGCCCAGCATCACCTGGCGCCTCGGGGAGACGGTGCTGCGGCCCACCGTGCACAAGGTAACGCTAACAATTGTGTGGTAGTGGGATACATCCCTCCGCCCAGCATTACGTGTCGCCTCGGAGAGACGGTGCTGCGACCCACCGTGCACAAGGTAACACTAACAACTTTTTAGAATAACAGCGCCTGCCTCTGCTGTGGTTGGCATTATGCTGAATCGTGCCTTTTTGCTGATGACTCACACATTAGTATTAATTTTTAGTTATGACAATTTTTTACTTGTTGTCACAGTAATGATGATGACCGCCGTGCAGGTACTAGGTGAAGGAAATTCTAAGAATAAAATGTTATTAAAATTAATAAGGAAACTAGAAAAATAATACTAAGAAGAAAAGAAAAAAAACATCACTAAATTTTTTTTAAAAAAAAAGCTTCTGTCACATTATGGTTTCAGACACATTTGGATGAGTTTCAACGATTTCTGAAATGCATTCTGAGGTTTCAACCCCTTAATCCTAACCTCTCCCTTTTCTGACAGCATCTTTACTGGTTAGTGAGTGTTATAGTATGTATTTGGGGCGTGTCTTAGATTGTTTGGTTGCGCAGGAGTTGCACGACGGCAACTACACGGTGTCGTCGCTGACGCTAGCGCCATCTCTGCGCGACGACCGGCAGCGGCTCGTGTGTCGCGCGCTGAATTCACACATCCCCGACACTGTGTTCGATGACCGGGTCACGCTCAACGTCGGCTGTGAGTACTAACCCTAGAGGATTTTCCGACAGCCAATTAAAAAAAAGATGGATAGATGGCGTTGACGATTCGTGGATCCGAAAAAATCCGGCGAGTCACCCAGAGCAGGATTTAAAATCTATCGTCTTAATTAGAACTATTATTTTTATTTTTTCAAGAGCTGTCAGAAAATCCCCCATTACTTTACAACGCAAAATAACGCAAAACTTCTCTTCTTCTTGGTCAGCTCATGAAATTGAACAACTTTTGTTCCACAACTTTAAAAATTCCCAAAACAATTGTTCATGTTTGTTAATTGTAATTATTACAAGCATATAAAAAAAATTACCGCTTAATTAAGCGGTCTGATCTTTTTAATTTCTTTTAATGTAAAATTGGTTCGCCTTTGACCACAGTCTCACCTGATGGAAAGTGATGACGAGGTCGAAGATGACACACGCTCACCGAAAAGATGCCTATTCACTCTTGCTTTGAATACACCAAGATTATAAAACTCCGGAAACACAGACGCCAGAAGAGCATTCCACTCTCGTGCTGTATTTTTCTTCGACTAAAATCGATCTATCCGATATTCCAGACCGTCCGATCTGCGTGACGACTCGCGAGGAGACCGTGGGTGCCGTGAAGCGCGACACGGAGACGATAACTTGCGTCGTGGAGGCTTCTCCGGAACCCTTGCAGTTCAGCTGGACCTTCGCCGACTCTAGGACTCTCTACACAAGCGTCAAGGTAAACAATGCGTCGTTTCATCTATTTCTGCCGATGCTGTCACCCTAATAGTTTTTTCGGAGCCGCCCATCTGTGCGAGGTCGCAACTAACACTCAACCATTGCAGCTTCGTTCTATATCCGTCCGTTATACGGACGCTGTACACCAGTGTTAAGGTTAACCCTTATTCTTCCTTCATATCCGCTTTCCTTCTTCTACTTGTATAATCGTATTAAATGGGCCTTAGGAACACATCAACAGACTACCAACACATTTTCAAAGCGATCTGACATTCCAGTTCCAACTTCAAAAGTAATTTTATCTTCTAGCTCCGCCAAACGATTCAATTTATAGTTACGTCCTCATTATTATCTATTACAGAAAGTGCAGGGCCACCACAACCGGTATTCTTCCACCTTGACATGGCTGCCGCGAGATGGGGATATTGGTTCATTGCTGTGCAGAGCTACAAACGCGTTTGGAGAACAGAAGCGCCCCTGCGGCTTTGCCGTGGTTCCTGGGGGGGCCCCTAGCGCCCCTGACTGTTTGGTCCTACGATCATATCCTAGCGCCCTTCGGGTGCAGTGTAAGAAAGGTGAGTAAAATTGTCATTTTGGTGGAAAGAAGCGCCCCTGCGGTTTGAGGTTTCCCTAGCGCCCCTGACCGTGTGGTCCTGAGGTCATATACTAGCGCCCTTAGCTGTGTAAGAAATGTGAAAGAGAATATGATAAAAAAAAATGTTTATTCATTAAACAACAGTTCATTAATAATTACAAATAAATGTTGATCAATAAAAAAGGATGAAAAGGGCAAGGCCCTCAACACGTGCTGCTTTTTAGCCTCTGCTGTAAGACCTAGAATTCATTTGTTTGATGAACAGAACCGCCTATTGTGGGGCCCTGGCAGCCCCGACTATGGGTTTCTGAGGAATAGATAAATTCCAATTGTATCACACTAATATTATAAACGTGAAAATATATTTGGATGTTTAGATGATTGTTCCCCCTTCACGCTTATAGTACTCAATCAACGGATTTGGTTGAAATTTCGGATTGGAGATATGTAGTTTGTAATCTGGATTAACACATGGGATACTTTTTACGGGAAAAAGTCTTATTACTACTGGAAAATCTTACCCAACGCGAGCGTAGCTGCGAGCGGACCGCTAGTCATATGATAAATCCTTTCGCCATTAGGGTGCAAGACTTCGCCGCCACTGTTATGTCGCCGCCAGTGGTCGTATTTTACTTTATTTTTAGGATGACAGAATCTGTATATAGCCTCGCTTATTATAATTTTCAAGAACAGCAACACGTTCAAAATTATTTTCTTTCTTTTTTATTGAAGGTTGGGACGGCGGGCGTCCACAAATGGTCCACTTGGAGCTGTGGGAGGCGGACGGTACACTCCTCCACAACGTGTCCGACGCGGCCGGCCACTTCCACCTGCCGAGTATGGAAGAAGGGCGCAACCTGAGCGCAGTGGTGTACGCCACAAACGCGCGCGGCCGCAGCGAGCGGAAGACCATGCATCTGCAGATCATGACGCCTTTGAGCGCTTCGGGTATGTAACGCGTCTGATTCTACATTTTTTTTGAATAAGTAATTTGCGTTAATACTCGTACTAATCGTGACACAGGAACAATCTCAAAGGAACATAAAGACAAAAGACGATCGCTTCGCTCCCGGCGACGCGCGTCGGAAATATTTGGTTATAGTTTGACAAGTATAGCTCGAATGGCAGGTTTAAAAACCGCATTCATTGACCGCATTGAAATCAATGCGTTTGTTATAATGTACACTGCAGTGACCAGTGAGAGGTAAAGAACTTTGGCAGTGACTAAATACAATGTATGAGTAAAATAACGCAAAACCTCGCGGGTCAGATCAGCTTTTGCTCCAGAAGTTTCACAAAACTGTAACTTACGGTAATGCTATTAAAATAAGAATAGGGCTAGGCGGTCGCAAATCTGTCTTGTCGGACAGATCCGTACAAAAATTATGATAGCCCATACAGATATCAATTTTAAAAGATTAGAAATAAAAAAAAAAAATCTGAGGGCGCCCCCAGATACGTTGTCATAAAATTCCTAAGGGGTACGAGCCTTCTGCTCCCCCGCAAGTCCGCGCCCACTATATTACCACTCTGGTATAAATAGTGATTAGGTCCGTCAAAAAAAAAAAATTAGAAATAATTTCGCTCGAATGATGATCACGTAAATTATATTCAAAGGAGTACATATCACGCATGAGGATTACAAAATTTACAACAATATTTCAGAATTTGACGGTTTAATATAATTTCCAGCAGTAACAGAAGAGGTTCCCCGCAAATGGACGACTTGGGTAGAAGCGGTGGCAGGGTCGATCACATTAATAGCCGCTCTCGCAGCATCAGCCCTTTGCATCAGGGCTTGGAAGATCAGACGAGACCTGGCTGAGGCGAACCCGGACCTAGTACCACGGTCTGATGGTGAGTGTAAAGTCGATCACATCAGTAACAGTCCTAGCAGTATCAGCCCATTGTCTCAGGGCTTGGAAGAAGACTCTAGACCTGGCCGAGGTGAACCCAGATCTAGTATAAGAATAATAATAATAATAATATAAGTTTATTATCAGACCAGAGTCCATAAAAATGTTAGTAACAGTTTTCTTAATAGCTATGTTAGTACAGATGGGCGAGTAAAATTTTAATTAAATGTGGTGGATCCAACGTCACGCCTTAATAGCGTGGAGTTGCAAAGTTGTATAATGTAGGGTCAAAAGTCAAAAAGTATTTTTTTTTAATTCGAAATAAGATTTTTACAAATTATTTTTCGACGTCAAAGCTATCATGGTCTATCAGATTAGTAGCAGCCCTGGCTGCAGCAGGGTTTAGAAGATTCAAGAAGACCTGGCTGAGAAGAATCTGGACTTGGTACCACGACACAAAGGTACAACGGTAAAAAAACGGAAAACGCGACAGTGATAATTTATCCGCAATATGCGGCCCTATACTTAAGCCGGGAACTACCACATTACAGTTAATAATTTCGTGTTATTCTCATCAGGATCTTTCCACCGGGAGCCGGACTTCGCTCGCGAGGAGAGAGTTCTGGGCACCACCAACATCACCGTCAACCAACTGGCGTCTTGTCAAAATGTGAGTTTCTAGTAAATAAATAAATAAATATAAATAAATATGTGGGGACATCTTCACACACGGCCATCTGATCCCAAACTAAGCAGAGCTTGTACTATGGGTACCAGACAGCTGATATACATTACATAAATATATAAATACATACTTATATATATAAACAACAACCAGACACAAGGCAAACACAAGTGCTCATCACACAAATGTTTGCCCTGGGCGGGATTCGAACCCACGACCCTGTGCGTCGGAGGCAGATACACTACCACCTGGGCTAAGGAGCCGTCGAATATTATTACTTATGGAATTACCGAGGCATGGCGTTAAGGTTAGAAAAAATAATAGGCTATTTCTTCAATAATAGCGAAACCCAGTTGACAAAGTGATAATAATGATAACTGCCACTCTCATTTTACAGTAAGGACAGTTTTAAAACGCGAGCTGCATTTGTAATTATGGCTAGGCTCGTGTTATGTTTAGACTATATTTGATCTAAGGTTGTACGATTTTTCCCGTGAGATTAAGACTTTTTTCCGTAAAAGGTGTCCTGTATGTGTCCCAGGCGTGAAAGCGGTACAATACAAACATGCAAACATACTTTTACATTACATCACACACTCACACTATATATAATATTATAAATGTGACAGTACCTATATATTTGGATATTTCACGCCTAAAGTCCGGAACGGATTTGGATGAATTTCGCAATTAGGATAGTTAGTAATCTGGTTGAAAATTATGATACTTTGTACGGGAAAATGTCCAAATCCCACGGGAAAACCATACACAATAAGAGCGTGGCCGCGGGCAGACGGCTAGTTTATAATATTGGTGTGGTGTTTGTGCAGCAATATTCGTCTACGCCCGTGCCGTCGTCCTGCCGTGTGCTCGTGGGCTGTGCGCATACTCCCGACTGCTCCACCAACCAACACTCGTACTACGTTTAAGGGCCCCCGTCATGTCAAGAGTTCTTGTCCACAGATTCCGTCATTGTGTTAAAAATGAACTTAGCCAACAAGATGTAATGACGAATCTAAGTGATGTAAAATTATACTATGGAAAAAAATAATTTTTGACTTTTGTAGAATTGATAAATTCAGTCTATGGTTAGTAGTTACAGATAGCGAAAACCATTTATAAAATAAAGTAATTTTTTTGCTCTAGCTATAAAATTTACCGAATTATAAAGGTTTGAAATTCAAGATTAGACAGAGAGGCACATACTTGCTTGTGACATCACAAGCAACTAGCGCCATATAACCTCAATACAAAAAATTGTTTTTGAAAGAGACAGACATATTGAAACTTAAAAAAATCACTGCAATTTTATATTCCAACCGAATCTGGTTTTTTCTTCGCGAATCGTTCGCTATCAGTCATTTGATTGTTCAATAGTATTTACTGTTCTCCTTCGCCTTAAGACGAGGTTTCCGAAACGACAAAGAAAAACTTTAAAAATCTATTTAAAATAAATTTATTTCTCAACGTAGTTTCCTTCTACCTCGATGCATTTAGTCCAGCGCTTCTCCAATGCCGTTACACCAGTTTGATAAAATGTTTTCTCCAACCCCTCAAAATACTCGTCCACGGCAACAATGACTTCTTCATTTGATGAAAATCTTTGGCCACCTAACCATTTCTTCAGGTTTGGGAATAAGTGGAAGTCACACGGGGCCAGATCCGGGGAATAGGGTGGATGCGGTAGCAATTCGAACCGCAATTCATGGAGTTTGGCGACTGCAACCATTGACGTGTGTGCAGGTGCGTTGTCATGGTGGAACACAACTTTTTTCTTGGCCAAATGTGGTCGTTTTTTCTGGATTTCTTCACTTAATTTTTGCAGCAAGCTTGCGTAGTACTCTCAATATATTGTTTTTCTTTTTTGCAGATAATCCACTAAAATAATCCCTCGAGCATCCCAAAAAACAGTCGCCATCACTTTGCCAGCCGACAAAACCGTTTTTGCTTTCTTCGGCGCAGGTCTTCCGCTCTCAGTCCACTGCTTAGATTGTTCTTTTGTCTCGGGAGTATATTGATGTATCCAGGTTTCATCGACTGTTACATAACGCCGCGAAAACTCGTTAGGATCTCGGTTAAACAGCGCCAAACACTCCGATGAATCGTCCACTCGACGTTGCTTTTGGTCAACAGTGAGCAAACGCGGCACCCATCGCGCGCAAAGCTTTTTCATTCCCAAATGTTGGTGCAAAATATTAAAAACGCGTTCAGATGAAATGCTCACCATCTCTGCTATCTCTCGCAACTTCAAGCGCCGATCATTCAATACAATTTTGTGAATTTTTTTGATCATGTCCGGATTTGTGACTTCATTTGGACGGCCAGACCTGTGGGCGTCTTCGCAGCTCTGTCTTCCACGTTTAAAATCAGTTACCCAGGTGTGAATTGTACTCAATGCAGGAGCAGAATTACCTAAAACACTGTCTAGCTTGGTTTTAATCTGGGTTGCTGTTTTCTGTTTTAAAACGTAAAACTTTATCACCGCACGAATTTCGTTTCTTTCCATTGTTAAGAAAATTTACGACAGAGAAAGTTCTACGTCCTATCAAACAAATTCCACCAGTTCGATTAAATTCAAATTTGGCGTTCTATTTTCAAAAAGATGCCAAAATATAATGTAATATTTTTTTTTTGCGTATCATTTTTTTAAGTTCGTCGTTTCGGCCAGTTATCAATCAGCCCAGGTAATATAAATTAATATACACGGCCGGTGCGTCGTCGCTCTTTTCTTAGATAGGCACTGCACTGTGTGTTTAGATTCAAAAATACATCAGCTGGGTTCAAACCGGCGGCGGTGGCGGCGTTACCTGGACAGGATGCATCGGCCATAGCCACTACACTACCGACGACCTTCGTCTGCGTTTTTCATTTAGACATACGTAACTACTTATATATATTATATCTCCTATCCCTAAAGCTGCTCCTTCTGTATCCATGGTCAGATCGCATTGTTAGATTGATCTGATCACATTCACTTTTTTTTACTCACAGTCAACACGTGCTAAAGCGATTCGACATATCATATTCACGTAAACGAAGTCACGCAGTTTGATGTTTAAGATTAATTTAGTAATATAATTTTTTTGGATACAGGTAAATATAATATTTCTGGTTTAGTACGACGCCAGGATTAATTTATTACTGGCGTGTAAGTTGTACTCGTAATTGGTAGGGTCGGAATAAAAATAGGAATAACTTGTTAGGTACAGTTCTGTGGTACAGTGAACAGCTCATCAATGATCTCCACAAAAATAGAGACTGCGATCTGTAGACGTCAGTCTAAAAAGTATATTATAACATTTACGTATGTATTAGAATATTTTTTTGCAGATGTATCGTTTGCAAAGAGTTTATATGAAGTTATAGAGCGAGAAGTAGGCACGGGTGGGAACATTGAATCGTTCCGTCAGCAAGCCCCTTGTAGTTAGTTATTATCGAGTACCAACGGCGTAAGCGTCTTAGACGTTTGTCTTTCAATAATTAGACAAATATTATATGTTATTCTAAGAAAAATAATGAAATATCCAGAAAACTATCGCAAAAAAATCACGACACTTGCCTACTGAAGCTCCTTACGCTGCGCACTAGGTGATCCGTGCGATATGCTTGCTCTATAGACACTTATGTACTCTAAGATCGTTTGCCTTATACTAGCAAACGCAACTGAGACCTTGCTTGCTTCACTTTGTGTAAAAGGGGCCTTAGTATCGTAATTATTTTGTTGAACTCTCATCTAGTCAAACTAGTCCATTATATAGGTAGTACTTATAGACTGAATTTTGTATGTACCTATTATGTAATATTATATACCTAGTTAAAATTAAGATATTGTTTTTTACTTTTCCAACTTATTATAACTTAGTATTAATTAAATCTATAGATTTAAATAACACAAAATAAATACATTGATTCCTAAAACATTGTATTTTATTGCACGATGATGTTCTTCGCTTCTGTATTAAACTATATTTAAGTATTATATTTTAAAAAGATGAATTAACAGATCAATACTGAGTCTAACCATGCTGGAACTACCGAGTCTTAAACATGAGAGCAGATTAAACAATAATACATTTGTAATATGTAGCTGCCCTTGCTATGGCTTGGAACTCTGGGGAACAGCCAGTAACTCAAATATAGAAATCCTACAGAGATACCAGAACAATGTTCTACGGGCAATCACTAGTGCACGATGGTTTAGGAACCAAGAAATCAATGAATACCTAGAAGTGAAAACAGTAAAGGAAGAAATAAGTGGTTACTGCAATACAAGACCAGATTAGAGAACCACACTAACACCACAAATAAAATAAAATAAAAATTATTTTATTTCGAAAATTTGTATGTATTACATGGGCGGGGACTTCCCGGAAAGTAATCCAGAGGATACTTGAGGTGAGAATGCCTCGCAACTTGCCTCGTGGACAATGGTTTACTACAGATTATGCAATTCTTAGATTACTTATCAACTACTCGTAGATCAGTAAGTAAACCTACATTTATGGTATGGAATTTGACACATTACCGCCCCGCTCCTCCCACCGCTGACATCGAGGCCGGCGCCTAATACATTAGTAAGTAAACCTATCCAGTAGGATGGTGGGAAAATATATCATATCGGTACACATGGTAAGAAAAGATCGCAGGTAGTAGGTAGGCATGACCAGACTGAAGCGTTGGAATGTCTCGCGACTTGACAACAGAAAGTAATATATTATCTAGCTTGAAGAAAATAAACAAACCCGCAAATATAACCGTGGTAGCAAACCCGCAAGTTGTGACAATGTTAGTGTAGTGAACAACCACGAAAATCTTAAAACATATAAAATGGGTATGATGATTATCACCTTCTAATGTCATTAAGGCTAAAAAGCCGTGGGCAGATAAAAAAAAGTAGCTGCCCAAATCCGTTCAATCATTTAGGCGTGAATGGGGAACAAACAAACGTCCATATTTATATTCGTGTTTATATCATTAGTGATTACGTATTCCGGTGCTTGCTTTTAATACGAAAGAAACATTTTCTAAGATATTTTTACGATCAAACACTGAACCCCGAACAAAAGACATCAACGCGAGCGTCTAAAATAATAAAATAACGCAACAATATTCTCAATTAATAAAATCAGATTACCCGCCTCAAATACGTCGACCAACCCGCACTGGGCCAGCGTGGTTGACTAAGGCCTAATTGCCCTAATTCAGGGCAGGCTCGAGCCCCTCGGTGGGGACGTATAATGAGCTGTTGATGATGACCTGCCTCAAATAAAACGTTAAGTCTTAACACTAGTACTGACACCAGAATTTTTAAGGTTGGTTGTCGATCTTTCAACCCACACGAGGAAGGAGAAGATTAACTTCTACTACAAAACTTTATATCGCTTTGTATTCATAAATAGCTTTACCCGAACCCGAACTATTGGTTCAACCACAGTGTGGTTTACGCCGCCGATAAGATCAATCAATCAATCAATCAGCCTATTGCAGTCCACTGCTGGACGTAGGCCTCCCCAAGGGTACGCCAAAGCGCACGTTCACCCGCTTTCCTCATCCAGCCAGCCACCTTCTACCTTCTTCAGGTCATCAGTCCACCTGGCAGGGGGGCGTGACACGCTACGTTCCCCGAAACGCGGTTTCCATTCGAGAACCCGTCTGCTCCGCCGATAAGATAACGTCATAATATTTTATCCTAGGCTATCTGTGGTATTATATATAGGTAAAGCAGCGCGGTTTATTTTGTGTCGGTGAGGGAGGATGTGTGTGAGCTAAACATGAGTAACCGTGTGTGAAACCTTAGTAACTGCAATCCAAAATACGCTGCCAGTGGTTGCTTGCACACGTTATGCAACGCGACACTTGCAAAAAAAGCAAAGCCTCATTGACCATAGCCAGTCAATAAAAAAATAACAGCGTTTTAAGTAAATCTACAAAGACAATTTAAAGCACTTTATCGACTATCTCAAATTGATTGCTATCAACGAAACGTCCAACGGCTAATGGTGCAATCAGAATTTAATCATTAGACGAATTAGGTCGGTCGAGAAAGCAGAAGGAAGTTCGGACAGGCTTTGTCTCGCCAAAACAATTGGGGTGAGGGTATGTTGACGTAGATAGCGGGGGATGTGGCGGAAGCGAGAGCGATCGGCGGCGGCGATCAGCCCCACGGAGACAAATACACATACTTTGTATTTGTCTCCGTGGTCAGCCCCGCTTTTACTGGAGCGCGGTTTGACAATGGATTCGATTTGTTTGATTGTGTAAGGCGGATCCTTGTTGAATCCATTTCGACTACGGAGTTAAATCTCTCTCTGGGTAGTTTTATTGGTAATGGAAGTGTTTGTATACTCATGGAAGAGTAAACAGGTGCGAGGGTAGTGCGAAAGTAAGCCTTGAGTGTCGACAAGAGAGTTGTTTGTGTGTGTGTACGTGTCTACGTTACTTGAGGACAATGGCAGATGTAGCATCTGATAGTAGTGTACGTATGTGCACGGAGACAAATACAATTGTCTCCATGCGTATGTGTCACTAATAAGTCAGTTTTAGAAGCACCGATATTGATCCGATACATATTTTTTATGTGCGATCTAGTGGAAAAGTTTGTAAACTAACGCTGCTACGACTGCGCGTGATCTGGAGTTCTTTCTTAGACACGCTCGCTTAAGCACTCAGCTAGAGGCCTTTCACCTGGGAGGGGACCTCTTTCGAGAAGGAGGGCGGGAGGGGGCGCGTGGCGCGGGGGCGGTGGAACCAGTCTCGCGGCAACGCGGCTCGCGTGCGGTGCGCGGGAGTGGAATCGCTTACCGTTTGACTGTGCAGTGCAGTGCCTCTTGGATAATGTGTACTATTCATTAAGGTTTGTATCGTGTTTATAATTTTTTTCTACGCATATGATATTTGATTTTAACCAGTCTATATTTCGTGATTTTAGATACTTACTCACTTAAGTTATATCTTAAACACGCGCGGTTACGTTGTTAGATGGAGGCTTTGCCGCAACTGTTTTGGCTATTACCGATGTTAGATTAAGTATTGTTTGGTATTTTCTGTTCAACATTTTTTTTAAAGATGCATTAGAAACTTGGCTGATAAGTGTATTACAAGTTACAAAGTTATTCGTGGTTATTCTGTCTGTATGGTTTTAAATTATTACCTAGTAAATAGCTTGCAGTTTGCGGAACCTAACTGGACTAGTTTTGTAGGTACTTACTGTAGATACTGTTTTTATAGGATACTTAGATATCTCTGACCAATTGAAGTTTTATATTCGTGCCTCTAAACTGGACTAACCTTAGGCCGATTTACTAAAGTTTGAGTATTACCTAGTGTAAGTTAGGTATATCTAATATTTATAATCTGCCCATACTATTCACTTTAACGTAAATTAACTTAATTATTTAATAGTTTTATGGCGTTTGATATAGTTTTAATTATAATTACTATTATATAAGCACTCGTACTAGTTTGAAATCGTGTTTTTACGTTCATCATAATTGATATTATAATTAACAACCCAATAGTTTTGTCAATAAATAGAAGTAAAGATAAAAAGATAAAAGCAGTGGCGGATTTGCCCTAAGGCCCAGTAGGCCCGGGCCTAGGGCGGCCAGATATTAAGGGCGGAAAATCGTGCCCAAAAATCACTGATGAATGATAACAAGATTAACAAGAAGTAACTCAAATGCCAAGTATCTAAATACATATATTAAAGGCTCGCGTACCTTATGATTATAATTTTCCTAAATCACTATTTTTGCGTATCAAAGTATAAAATTGTTCGTATGTTTAGTTTAATATACGTGATCTAGGAAGAAGGTCATCATCATCATCAACAACTCATAGAGAAGAATAGGTACCTAATTGTTATTACGCGCGTAAGTGGGCAATAAAGTAAATTCATTAATTATGTATCTATCTAGTCTATTTGATGGGTGCTGAGAAAGGGGCGGCACATGGCCTGGGGCCTAGAGCGGTTAGGGGACTGCAAATCCGCCACTGGATAAAAGTGTCTTTATTCGAAGTAAGATTTAACAAAATCATTTTTTCGACGTCAAAGCAAGATAGCCCGTTCACTACAAGTGTACGCACGCCTTTACTTTTTTTGTTTAATTATTTATTATACTTTTCTAACGTGAAATTGCGTCAACCATAGTTGTACTATTTGTAATACTATTTGCGTGAAATATAGCTATTTTAAACTGTATTAGTATGAACCCTAAAAGGACGGAATCACAGTTATTTTTATCTACGGAATTCTGCTTAGCTGCTTTAACTGCTTGCGGTTTAAAAAAAATCCTTTTGCCGTCCCAGATATAAAAATGAAGTTAACTATGAACCGTTCATTGCCAGTTTTGTGTTTGGTACTCTTGAAACGCTGTGGTTTTCTTATCTTGACACTAGTAAGGTTGATGCCAGCCAGCCAGAACATCAGGCTGGCTGGCACCAAGTTTTCATAGATTTCTCGTAAACGCCTTTATGTGACGCCATGAAACAAAAGCTATGACTGTCACAAATTCCGTCACTAAATGCTAGTAAAAATAACCTTGTTCGAAAACGCTTTCGTTGTCGAGATTCAGAGGAGCCAGCCAGAAGTTTAATACGTAAGTTCAGGCTAGCTGGCCACGCTTTTAGTTGTTTTTTAGCTAAATGGCTATACGTATCTCAAAAATTCAAACTGGATGCCAGTCACAATTTTAGGTGACGCAGTATAAGCAATATTTAGAATCCCTTCTGTTCGGAGATTGAGAGACCATGCGAAAAGCGGTTTTCAAGCTGGCTGGACACGTTTGCGTTCGATTATCTCGGGTTCTCTAGCGTCACATAAACTGAAATAAGCGTGATTAGCCGTCACCTAAAATTGTGTATTGACCTACTTAAACGCGGCTCATTTGGAAGAATTGTCCAGCCAGCCTGAGACACATAGATAAACAGCTAAAGAGTTTATGTATAAGTACGTCAACCGGACGAAATCTAGGCCAATCTGTATTGTATAAGAGGATGTCAAATTACTTGTTCCACTCGATACAATGAGAAAGCTTTGTGACTCAGCTCGCTACATTACGCAACTCGACAACTTCGTCGTTGATCCCTTAGCCACTTAATCTACACTGTGCACCATAAAGCGTGCCAAATTACAATTTATGATGATTTGATTTTGTTACACAATTGGAACTTTGATGAACTTTAGCTTCGCGCCCTAACCACAATATAACAGAGTAGAAAGTACCGTAAATCCTTACAACATACATACATGTCGAGTCGATTACATTCTTAAATGTTCAGAGTAAGAAATCTTTAGGGGGTAAATTTACGCCCTAAAGTTTTAAAACTAATATGTCGATGAAGAAGAGACGGGCAGAAAACGCAAAAGAAGTTAAAGCGAAAAGTTAATTTTAAAGTATCTCTCTCCAATTAAAGTGCGCCTGCGTCGACAGCATACTAGTGATACTTGTTACATTTCTCTTACGCGCGGGAACTGGAGCAGTGGTGCAAAAACCGATGCTAACTAGGAGACAAGAGGTTCCCAACGCACCGCGATGGGTACGGGTGATTCTCAACAACTGTATGACTGTAGGAGTCTGTACAGACGAACTGCTTCCTAGTAGAAAAATTGTAGTTTGAGCGAAATTAAATGCAGTCGAGATAACTGCACTGAAAATGCATTCGGACTAAATTATAGTTGTTGTGTGTGGTTACCTGCCAATGAATGATCATCTAAAACTCTTGTACCTTACATTCAAACTATTATTTGTAAAGGTGCATAATCGGTAATCCTATCATAAAATAAATTAAATTAGGTCAACAGTTTCGACCCTGACATCAACTTTCTTAGGGATACCTACACTAGCACCGCAATGCATTTTACAGAATGACCGAATAGCATTCTTTTGGGAGGTTATTTAAGAGTATACTGTTTTATTTAGTAACCACCACTGGAAAGATACAATTGTAACTGGCACTGTTGTGTTGCGCACTGCACGTGTGTACGAGTCGGCACAATCGGTGGTGGCTGTGAATGGCGAAGAAAGAACACATAAAAAGTTGCGCCGGCACACGCTTGCTTACATCCGGCAATCCGGCCGCCTCAAGTTTAGCACATTTCTCAGGCTCTCCGCAAGGCGTGAGCGGCAGCGGAATCGGCATCAGCTATGCTATAGGCACCTGGACGTCTGAAAACAAAGACCCAGACAGTGCCGGGACTGCTATTTCGATTTCAAGTTCATCTTATGACGCGCGTTGGAATTTGTAAAGTCCTAATATTGAAAAGTGGCTTCTCTATTTTTTACTCTTACGTAGCCGTTTTTTTCCAATAATAATCCATATAAATTATCGCAGAACTTAAATCCATGTTAATTATAACGATGATTACTCTATTGTTCTTTTGTAAGACCAGTGTGGTTGAGCATATTCTACCAATAGCACATTTTAACTTTTTTTGTACTTTGTTTTGTATTTATAGAATACGAAAAGTTTGTTGCTGACTATACTAGGAATAAACCTAAGCCAGTTGAATGACGTTGCAATAAAAATATAATAGGTAGGTTAGGTGGTGATTGTAAGTTAAAAATCAACACAGATTAAATCTTTTGAATAGAGCTACTTTACGGGTAAAATAATGACCCTTTATATTTAGTATTCTGTTGATAAGTTTCGTTAGCCGAACTAGTGATGCTCTTTTCTCATTAGTTTTGTGACTGATAAGCCACTGTCTCTTAACCACATATTCTTCTCTTCGCCTTCATTACCCACTTCCTCTTAAGACTTAGCCCGACTCGTAGCATCAGTTTCCACACACCGTTGGCTAGTAAAAGCTGAGCAAGTGGAGCGGTAGCTGCGCGTACGGCAGTCGGTAGCTAAGACGCCGACTCGGGCCATTATCACGGGCACGTCACTTGACATTGATACGCTCGTCAGCCCGCGGCAGAGCCGAACGGATGCCGAGTGCCGAGTCGGTGACTTGAACCTGGAATTGGCCGCTTTCGAGGAATACTTGATTATGCACCAAACGTTGAAGGGCGAAAACGTACGGGCCGGTGGACCAAAGCATTCACAGAGTTGTGGCCAAGAGGAAAGACAAGGCCAGTGGGCAGGCCACCAGCCCGATATGGCCCGAAGTTGTAGCCAAGAGGAAAGACAAGGCCAGTGGGTAGATAACCAGTCCGATATGGCCCGAAGTTGTGGCCAAGAGGAAAGACAAGGCCAGTAGGCAGGCCACCAGCCCGATATGGCCCGAAGTTGTAGCCAAGAGGAAAGACAAGGCCAGTGGGCAGGTCACCAGCCCGATATGGCCCGAAGTTGTGGCCAAGAGGAAAGACAAGGCCAGTAGGCAGGCCACCAGCCTGATATGGCCCGAAGTTGTAGCCAAGAGGAAAGACAATGCCAGTAGGCAGGCAGGCCACCAGCCCGATATGGCCCGAAGTTGTAGCCAAGAGGAAAGACAAGGCCAGTGGGCAGGTCACCAGCCCGATATGGCCCGAAGTTGTGGCCAAGAGGAAAGACAAGGCCAGTAGGCAGGCCACCAGCCTGATATGGCCCGAAGTTGTAGCCAAGAGGAAAGACAAGGCCAGTGGGCAGGTCACCCGCCCGATATGGCCCGAAGTTGTAGCCAAGAGGAAAGACAAGGCCAGTGGGCAGGTCACCAGCCCGATATGGCCCGAAGTTGTGGCCAAGAGGAAAGACAAGGCCAGTGGGCAGGTCACCAGCCCGATATGGCCCGAAGTTGTAGCCAAGAGGAAAGACAAGGCCAGTGGGCAGGCCACCAGCCCGATATGGCCCGAAGTTGTGGCCAAGAGGAAAGACAAGGCTAGTGGGCAGGCCACCAACCCGATATGGCTCGAAGTTGTGGCCAAGAGGAAAGACAAGGCCAGTAGACAGGCCACCAGCTCGATATGGCCCGACGATATTGCCAATCTGGCTGGATTAACTTAGTTGCGGGTAGCACAGAACCGCGAGGAGTGGCGCTATATACCTAGATATACTCAACAGCAGATAAAAGGCTGACAATAATGATGATGACGAAGAAGGACTACTGTCCACGCTGAGTTGACGTTTTCACTATGAGAGGACAGCCTGAGGATGTATATTGTGTTCCTCGCTGAGGATAGATTTATCTGTCTATCCAGCTCACATTTACTTACAGTTGAGTTCAGGTCAATCATTTTTGCGAAAAATTTCCAGGCCTGTTCATCCTGATCTAATATAATTTCCTTTTCACTTCCTTTTATTCCCCTTATCGTGGGGATTGTATGGTCTGCGTCGCACCTCACAAACTCTGATTTCAAAGTTAGCAGCCACTCAATAACTACAGACGACGATGAAGGACTCGTGGTCGGCAAAAGTTGGTTAGTCCATGACAGTGAGACACAAAAGAAAAAACCCTGTATGGGTGTAAATTTCTTTTTTCCTTTATTTGTTCAAAACAAAAGTATTACAATCTATAAAATTATGACACGCTTCAAAAAAACCTTGGAAGGTTTATGCATGAAGCGAGGTATGCTGCCTCGCTGCAGATATAAGGTAGATAAACAGAAGTATAAGTTTTAATGGCCGTTGTTGCACTTGGCACTTGGCATATGGATTACAATTAATAATTATAAAGCGAAAAATGAAAAATAACAACAGACGACAACAGACGTTAACAGACGTTATCTGTAACAATTCTATATAATTTTAATTAGCTGACAAGTGTAACTAATAAAATCATCTATTGTCCTTTGGAAAGGTATATAGATTTTTTAAAGATTCTTTTACATATGTTCTGTTTCGTTGTATTTGCGATTTCCTCCTGTAAATAAATTAGCTAACACTATTTTAGGATCAACCTACCCATGAAACTGAAAACCTTTTCCCAAGAAACATAGGCTGTCGGACGACAAAAAAAAGTTGTCCCTTTCATACAAAACCGCGCGGCCAGCTAATCGATTTACTATGGAAGATACCTATTTTTTCGTCCGACAGCCCATGTTTCTTGGAGAAAGTTGTTCAGTTTCATGGGTAGGTTGATCCTTTAAAATAGTGCCAACTAATTTATTTACATCTTATACCTATAATGGAATATAATTTTATAGCATACAAGAAATGCATAGAAAAGAAACACACAAGGAATAAAATATTAGAAATTAATGATGCTGGAATTAAATTCGTTATCAATTATTATTACACAAATAGATCCGAAGAAATCGTTTGAAGGTTTCCTTCTTATCTTATCTCGATCTGTTGCTGTTCTTGTTGCAATGATGGATGATGATGATGACATGAGGGGAACAATAAAATTTACTACTCGATAAACTTAGCGAAAAAAATAAGTCTTCATAGAGTTTTTATAGCTGTTATAAAACTATATTACGGCAAACATGATTGACAGACGGAAATATGAACTTTTGTACTTACGAACGGAGCTTTTATCCATTTGAACTTTGTGTGCTACTTATAATATAATTATAATGATGATGAGTGGCAAAGAATGTTTACAATTCGCCAAATAAAATATACTATGGCTTGGACATCATGTTTATCATCAATAGAAGTTTGCAAGTTGTCATGATATTCAACTCATGATTATAAGGCAATATTTTTCATATATGTACTTACCTCTAAAAAATAAGTCGCTAATAAATAAACGACTGAGATTTTAACATCTGGCCGAGCGGTAGCGCGTTCTGCTCTCGATCCCGAGGTCCTGGGTTCTAATCCCGGTAAGGGTGTTTTCAAAGCCTCTCCCTATTTTAGTTATGTTAAGGATTGAATCGCCTGATTGTCCGAAAAGCGCAGTCTTCGATCAACAATTACAACTCGGAGCAAAAAAAAAAACGTCTCGTAAATAACGCCTCACTTGCGGCGCGTGAGGTCTTATTTTGAATTAGTTCGGTTGAAACAAAAGAAAACAAATGGTCGTAGGTAAGAGATTATATTTTGAAGATTTGCGATTTTATTACTTGGTATTCGAGATGTTATTAGGCTGAACTTAAAACTGTTTTAAAACGCTTGTCTCGGTAGGTTAATAAACAAATGTATAGCTGTATAAGTATATATTGACGCAGACAGCATATTTAGCTTTGATTTTGTATGCGACCCGTTATCTAGTAAATAGTCGACCACACAGGCTCGGTGCGAATTACAGATTTCACAAAAGATTTTGAATGTCTCGTCTCGGCATACGTTTCCTCACAACATAAAGACTTCAAAATAGGTTAGGCGATCATTATTGAATGCCATAATATATTATACTTCGCCTCGATGACTGACGACGTGGTTTGGTTTTGGTTAGACAATCCAAAACCATGCTATGAGGTTCGTCAACCTCAGAATCAGTGTAAACAGTAACACACCCAGTGACCACCGTGATTAAGTCCAATATCGTTTGAACGGCCAAATCAAGTTCTTACCTCATCGGTGCATTACCAATCTGTCAATAAAAGAACAATATGGAAGCATTTTTTTTAGGTTGAGCGAAAGTGCGTTTTTACAGTACCATAAAAAATAAGTATTCGTGTCAGTTCTGTTATTGGTTATGTCATATTGTGAAATAACTTAATTATTTGTATTGTAATATTGATAAAATCTGTGGATAAACGGTGTTTACCAGTGGGAATCTAAAGCTAAATATCACACTAATATTATAAATGCGAAAATATATTTGGATGTTTAGATGTTTGGATGTTTGTTCCGCTTTCACGCATAAACTACTGGACGGATTTGGACGAAATTGGAACGAAGATAGTTTGTAACCTGGATTAACACATAGGATACTTTTTAACGGGAAAAGTCTTATTCCCACGGGAAAATCTTACATAGCGCGAGCGTAGCCGCGGGCGGAAAGCTAGTATAATATATTTTGAACATTACGTCGAATATTTTTTGTGATAGCGTACGTACTATATTAGTTCTGTGATAGTTCACAAGTAGTGCACTGATAATAAAAGCTCAATAGTTATATAATTTAAAAGTTTGTATTTTTCGATGAGATAAAAAAAAACCGCTTAGGTATAATTTACGGCGGCTCTGTAGCCCAGGTGTTAGTGTATCTGCCTTCGACGCACAGGGTAGCGGGTTCGAATCCCGCCCAGGGCAAACATTTGTGTCATGAGCACTTGTGTTTCCCTTGTGTCTGGTTGTTTTTTATCTATATAAGTATGTATTTATCTATTTAAGTAATGTATATCAGCTGTCTGGTACCCATAGTTACAAGCTCTGCTTAGTTTGGGATCAGGTGGCCGTGTATGAAGATGTCCCCACATATATTTATTTATTTATATATCTATTTGCCCCGCTACGCGCGCGTCAGTACAGTGAACTGAACAGCTCATCAAGCTATACACCGAGGTATCTTGCGCGTTTGTAATACGGCCTAGTTTTCAACAAAAAAATGTACAATAAAGTTACGGTTACGGATGATACTTTGACAACATTATTATTACTATTCGTAAAAACCTTTGAATAAAAACAGAACGAGCTTTAACAAAAGAAACATCTGTGCGTGCCTCTGAAAAGTCTGCGAAGAAATTCAAATTTGTGTGTGAAGTTAATTAATCATCAATAAAAGCACATACATATCCCCACCGAGGGGCTCAAGCCTACCCTGGAGTAGGGCAATCTACGGGTTGGTCGACTTCACACACAACTTTTGAAATCCTTTGGCAGGAGTGTGCAGGATTCCTGACGATGTTTTCTTCACCGTAAGGCGTCGAATAATCGTACTATGAATTCGAAATTCGAAAACACATTGGTGGGGATTGAACCCGCGTCTCTCCCGTACGGAAGACAGCGACCTTAGCCATTACTCTCACTCAAGTAAAAATTTATTGTAATGTGAAATAAATAAACATATAGGTAGTGAAGTCTTGTACGCAGGTTTCTCCAAGAAGCCACAATGATAAAAACGAGTCATCTGTCAGTTAATTTGAAAGAAAAGTGAATTTAATACGGCAAGATTTGTTTCCCACGAGCGGAGAACAATCAGCGCATTTTCTAGCGCTTCGAGACAACTTTTACTGCAATCGTCGTATGTGTGTGACTATTATTTACCGCAGGCATCCATAGATACTGTGTTTACACTCAAACATGTGTTTAGGAAGGCGTCGTCGCCTCGCCGCCGCCGGTACTGGCCGGTACGATAAACGGCGGATCACAACATGAACATGGGTATTTAGCATACGTGTATGCGCTCTGCAATATTATTACCTTTTCATTGCCCAATCCCACCTATCCTATTAGGCGTATAGCACACACAACCAGAGTTGAAGCACAGTCGAGGAACGGGCGCGCGCCTCTTCTAACTTTTGTTAAAAATTGAACGGGTAGACAAATAGTATCGCACACAGCACGCGTCGAGGCGGAGGCGGCTGTGCGGCGCGCGGGCGAGGAGTTTGCGCCGCAACGCAGCCTCGACTCTTGCAGTGTGCTATACGCCTTAGGCGCCCGACTATCAAATAATGGTCGTCTATGAAGTTGCCTAGTGCAAATGCAGTGGTTTACAATAAAATAAAATCACTCTAGCCATACAAAAGAAAGACGACAATGCATGTATTTAAAAAAATCATGATGACGATATAAAAAACCAGCGTGCGAGTCTGCCTCGCGCACTAAGGGTTTCGTACCTCACGCAGTTTGATTGTAAAAAGATAATTTAGGTAATTCTAATTTATAATTTTATTTGTGTGTATTATGGGGATTAGATTTGTAAAAAAAATTATTTTATTGTAATAATTCCCATCTTGCAGATTTTTTCCATAAGGTTAAGCGTCAGCTGCAGTAGCGCCACCAATTGAATTAGGTACATCATTTACTTATTGTCAGTGACTTCGATATTACGTATGTGTTTAACGAAAAGTGGACACTTTTAACAGTTACGACTTACATAACTTATTTATTATTTTTAGGACTATAAAAAAATAGCTAATACATATTATAACCCTTCTATTAATTTCCATCGAAGTCACTGACAATATGTAAAGGATTTATTTCAATAGGGGTTCAGACTTTTCCTGAATTTATCATATTTTATCAATTATTTTTAAAATAGAGATTAGTAGCAGACGATTCGCGAAGAAAAAAACAGAATCGGTTGAAAAACGAATTTACAATGATTTTTGAAGTTTCAATATGTCTGTCTCTTTCAAAAACGATTTTTGTATGGAGATAATATGGCGTTACTAACAAATGACGCCACAAGTGGGTATGTGCCACTCTGTCTAATCTTGAATTTCAAACCTTTGAATCTCGGTAAATTTTAAAGATAGCAAAAATTATTTTAGTGTTCGATAGCAGAAACTAATAAGATTGGATTTATAAAAAAAAAAAAGTAGTTCGAGCCCCTATTTCAATCGACCACTATTGCCCGGTCAGGCAGACCGACCTAACCTACCTTACCTACTATCGCCATAGAACTGAAACAAAGAATTTCAAACCTTTGAATCTGGGTCAATTTTAAAGATAGCAAAAATTATTTTAGTGTTCGATAGCAGAAACTAATAAGATTGGAATTATAAAATAAAAAAAAAGTATTCTGATCCCCTATTGGTGGCACTCTGCAGCTGATGTTTAAAACCTAAAATTGTACTTATAGAAATAAAGAACTAAGAGAACTAAGAGCAAATGGCAAAATTCCTTTTTTTTTTGAGGTACGAAACCTTTAAAAGACAAAAAATGTCGGCACTCCATGGGCAATCGCAATAAATCAAAACCACTTTATTAATACGCATTTTTTTTCGCATCATACAAAAGACATCAACGCAATCACTCGTAAACAAGATTTTTCTGCTGCTATATTTGGTATACCTATAATTACCTAATAGGTACCTACCTACATAGCAATTTATAAATGCGTGGTACTCGTATTTAGCAAAATATTAGTTGCTTTATCTATTTATCGTTGATAGAAACAAGAAAAATTGCCATGGAAAGATATTCTGCCCAACTGAATATACCTATTTGCAATTCATTTTAGTCCGAACAGAATTATATAAAATGCAACCTTTTTTTAATAAAAAAAATAAACCATAAGAACTTTGTAGTCAAATTCTACAAAACAGACTGGACTTTACATAGCTAGAATTAATATTTACCTACATTCCTTGTCGCTTACATAATGATTAATTCAATTTGCATAATTATGTTATTAAAGCAACACGACAGGTTTGTGTTGAATTTGCTATACGCATACCTTCTGCACCGTATAGATTGCGCCGTGGGGATGTTGTTTATCTATACTTATTATTTATCTATTTATAGCTATAACAGCTGTCTGGTACCCATAGTACAAGCTCTGCTTAGTTTCGGATTAGATAGCCGTGTGTGAGATGTCCCCACAATATTTTTATTTTTTTATTTTACTTAGAGCAGTTTCGCACTACGTTCTACGTCCAATCCGAATCTACTACTGCGAACTACGACTATTTGGTTCGTATTATCATAGATTCGGATGTACTTCGGACGAGGGCTGATTGATAAGTTTCCGAAACGACAAAGAAAAACTTTAAAAATCTATTTAAAATAAATTTATTTCTCAACGTAGTTTCCTTCTACCTCGATGCATTTAGTCCAGCGCTTCTCCAATGCCGTTACACCAGTTTGATAAAATGTTTTCTCCAACCCCTCAAAATACTCGTCCACGGCAACAATGACTTCTTCATTTGATGAAAATCTCTGGCCACCTAACCATTTCTTCAGGTTTGGGAATAAGTGGAAGTCACACAGGGCCAGATCCGGGGAATAGGGTGGATGCGGTAGCAATTCGAACCGCAATTCATGGAGTTTGGCGACTGCAACCATTGACGTGTGTGCAGGTGCGTTGTCATGGTGGAACAAAACTTTTTTCTTGGCCAAATGTGGTCGTTTTTTCTGGATTTCTTCACTTAATTTTTGCAGCAAGCTTGCGTAGTACTCTCAATATATTGTTTTTCTTTTTTGCAGATAATCCACTAAAATAATCCCTCGAGCATCCCAAAAAACAGTCGCCATCACTTTGCCGGCCGACAAAACCGTTTTTGCTTTCTTCGGCACAGGTCTTCCGCTCTCAGTCCACTGCTTAGATTGTTCTTTTGTCTCGGGAGTATAATGATGTATCCAGGTTTCATCGATTGTTACATAACGCCGCGAAAACTCGTTAGGATCTCGGTTAAACAGCGCCAAACACTCCGATAAATCGTCCACTCGACGTTGCTTTTGGTCAACAGTGAGCAAACGCGGCACCCATCGCGCGCAAAGCTTTTTCATTCCCAAATGTTGGTGCAAAATAAAAAAATGAAATGAAAAATGAGAAATGCTCACCATCTCTGCTATCTCTCGCAACTTCAAGCGCCGATCATTCAATACAATTTTGTGAATTTTTTTGATCATGTCCGGATTCGTGACTTCATTTGGACGGCCAGACCTGTGGGCGTCTTCGCAGCTCTGTCTTCCACTTTTAAAATCTGTTACCCAGGTGTGAATTGTACTCAATGCAGGAGCAGAATTACCTAAAACACTGTCTAGCTTGGTTTTAATCTGGATTGCTGTTTTCTGTTTTAAAACGTAAAACTTTATCACCGCACGAATTTCGTTTCTTTCCATTGTTAAGAAAATTTACGACAGAGAAAGTTCTACGTCCTATCAAACAAATTCCACCAGTTCGATTAAATTCAAATTTGGCGTTCTATTTTCAAAAAGATGCCAAAATATAATGTAATATTTTTTTTTTGCGTATCATTTTTTTAAGTTCGTCGTTTCGGCCAGTTATCAATCAGCCCAGGTACATATTGAAAAGTGAAGTAATACTGGTTGTGGGTGTAGGGTTGAGCTTTATCTGAGAGCGAGAGTTGACCCACGGGCCACTGGTGACGAGCAGCTTAGCCGTCTCTTGGGATCCGTATAACATAAACAATAATGTTTTTGGACAGAAATATGTCCATTATTAGAATCTAGTTCTGTAACGTATGTTTACGCCTTAGACCTGTTAAATAAGTTATATTCCTTAACCTAGCTTGTGATTTTACTACAGCGATTCTTCCAAGAAATATTCTGTGTTTGAAATGGAGCTTGGTTCGTAGTTGATAATAGTTGTACCTCAGAATATATATTTTTTTGATACCTTTAATTTGAGTACATTCCCCATTTTCAGGTCTCCTAAAAATATATATTATATAAAGAAATCTTCTCTGGAAATGGGAACCTTAATCTGATATTAGTTCGACACGCACTTGGTTGTTTTTATGAATACCCTGACAGATGAGAGCTCTAATCATGATGTCATGATGGCAGTGCAACGTGGAGGCGGCAGCCTGATATTGAAAGAGAGTAAGAGTGATGGATGTTACCTACTCAATTCAATAGCAAGTACTACAAGTTTGTAAGAATATTGAATGGTTCGACCCACGTAGCTTTAATAATAATGTTCACGTAATTTATAGTTTTAGGCAGATTGCGAAATGGCAGAAATACTTGTATGTGAAGAGTCTCTTTGTTCAAAGAAATCGAAGTATTAAGCATGTACTAATAGTATTATATTTCTATCGTAGTCCTAGGATATTTAATTATTTTGTGGAATTCTGTAAAATACGAGTGTGGTATGTAATAATATAATACTTTGCTATTTTATTTTATATTTCAGTATATACGTGTATGTAGGCAATGTCTTTTGTAATCTTGTAGATAATAGGGGATCGGACTGTTCACCATATGTATATATGTATGAATTTACCATATTTTATGAATTTTTTTTTAAATATAGATTAGTAGCAGACGATTCGCGAAGAAAAAAACAGAATCGGTTGAAAAACGAATTTACAGTGATTTTTTAAAGTTTCAATATGTCTGTCTCTTTCAAAAACGAATTTTTGTATGTAGATTATATGGCGTTACTAACAAATGACGTCACAAGTGGGTATGTGCCTCTCTGTCTAATCTTGAATTTCAAACCTTTATAACTCGGTCAATTTTAAAGATAGAGCAAAAATTATTTTAGTGTTCGATAGCACAAACTAAGAAGTTTGGATTTATAAAATAAAAAAAAAGTAGTCCGATCCCCTAATAGTTAATTACAATGAAGTACGAAAAACGTCCACGGCTGAACAAAGGCCGCCTCCAAGTATCTTCTCAACGAGTCTGTGCTGCCTGCGTTCAGGAGCTTCTTACGATCTCTGAGCACGTCGTCGTCGTCACTCGCCTTGTGGAGAGCCTGTCCTCTTTGCGTCTTTCACTACAATAATTATACTGAATTTTGTGCAGGATGACGGACTACGAGCGTATCAAGCAGACCTGCCTCGCGCGAGGCGAGCTGTGGGAGGACCCTGACTTCCCGGCGACGCAGACCTCGGTCTTCTATCACCAGACCCCGCCGTTCCAGTTCATCTGGAAGAGGGCCAAGGTGAGCTCCTACAATAAGGACTATATTTTCTTTTTAAATTAAATATGGATTCGCGGTCGCACTTGATGATTGATTGATTGGTATATACTTTATTGGACCAAAAAAGGATGTACAAAGGCGAACTTAATGCTAATATAGCATTTTCTACCAGCTAACCTTTGGTGGTTAAGAGCAGGTTGAGGGTAGTGCCGCTAAAAACAGCGTTCAACTTGAACTACTACATTAATAGGTAAATATTAGACAATTGATAAACTTACTCATACACAAATATACATGCAAATATAAAAGAATAAACATAAAGATACAATATATAAAAGTACTACATAAATAATAATAATAATACATAAATATTAAATATAATAATAATCAGTCATTCACACCACACTGCTTTTGTAAAAAGTGTTCGGATACACGCGATTTGAAGACATCAATTGACGGAGCCTCTAATCTCAACCGGTAAGCTATTCCATAATTTGACGGAAAGTGGATGGAACTGACGTGGATGGACTTGATGGAAAGTGACGACGAGACGAGACTGAAGGTGTGACAGAAGATGCTAATTCACTCTAGGTTACCTTGAAAACACCAAGGTTATATTCTGAGAATGCCCACATAGGAAGAGCGATTTGGTAAGGTAACGACTGTCTAAATATGTCTATAGATATTGGTTTTCTTATTTACGATTTATTTTCTTTGTCTGACTTCTAACTTTATTAGTTATTGTATGAGAGAAAATTTGTATCAACTTAGCAACAAAGGCATTTCGAGAATCTTGAACGGGAAAGCGTAGGAAACAATCCATCCGGGGGATCTGCGCAGGATTCTATATCGTGTCGTGGTGAGGTTATTATAGAGGTATGTTTATGTATGTGTTGTGTGAGACACGACATCCACAAACTATTACAATCTAATATTATAATTAACGCGCTCACTTTCTTGCCAGCTGCTCCATTGCGGGCAACATTTTGTCTGACTTCCTTTATATAGTACAAATACCAATAGTAATTACCGCTCGGCTTTAAGGTCGAGAATCGTATGTAAATGCGTGGAAAACGAAGTAAATAGCCGTGTAAGTGTGCCGGTCGCAGTACCCGGTTACTTTCACCACAACAGTTTATTTTACTCAAATAAATTACTTGCGTATGCGCACCTGGCTTGGCTTGACCAGCGGTCACCGGCGCCGCGTGCGCCGCCGCCGTCGCCCTGAGATTCGCTCGTCATTGCAATGTGGAATGAATAATCAAACAGCCATTTTATCAAAGGAATTTCACGACATTTTGTCATGATCAAATCAACTTAACTCCCCGGAAAAAAAATTGGTAGCCAGGCTGTCGAATGAACTATACGATCATCTCCACTAAATATATGGGATTTCTTCCATTACCAGTTTACCAGTAAATTTTAATTAAAAATAAACTTTTGGCGATTTTGTTTCATGTTTCCTTACGGATATTTTGACTCCTCACCCGAGCCTGCGCGTACGACGCAGATGATCCACTTGCCAAGTGCCAACACGCAAGCCATTGACATCATCCAGCTTTCTATCAGTTTATCCATGCAAAAAATAATTTTATTTGAACTTTAAATTCAAAATTATTGATAGGTTGTTAAATAAGCTATTGTTGTCAGCTCATATACGTCCCCCCCCACTGAAGGGCTCGACCGACACTACTCTCCCTGCGTTCCGAGACGCGCTGAAATCGGTTAAAGCACCCGTAATCTCGTACCAAATCACTGTCAGCAGGCAAAACTCATACGTTTTTTTGCTTTTGTGATCGCTGACGGCGGCGCTAAAAGTCTGATTCGGAATGCGCCCTCTGAATAAGAATGATCAAGCCGTAGTCAACAACACTGGTCCAGAGCGGATTAGTCGACTTCACTCAGTGAGTTGTATTTTCCTACGTTTCTTCAAGATGTTTTCTTCCACATTGGTACGTGGTAGGATTTAAACTGGCGCATGGTGCCTCCCGGACAGAGCGAATCTAGCCACTATACCACCGAAACACTCTATCTTTCAAAAATAACGATTTTGGGCCGTGGAAATAAAATGGACATTCACTGGGATTAGGTTACCCTGCGTTCCGACTCGCGCTGAAATCGATTAAAGCACCCGTAATCGCGTTTCGAATTACTGTCAGCAGGCAAAACTCATACGTTTTTTTGTTTTTCTGATCGCTGACAGCGCTGGAAGTCTGATTCGGAATGCGCCCTTAGTTATTGTAGTCGCAGCACCCCTATAGATCTTTTTATTTTTATTACTAAGTTAGGGTCGCACTTGTAATGGTAAATAGTACTTACCGCAACATCAACAATCGATATTTAGCTAGCACCAATGATATTTATAATATCACCCAATATATTTATAAATATAAAGTTGTTACCAACCTACAGTTTCTTTGGCTCGATATTGCGTGCATATGGACGTCATCCAATGACAATGATATACCTCAATGATATTTTAAGAAAGATACGTCACGTTATACTGCACGTAAAACGTAAATTGTTCCGCGACACAGACACGCTATAAGTGTGACAGGAAATAGGTAAAGCGTAAGAGTGAAAGAGACAGCAGTCACAGCTCGACTGACTGCAATGGTCACAATTAGGACCAATTCACGGCACGCGTTTGGTGCGTTGGTGGCGTATCTACCTCTTGTATGTATATAATATCATTGATATACCTAGTTTCCAATAGTTTAACTAAAATTATATTTTAAAACAGTTAGAAATTAAAATATTTGTGTAATGTGGTCACCTTTCTTGAGATCACTAAACACGGTCAAAGTGAATGACCTTTGTCCACCAAATATGTATTGCCACCATAAAACATCTTTATATGGAAACTGGACAGAATGTCAGAATGTTAACAAATTATTTAGAAGATAAGTATCTTATATTGTAAATTCGTTAGTCATACATATTATTATATATAAAAAACCAGCAGATGGAATACAATACATAATCGTAACAAATAATATTTTAACTACAAATTAAACCAAAATATTTTGAAACATAAAAAAGCATGCATGTGTTCACGGAGCAAATCTCCGTGCCTGTTTTATAATCAAACGACAATTTTTTTTAAATAATTTCCTTATTCCTTTGAAATTAATTATATTAGTATTGTTACGGCTTGGTGTGGCGGACTATACCAAAGAACTTTCCAGCAATCACTAGTCATCAGTGATCTTTGACAATCGTCCAGAAAGTTCGAGATAACTGACATTTCCCATCAAAATGTATTCGCTACTCGATACAAGATGTAGGAGGACTAGTATATCGACTCGCAAAGAAGAAGAAGATACAAAAGGTCGCCACACTACTGTCAAAATTGGATAGAACCACGGAGACAAATACTCCGTGGATAGAACACTCTAGAAGCTCTGTTCGAGAAAGGTCGCCACTCAAAAAGATTGAATAACGAAAAGAAGATTCTCGAACTGTCATAAGAGTATTATAATATAAGGACCGCGACCGCATAGTCACGGAGTTCAGTGTGAGTTCAGTGCAATAGATTGACAAAGACAAGAGTGACAAAGTGCAGTAAAGTGACAGTTTCGGTGTAGCTTCCCGTGCGCGATCAAGAACAATTTGAGACATTGGCTTGTGTACTACTCGTATACGTGAGAAATAAAGGACATATTCCTCGTGTGCAAAATTTTCAATCATTGAACCCCGCTTGCTCGTAACAGTATGTAGCTACTACTAGGTAGTACTAGTACTAGTTTTCTAATTTCAAAAAAAATAAAATAAAAAAAACAAGAAACCCGACTGCCTGAAAATTTTAAACTTTCAAACTTAATTAATAAATGAACTGAAAAGATGCAAACAAGTTTTTTGTTTTGTTTTGAATGATCGTGGTTGATAGTGTACACAATAGCAGTCGGAGGCATTTGATGTACATGGTTTACAACGAATACGCATTCATTATATTCGAGGATGCCTAAAAATTTGCATCCAAAAACAGGTCTGTACAAAAAGTGCTCGTGCGGTTTTGAACGCAAATGTCTTGGTACGCCGCGTTTTTCTAAATTGAATTGAATTGAAGTCACTGATTACGTCAAAATAATGGGTCGACTTTAGTAAATCTGTGTTTTTTCCCAAACTAAGAAAAGCTTGTACTATGGGTATCATACGGCTGATATACCTACATTACGACATTAAAATAGATAAATAATTAAATACATAGTTACATAGATAAACAACATCAAAATACAAGGAAAACAAAAGAATCATCATCATCACACACCCAATTCGAACCCGCGACCCTGTGATTAGTAGGCAGGCATCTAGCAACTAGGCTACGGGGTCGTCGTCAGCTGTAGAAGTACAGCTAGTGGCCGGGCAGGCTGGTTTAGGACTGGGAAGTGAGGGGCATGATGGGCAGATGGACCCGTCCAGCAGCCCAAGGCTGGACAAGTTAAGCGCCTCGTCCACCTGCCTACACAAATTGCCTACTAAGAAACAATAATTTAACGGTATTTCTTATTACGGCAACTACCGTTTAGGAGTGCCATTATGGAATATTTATGGTCATGACAAAAAACGCTCGATGCTCAGCCACTCAAGCCTCGTTCTTGACGATTAAGTTCGTTAAACAAACCATTCTTTGAAGGCCAAGTCCACGATGACCATTGCTTTGAATTAATGTGTTTTCTGTGCTTTTCCTGCTATTATGTGGTCAAGGACGTATTAAATTCTTATAAGAATTTCAGGAAAATTGTTTTAAATAAAATAAATAAATAAATCTTTATTTAACTTAAGCAAAGCAATATTTACATTAGATGCTGAAGCCTGTAATAGCAAACGCTGTGCTACAGGCGTCAGTGTCTTCCCATACTATGTCTAAATCAGGGTCCGAAAACCTTTAAAATTTGCGGTAAAGGTATGCCGTAAAGGTAGAAATTCTAGGTTACATTTAAGATAAAGGTAACCGATATTTGGGTTAGCGAAACCTATAAACGTGTTACCTCTAGCTTTGGTTACCGGTGTTAATATCGGTTACCGAAAAAGGTCCTTGATTTAGAAAGGAATTAATAATGGCAACGCTAGCGATTTTTGCCGTATCGTCGGCATTATAAATGATTCAGAAAGTAATCTATCTTCATCCGCGTAATTTGAAGATTTTCTTGTTGTTTTTGCATTCAATTATTAAAATATACTCATCTGCATTAATAAAGTGACTTTATTTTTTAAATTAAAAAACATCCTGTCTACAGAAACTGGGTAGTGACCGTTAGTACTTTAATATATTTGGAATGACTATTAATTAGATCTTATTTAACTGTCAATATATATTCGGTGAGATTTTTAAACACCACATTGCATTGTGGTCACAACTTAGCCCGATTAATGGTGGGTCTACTCGGAGTCAGGGAAAATTAGAAATGTGTTGGGAAGTTATCCATTTTCATCCGCGCCACTTTAAGAGTTATTTGTTGCTTATGCATGAAATAATTAAAATATACCCCTCTACGTTGAGAACATGACTATATTTTGGTTTTTTCTTTAGATTTTGTATATTCTCTAACTATCGAAAATGTAGATAGTTATAAATTCTTTGCGATCTCGCAGTTTCGTAGTTATTTAATTTAAAACTTAATGCCAGCTAGTGTTGTTGCGATAGCGATAGTCTATCGATAGTATCGATAGGCTATCTGTATTTTCGATACTATCGATTACGATCAAAATGTGAATTTATTAATCTATTTAGCAAGCAATTTATTTTCATCTAATATTACGCATTGGTGAAGCTAATCCGAGATGGTGGCCAACTTTTTTGTTTATGGGCTGATTTCGATAAAACTCAGTTTGATACTTTATTTTGAAAAGAAAATAGCAACTGAATTATAAAATAACAAATATCCATAATGGTGGGCAACTTGTTTGTTCATGGACTGATTTAGTTAAAACTGGACTTGGGACCATTAATTTGACATGAGATTAACGGCGATATGGTATAAATGTCAAAATACCAAGATGGCGACCAACTTTTATGTTTATGGACCGGTTTTGTAGTAACTTGGTTTAGACAAGGTTTAGAACAATATTTTAACATGAAATGTAAATCAACTTGTCAAATAAGATGCCACACAGACAGACATTAGAAAACAACGATAATATTCAAATATCTCAAAAACTATGCGTCGTAGCGAAAAAATAACGAAAATTTGTGCCCCCTTTATAACCTTTAACACAACCATGGCCATGCTATATAATGACCTTACTTGACCTTGACACTCACTTTTTTTAATTTTGTGAAAAATATATCTTAATGGTCCTGTAAACATTAATTGATTGATTGAGAATGGTAAGATAGTTCCAATATACCTCAAGGGATGAGCAGAGCATTAGTTGGCCTGGTAACAGGAAGCACTCACTACTACCACACCACGTTTAGTAACATACGTAAACTAACAATGTTGATATTTCAGATTCTGTAATAAATGAAATAACTGTCACTTATATGTTGTTTTTTTTTTTTTATATCTATTGTTTCCAAATAAAAAGACTTATTTTTTTAAAGACATCATACAATTAGGTTGTTCAGTCGCCAACGTTCATACCATGTTGAAAACACCGGTTCTCGTCCGATCACCGAAGTTAAGCAACATCGGGCGTGGTCAGTACTTGGATGGGTGACCGCCTGGGAACACCACGTAATGTTGGCTTTTTGCTATTGCTATTTTCTATTCAAGCTAATATTTATTTTTCAAAAATATCTTTTCGATAAGGAGAAAAGATTGAAACAAAAATTTTCAAATCCGAAATTTCTGGGATGTAAAAATTTTATTAAAGCCTATACATGATGAGATCTAAAGCAGACAACATGTGCGAGTACTTACACAGAGTCACGCTTTATTCGCTAAAGGCATGAGCAGAGTTCTAGTTGGCCTGGCTCACAGGAAGCACACATTGTGAATAACATGGTAAAATAAAAATATTAATTATTTTTTTATTTCCATTCCGTACCGTTCGTCTGGTTCCCTGTTCGTCTAGTCTTGGATAAGATCTGAAAATGGGTCCATGATAAAACTATTTAACTTTTGCAAAGGCAGCTGTCGGGTTTTATTTCTCCAAATACGGCCTATAAGATCTTTGTGTTTTTTTGTTGTCTAGCAAACTTTAATGACGTAATTTTCCTTTTAAAGACTTCATAAAATTCACTTTTTTTAACTTTGTGAAAAATATATCTTAATGGTCCTGTAAACATTAATTGATTGATTGAGAATGGTAAGATAGTTACAATTATTAACGAAGCAATGTTAAAAATGACAAAAATCAAACATGTCAGCCTATATTTTGTTCATGGACCGATTTTGTTAAAAATTGGCTTAGGACCATTATTTTGACATGAGATTAATAACGGTATGATATAAATGTCAAAAATCCAAGATGGCAACCAATTTTTATGTTTATGGACTGGTTTTGTTGTAACTTGGTTTAGTACAATATTTTGACATGAAATGAAAATCAATTTGTCAAATAAGATGCCACATTAGACGCAGACATTAGAAAAAAACAATAATATTCAAATATCTCGAAAACTATGCGTCGTAGCGAAAAAATAACGAAAATTTGTGCCCCCTTTATAACCCTTAACACAACCATGGCCATGCTATAAATGACCTTACTTGACCTTGACACTCACTTTTTTTTTACTTTGTGAAAAATATATCTTAATGGTCCTGTAAACATTAATTGATTGATTGAGAATGGTAAGATAGTTCCAATTATTAACGAAGCAATGTTAAAAATGACAAAAATCCAACATGTCGGCCTATATTTCGTTCATGGACCGATTTTGTTAAAACTTGGCTTGGGAATGTTTATGGACTGGTTTTGTTGTAACTTGGTTTAGAACAATATTTTGACATGAAATGAAAATCAATTTGTCAAATAAGATGCCACACAGACAGACATTAGAAAAAAACAATAATATTCAAATATCTCGAAAACTATGCGTCGTAGCGAAAAAATAACGAAAATTTGTGCCCCCTTTACAACTCTTAACACAACCATGGCCATGCTATATAATGACCTTACTTTACCTTGACACTCACTTTTTTAACTTTGTCAAGGTCAAGTAAGGTCGTTATATAGAACGACCATGGTCGTGTTCCAGGTTATTAAGGGGGCATAAATTTTCATTATTTTTTCGCTACGGCGCATTGTTTTCGAGATATTTTAATTTTATTGATTTTTTCTAGTCTATGTATCATCGTATTTACGAAACGGATTTCATTGCATGTCAAAATATTATTCCAACTAAGTTTCAACAAAATCGGTCCATAAACATATCATGGGCGCTATTTTGAATTTCACAAGTTTACGTTCTCTTTTTTTTAAATAGCATATTAATCTCAGTATATATAATATATATAAAAATATTTATTATCATAACAAATATCAATTATAAAAGTATAACGAAATGCGTTTTTTTTTCATACGTATGCGTCTTATCACACTTTAATAAGATATAATAATAAAATATTACAAATGTGAAAGTATGTCTGGATGTTTATATTTGTATTGATTTTGCGCCTCAACTATTAGATGGATTTAGATGAAATTTGAAATAAAGATTGTTTGTACCCTGGATTAACACATAGGATACTTTTTGTAGGAAAAGATCCTATTTTTACGGAGAAAATCGTACATTTTACTACAATTTGCGATGTTACATTTTGAGGTATTCGTCTCCTTAGTGTATATTATTTTTATTTTAAAGTAAACGTAGTCCGTCTCATGACTAATTAATATTTCTAGTAGAACTATGACACTCGGGTAGACCAAACTATCCAAAATTCGCTACGAAACTGGAAAAAGAAAGATACGCTAACCGCGATCGGGCGACCTCCTCACTTACTAACAAATAAGACAGGAGCAGGTCGCTCTTTGAATATACCAACCGACGACCGAGACGAAACGACGCGACGGGTGCGAGTGAGATAGACAGCGCGTCATAGCGCGTGCCGAGGTGTCGCGAGATCTCACGAAATAAAGGTAATTTTAATAAGGTTACCGGTATTACATACCGGTTGTATAATACGCCAAAAGCTTACCTTTTTAAAATACCGGCATAAAAATAAAGGTGGTTACCAAATAATACCGGTATTTGCGGTACCGGTTTCGGTCCTTGGTCTAAATCTAAACAGTTAAGTATATAAAGAAACATAATCTATATAAGTATCTATTTAACTATATTATATGTGTCGCGTGTGTATGTATGTATGTGTGTGTATGTATGTACTATATATCGGCACAGGAAGTTTTACTACTCGCTTTTTGCACTCGGGAAGAATTAAAATCTTTTAAAATGAAAAAAAAGTTTTAAAATCTTTACTCTCTGTTTCAGAAGATTTGATTTGACCGTTGATCCCAATCACTCAGAAGCTTTTTATCGGCTTGTTTCTGATATAGTAGTCGTACACTGCAAGCCTGGCGACGTCTTATTTGACTAAGAACAAAAAGGCATGTGTGCAAGAGCGAATGGGCCGATCGGGAATGCAGTTTGATAATATCATTGCCGAGCTCTGCAAGGCTGGTCGCCCACGCTGATCCACGGCTTGACGCAACCATCTTATTGAAATAAACAGCTAAATGTCTATTTTCTATGCCAGTTGTTATAATATACGCATTCGATCCCTAACCATTCTGAGGGCTGTGGGGGGTAAGTGTGAGTGTCCCATCGCCCACCATCCATCAACTGCTCATATACGTCCCCACCAAGGGGCTCGAGCCTACCCTGAATTAGGGCGATCAGGCCTTAGTCGACCACGCTGGCCCAGGGCGGGTAGATCAACTTCACACACAACCTTTGAATTTCTTCGCAGGAGTGTACAGGTTTCATCACGATGTTTTTCTTCACCGTAAGAGTGTCGAATAAACGTACATGAATTCGAAATTCGAAAACACATTGGTACGTGGTGGGTGGGGATCGAACCCGCGTCCCCCGGACGGGAGACAGCGGCCCTGACCACTAGACCACCGACGCTCTACGCCCACCATTGGACGATGTTAATTACTACCATTACTAAAGTATTTTGACATAGTATTTTGACATTACATTCTCCTAAATTTTTTTGTTTAGTTTTAATCTTTGACATTGTATTTTACTATATTTAAATTATTGCTTGACATTGCTGGCTGTATGGGACATTACATACTGTTCTGAAATATATGTTCATTTCATTATACTTGCACAACTACAGTGGCGAGTTAACTTAATCCGTCAAAGAAACTCGGCAAGTGGTAAGTTAGCTGTCAAAATATACCAGATTCTCGGCGAGCTGTCAAAATACAACGGACTTCTATTTTGTGTTTTATTTCTACTGTCTACCTACGATAACTTACTACTTGCCGAAGTGTAAATCAGCCTTACGATGTCAGGAGGAGCACACGTTATAATAACATAATACAAGAGATAACATAATTACTCAGATCTGGAATTTTTTTTTTTTCTTACTATAGGGCAGTATGGAGAACTATTATATACCCCTAAAGGTACCCTAAGATGGGATGGAAATAAGGGGATACCACATTTTAATGATGTTAAATTAAGATGACGATTGAGTAGGTATGCTATTAGCGTCGCGGAGACCGAATATATATTTTCCTTGCTCAGTAAAAGACACAAAACCAAGAGCGTTGCCAATCGGTTCTACACGTCTACAAGCTAAGGTACTTAGCCTTGCGCCTGCGCCGGTAATAGTAAACTAAACTCGAACTGACCATTCACCGACTGGCTTTACCGAATACTATCCTCTACTACACCTATCAAAAATCTTTTGAATTCCTATACTACATATAGATATCGTCGTTGTCATTGCATAATCAAATAAGATGTTAGAATTAAATTAGGATTAAGCACGTAGGTATTATGGGCGGTTTTTATTTATATCTGAAGTTGACCAAATTCAAATAGTGAAGTTGCTAGACGCACCAAGAATGCCTTGAAGAGTTTGTGTATGCGACATACCTAATCTACTCGTACTACCTCGGCTTCTTCAGCGGAGATGGCAAAACGAATTAAGCACACACTTAAGTAGTTTCTCTACAGCCTTGCTCAGCATTAGGAAAACAAGGTTATGTCGGTTAAGAAAATAAAATTATTATTGATAAAAACAAAAAACCCGACTGCGTGTATAATTAGTATTTTCAAACTTAATTAATAAACGAACTGAAAAGCTGCAAACAAGGTGTTTTTGTTTTGTTTTGAATGATCGTAGTTGATAGTGTTCACAATAGCAGTCGGAGGCATCAAATTGTTCATAATTCAGACTATGATGGAACATATTGGGCCTAAAGTTGCCTGGAAGAGATTACTACCCTATCAATAAGGTCGCCTGTTCCTTCACCTTCATTATTTCGATTGTCTTGTTCTGTATGTTATATTACGTTTTTGTGTCAATTATGAATATTTGTATTGTATTGTGAATATTATTGATGCCTCCGACTGCTATTGTGAACACTATCAACTACGATCATTCAAAACAAAACAAAAACACCTTGTTTGCAGCTTTTCAGTTCGTTTATTAATTAAGTTTGAAAATACTAATTATACACGCAGTCGGGATTTTTGTTTTTATTAATAATAATTTTATTTGAATCTTTTTGTTTTTGTAATGAATACATTTATAATCATAAATATTCCTTAATAGAAATAAAAACCAAATTTAATCTTCTTCATATTAACTATTTAAATCATCAGTTCATACAATGTAATTCCCGTAAACGTAAAACGTTGAAGTTTTTTTTAGCATTTTTCATTCCAAATTACATTTAAACATATAAGTTATGTATATTCTCCAAATAGTCTCCAAAAATATATATACAGCCTCTTTATTTTGATACCCCACTCGATAAGTTTTGGAAAGATAAAATTTTTGAAATCCATATGTTTTGGCGCTAAAAACCGGCCATCTTGTTTTTTATAACTTTGATGTACCCAGTGTCACTCTCATAAGTAAGACGAATCGAACAACACCTTTTAAGCTGAAATCCATCAAGCCGTTTAGGCTGTAGAGCGTGCCAAAGAAATATATATACATACGTACATACATACATAACAGAAAAACATAACCCTCCTTCTGAAGCAGTCGGGTAAAAATAAAATGTTTCGCTTCAATTTCAGAATCATTCTCTCTATTTCTTACAAAAATATTTAACAAATAATTTAAACGCAAGATAAAATTTTCTACGTACAGATTTGAAACAGCTACTTCTCCTTGCAGGATATGTACGCGAATCCACACTTCGTGCTGGACAACTGCGACACTTTCGATGTGGTGCCAGGGAAACTGGGTGAGTACTTCGGCAGATTCAAATCACCAGTATTTTGTGTGTTTGTCGACCTCACAAACCCTGGTGCTGGTTTCGATGCCAGGGAAACTGGGTGAGTACTTCGGCAGATTCAAATCACCAGTATTTTGTGTGTTTGTCGACCTCACAAACCCTGGTGCTGGTTTCGGTGTCAGGGAAACTGGGTGAGTACTTCGGCAGATTCAAATCACCAGTATTTTGTGTGTTTGTCGACCTCACAAACCCTGGTGCTGGTTTCGGTGTCAGGGAAACTGGGTGAGTACTTCGGCAGATTCAAATCACCAGTATTTTGTGTGTTTGTCGACCTCACAAACCCTGGTGCTGGTTTTCTCACGATATTTTCGTCCCAAGGCAACGTCGTCCTAACTCCATTACCGGCGCTCTTATATTTCTTGGAATGCAAGAATCTTAAATTGTCCTACTAATAATTAGCTCTTATGCATGATGCGATTGTTATTTGCTGCTGAAAGAAGGAATTAAATTTGTTTTTAGTCGACTAACCCGAACTGGGCCGGCCAGCTTGGTCGACTATAAGGCCTAATCGCCCTAATTCAGGGTAGGCTCGAGCCCCTTGGTGGGGACGTATAATGAGCTGTTGATGATGATGTTCATCTTGATCATCATGATAAAAAATTTCAATCAGTTCCGAGGTCGTAGAAGAATGTATCAATTTTAGCTTCTTCTTCAGTGTCATTATCACTAGAAAACGCCCAAGTGAGTTCGTGTAGAAACTTACAATCATAAAAACCCTTTAAATCTATTTCTAGGTATGAAGGAAAATAGAAAAATATTATTTATGTACTATAAATACCAAGATCCAAGAAGAGTATTTAATCTTGATGTGTTTCTTCGACACTTTCGGTTCTATCGTAATGATTTTAGAATGAGCAAAAGTAGAGGTGAGAAGTGATCGTCAGTTCACTGTAGCAAGATGAAACTTTTCACTTCATAAGTTGAATTTATATTCAATAGATTTCTAATTTTCTACCTACCAACTTACTTACCATTAAAAGAAAAATACTAAGTACTCGGAAAGTATTTAATAAAAAAAACTAACTTGGATGTGCATTTTTGATTTGTAATATTTTAATTAATGTATAGGTATGTATCCTTCAATAATAACATTTTAGTTAAAGGATGTGTATATCAATGTATATTTTTTACAAATAAATGATATGAATATGGATGGTGTCATGGAAAATAATGTTTCATCAATAAAAAAATAATAGATTGTGCCTACCGGTTGAAATAACGGATCAGGTTTTTTGACCTCATGATAAGATTGTATGAATGAGCATGCTAAGTTACCTATATTTTATGCTAACATAAGAATCTGTTATAATTTAAGATTGCATAACTATTAGCAGCACCCACAAAAACTGGTCGTGCAAATTTTAAATTCTTCAATTTGTCTGCTGGTATTTTGGATATTTTAATCAAGCTTATAGATATTCTTGTCTCGTATGTATACATAGTATTTTTTATAGACAGACATATGGCATAATTTTACCAACTACACGCACTTCTGTACATAATTCTATGTATAACTGGTATAGTACATTTCATTTCTATAACATCGCGACGCGAATGCTCTTCCGGTTCCCCCATGCATCCAATTATTAATCCAATTTATATAATTTCGGTTTAAAGATATTTATTCTCATTAAAAAACATAAAGTCACTTACATGAGAACAGGAGTTAAAAACAGAACAGTATTTCCGTGTCGCTCACAAATATTCTAAATCGAACTTTATAAATCGCTTAGCATAACGCAACGTAACCACCTCTCTGATAACAAACCTAGTTTGATGCAGTTTATATTAACAATTTTTTAAAATTTGATAGTATATGTTTGGATAATTTATGTTTGAATTCAAGAGTCAATTTTTTTTAGCTCTGAAGGTAGGGTATTATAAGTTTGTGCTCCGCTATAAGTAAACATGCGTCTACCGTAATTTGTTCTAATCTTCGGAAGTACAAGGAAACTTGCTCGTCTCGTGCTGCGTTTAGACAGATTTTTCATTTGAGTGAGTGTGATCGATGTCTGAATGGATTTTGTTAGAATCTTTTTGGTAAGTATGCATGTGTGGTAAGCATGTAGTTGTTTGATGTTCATGAGTTGAGTTTCACTGTATATTTTGGCAGTCGGTGTTGAGTAGGGATAATGGAAAAGCATTTTGATAATTTTATTTTGCAGAACCTGCAGCTCATTTAGATTAGTTTTACTGGCAGCGCCCCATAATTCTATTAAGTAAATAAGATGCGATTTTACCAGCGAGTTATATATAGTCATTCGCACTTTCTTAGGTATGCAACGAACTATACGCCGCAAGGAACCCATGAGAGAAGACAATTTCTGCTTTAGATGGTCGATATGACTATCCCACGCAAGTCGATTGTCTACTATTTACTTTAAACATTTATACGTAGTACCTACTACATACCTTTATGGAGCAGTTCAATTTCTTGGGTCGAACTAAAGGTGTCCTGCCTCGCCAAAAAGCAGTATTTTGCAATTATTGTAAAGCGACGAAAAGAGTTTCTGGATTCCTGTCAGTCGCTATCTCGGCTGACTCATCGCTCTCTCTGCTACAGGAGACAAGTGGCTCGTGTCCTGCCTCGGAGTGCTGTACCTCAGCAAGTTCCTGTTCTACCGGGTGGTGCCTGCGGACCAGCGCATGGACTCGCCGTATGCTGGCGTCTTCAGGTCAGTGTATGATCCTCATCAAAGCTTACAGAGCACTCCCCACAGAAAGTCTCCTCAGGAAGCAACCACACCCGCTGGCGGAGACAACCTCGTCAGATTCAGGGCCATCCCTCCATGGCGACGCGACGTGACAACTAGGCCGATGTCCGAACCCCCTTAAGGTCCTTAAGCTCGTTATATATTAGGGGTAAGCCTTCCGCTCCCCCGCAAACGGTTATGCTTAATTTGCGAGATTTATACAAATATGATTCGTTTTCATCTCACGCCAGGTCGCCTGAACTTATTATCATTATTTACTTTTTCCGTGGCAGATTTCGTCTGTGGTGGTGTGGGCAGTGGCTGGAAGTGTTGGTAGACGACCGGCTGCCAACCGTGAACGGCAAACTCGCCTTCCTGCAGACCACTCACACGGACCAGCTGTGGCCCGCGCTGCTCGAGAAGGCATACGCTAAGTATGAACAGCCAACGCTGTCATCTACTATATAAAACTGAATGTTTGCCCTTTTATAACTAGAGAACGGCTGCACCGATTTCGATTGGGTTTGTACCAATCGATAAAAGGGATAGGCTACTATATTAGTGAAATAAAGAAAAAATAATATTTCATTTAAAATCTTTTTTGCGATTCATTAACTTCAGTCCCGGGCGTAGCCGGGTTGAAAAGCTAGTATACTTATAATCACAGTGTTCATTAGCTAACAAAGTCAATAAAAGTAGTTTCTGACAGATGCCAAACGCTTTCTGTACGTGTGGGTCAAGTTTACCACTATTAAAAGCTTTTTGAAGAGGTAATTGGTCCCTGGTATTTAACGCAGATGATTTCCCCCTAACCAAACCCAATTATACATAGATTTTCGGTCGTTTCGACCAAATTCGCATTGTATAGATCGTCTGAACTTCTGTTTTTCGATTGTATTGAGGTGTCAATAAAGTAGGTATATTTGTATGAAAATATTTTATAGTGAATTCCATTTTAGGCAGATTGATTTCCATGTCCATGCTATTGTGAAACAAAATTTTTTAAGGATCTACGAGTTTTCTGATTTTCTTTGAACTTTCCCGTCTCCAGACTGCACGGGTCGTACGAAGCTCTGAAGTACGGGAGCCTGCTGGACGGGCTCGCGGACCTGACTGGCGGCATCACGGAGTCGCTGCTGGTGCCTGATGCTGCAGAGCCCTCGGTTCTCGAAGGTCTGCTCTGCAATACCAGTGTCGTCACTGCACACTACTTGCCTGCGGTAAGAGATATCTCACATTTTTTCTCTCTGGCTGGCGTCGATCATAGACGACGTCATGGTCTATAAAGCCATTTGCATTCTCAGGCATTCACGAGCCAAGTGCGCACGTATTTTTTTCTGACGGATAAATTTTCTGAACAATAGAAGAGAAGAGATGCAGAAAAAAGCAAGTGAGATACTATAAGTACAGATATAGAGTCACGGACGCTAGCGACGACAAAGGGTGAACAGTTTTCTGAAAAGCCATAAATCTTTTACATTCTTACTAGCCCTATTTAAACACATGCATTTTCTGTTTCAGGCAAGCGAGGATAAAGTCAAATGCATCGAACTTGAAATGAACTATAGGATTTACAATGTTGAAAAAGTAAGTATTATCTAGCTGTGTGAAAACCGATATCTTTATTGTGGTACAATTTCGGCAGAAGTATACACTTCCGGTAAGGTTCCTATAACATTTTAGTTCCTGGCGCATGGCGTGCATTGAAGTCCTGTTTGATAGACTTTCGTATGACAAATAGTGTACCACCTGTGTTACGAGCAGACATGAATTCATTCCACTGATTGATTTGATTTGGGTGTTGTTGATTTTCAGGTGGAGGGATCAGAAGGACCGGTGTACCTGGTGCGGTTACGGAGACCAATGGCGCCGGGTGAAACTCCCTCTACATACATCGTTTTAGATTATGCTTTGTAAGTTACTTCAGCAAAAATAAAAACTATTTGTATAATTGACCGAGAGACTTCGATCACAGCAGAAGCCGAGAGAGCGCGAAGCGTCTCCGTTTCAGCTTGGCTCAAAATTGCTTTTGTTTATCTATCTGTCCATCTGTTTGTTCTACAGATCGCGTTTCTCAACCGATTCTCGTGAAATTTTGTAAGCAGGTTCGATAGATACATAGATTTTTATGGCGAGTCAGTTTTTAAATATAATGAAATTGTAAATAAATAATGATGTAGTTATGGGGATTGCCAGCTTACAAGGTCTACTGCCGAGGCTGTTTTCCTCTACAGGTCACATTTCTCAATAAAAATAATTAAATTAAATTAAACAAAACTAAATTAAACATTTGTTATACATACATTTCAAGGGGTCGGGGATTTTTGTGGAGAGAAAATAAAAATAAACGGTCATATCAACTCACAAGAAATATAGAGACTCGCCAAGAGATGTAAAGATCTACAGCTCACAGAGCCACTAGTAATTATATTGGGGGGATCTTGGATACTTTTGTAGGTAGAAAAGTAAAAAACAATCATCAAATGCTCACAGATGGAAAACGATCCCGCTCTTCGAGCGCGAGCGTCTCACGGCTTCTCCCAAAGGCTTCTGGATGCTGTACCCTGACTTCCTGCGCTCGTTCTCGCGGATCGAGGTGGTGCATCTGGACGCGGAGACCAGCCGCGCGGAACCCTCGCTGACTGACAAGCACAAGTGGCAGATGAGGATGCACCAAGGCGGCTGGAGGCGCGGAGTCTCTGCCGGCGGGTGCCGAAATTATGCCCGTAAGTACTTCCTATTTTAAATATACCTTATCTATCTTGAGTACGTTTGTCTTGTAATAGTTAAAAATATTATATTTCGCGTATAACCGAATCAAGTTTACTTTGATGATTTTCTCCATTACTTGGACATGTTCACAAGGCGATACTCAGTTAGAGGTAAAATTTAATGGCATTTTACAGACTTCTTCCACATGAACCCTCAAATTCAAGTGACTCTGACGGAGTCGGACACGGTGGTGGTATCGCTGAACCAGCACAGCATTATGGAGCCCAAGGTCATCGGCTTCAGTGTCTACAAGATGCCCATGTTCCTCACGGAAACTGCCTCTCAGGTCTTTTTCAGGAGGATCAAGAGTGCTGTCAACTCTCAATATACCAACAGTCGACAAGTCAGTCACAGGTAAGTTATCAGTTTGAAATGTTATTTTTTTATTATTATATCTGCGACTTGATATAAATGCTCTTGCGACTGTTTTGACTCAATGTTACTGGCGCTATTAAGTGATTGTTTTCTAAGCTACCGCGAAAAAAAAATTATGCATCTGACGAATTATAATAACGAATAAAACTGCAACGAACAAGTCTGTTGCCACCGACTCTTGATCCATTCCACTCTTTCAGATGCCACTTGGAAGCAGGCGCTTACCTGATAATGCCGACGACGTTCGAACCCAGGGAAGAAGCGAACTTCTCTCTGAGGATATTCTCGAATAAAAGCCTTAAGATGAAGGTTTTGGACTACGCTCCGCAGATGTTGAAGGCTGCCGTGATAAAAGCGCCACCTGGTGTGGACAGCTCAGGCTCGGGCTTTGCGCAGTACGAAGCCGTGTTCCTGCAGCTTGCGGATGAGCACAGGACGATAGATGCCTTCGAACTTCAGGAGTTACTAGACGCGTGCCTTCCCAACGACTACATCAAGAGTTGCGCCTCCATAGACACGTGTAGGCAGATCGTGCTGTCCATGGATGTATCCTTGAAAGTTGTTTCTACTAACATGAAAGTGTAGAAAGGTCCGACAACGGTTTACAATACATAAAGTCCAGCTAGCATCAGATACGGTCTAGGGCGCCGCCGCGCCGCTGCCACCTTTAGTGGACCGGTATGATTCTATCTGTCTTCGTCAGTACGAAAACAAGTGCATTTATTGATGAAACCTTTTTTCATTTCTTTTTATAATTGACATTGTCTAATTCTCCAGTAATTTATAATTTTCGTCTCCCTTTCCCATTATTTCGTTCAATCGCCATATTTCTCTTAACGTTATGCTCAGAAGAACGGTACGGGTCGCATTTCGCTGTCAGACTTCAAAGACCTGATGTGCAGCCTGAAGCACTGGCAGCTGGTCTTCAAGTCTCACGCTCGGGAGAAGATGGGCGTGTTGCGGGCAGAGAGGCTACGAGATGCGCTCAGGTATCTGGTCGCTTTTCCACTTAACCGATATATTCCCGAATATATTATTCTTAATGGGATTGCGTGCGTTTGACTTTAGTTTCATCTGATGGTGAACGACCTAAACACTCTTGGTGGTGGAACACTCTTACCCAGAAGAAGCCTAGTATTCGCTTTTGCCTTGAAAACAAATATTTTAGTTTCACACTAGGCATTTCTTGACAACCTGCATTCATTTGGTCTGACGCTGCTGTGTTGTGAGACGCACGTCATTAATAAAATTGAATGGCAAACGCCTAACCTAACAGATCATAAAATACATCTAAATATTTAAAACCCGCCTGCCCTGCCAAAAAAAATATAGCCAGTGTCACTATTCAGAGATTTGAAGTTATGGTGGAATAAAGAAACTCACAGGCATAATACCTTACACATAAATACTCGTACATACATGAACCCTGAACACATTACACTTCTTATTTCATCTCTCTTGATATTATTTTATGTTATGTATGTATTTATATACTATATGTATTTCAGATGTATTAGCAAACTATTTATGTAGTATAATTTCATAATTATGTATTTATGTACGTACCTACTATTCATTTGGTATATGTATGCGTTTTATTTTAAATTATTTATTATTATTTTTAGGCTAAATTTATTTAGTGCACATCCTTGTGCCCGCTCTGTGTTTCACCTTTTCCACCACCTTGTAGGTTGGCTGGAAGAGATCTCTTATAGAGATAAGCTCGCCTTTGTAATTAATTTTATTATCATCTTGTTAATTTAAATGTGCAATAAAGAATATATATATTTTATAGAAAGTCGGGCGTCTATCTATACTGCCTAAACAAGAAGCGTTATATTCCAATGGTGTTTGTTGCGCAGGGAGGTGGGGTTCTCGGTGCCGGAGCGTGCGCTGGCGCTGCTGGTGTTGCGCTACATGCGCAAGGACGGCATGCTGCGCTTCGGGGACTTCGTCTCCGCCGTCATGCACCTCCATCGAGCCTTCAGTCAGTACCAATGCCAACCAGCTTTCTTTTTCTCTGAATATTCAATTGTTTCACGATCTGCAAGCACTTATAATATTTCTGTCTGAGAGATTACCGCCCGAAGCTCTACTCGGACCATGAACCTAATGTATGTATTGTATGTGTAGTGTGAGTGTGAGGCAACGAATTCAGTATAGTCGTACTATAACGAAGAACTATTTAGTCGTAGAACTATTTTTTTTATTGTAATCACGACAATATCTAAAGCTTTTTATGTTATGTTACTTATTTATTTTAAATGTTCTAAAAAGTAATCGCATACTACTTAATGTTGTTAATATAGTATATTTTTCTTCATTTTGTATGGACTTGTAGAGAAATTCTATTGTTAATACCATTTTTATTTTTTTTTCAGATGTTTTCTACTCCAACGACACTTCGCGTTCAGATAATATCAATTTGTCCCTTTCAGAGGTAAATATGAAATACCTGTTTTATTAATAACTAAGGTATAGTTTTGTAACTGCTACCTGAGATTTTATTTACACTTTCTTTTTCAGTGGTTAAAGTGCGCCTTGATGTGTTGATTAAAGTGCATTCGACTTGTAATCGCTGAATACCGAATCTTCGTATGAGTGATTTGTTAGAGATAGTGCCTCGTGAACATTGCATCCAATGTGTAAATAAATACCTTGATAGAAAATGGAGGTAGTTTATAGAGAACAAAGTTATCAATTGCTGTACTATATTATGTGCTACCACGTATACTTCGAAAAAAGAACGAGACTGGAGATGAATGAACAGTAGCTGCGAATTAGCAGCCTGAATAAATTATTGTGACAATGATGATTAAAAATATTTGTATCACAGTCTGTGTGACCGTATCTGTTCTTGATCGATATACGATAATGACATGGCTAACTTAATTTATCAGAATCATAAGAAAACAATAAGGTAGTTGACTCATCATTCTTTGATATCTCTGTCAAGCGTCGCGGTTTACGGCTTACAAAAAAATAGTACAACAAAAAACATCATTTTTTAATCATGTATTTTGTTCATGTTGTGTGGTATTTGTTCGTTTAATTTGCAATAAAAAGTCTAAAATTGTGTAAAAATAAACTTGGCACGGTGTAATCTAGAAAAATATTTTAAACTGTCTTCTGCGACGCTGTATACGAATAATTTAAGATTGATTCAACTACCTTATACTACTTTAAGGGTATTCATAAAAATAATAAAATTATTATTTTTTTAGTACAGAATATTACGAAATGCTAATTAATCGCAAAATAGCTTATTATATCGAATCATAAAATAATACTCAAAGCATTTCCTTAGGAATAAATGTAAAATTATTTGTCAAACGATCTCTATGAGTTGGTAAGGCCAAATATACATTATGAAATAAAGAAAGAAATGTACTTACATTAAGAAAATAGAGAAAGCGAATCGAATGTTGCAGTTTTTTCCTCATTGACATAATATGCTTATACTTTTGGGCATACAAGATACTGGCATAAGTTGTATTTAAAAATTTATCTGTAAATAACATAATTTGGCGCTTTGTATCTTTCCACCGACTCGGTTTTGTAGCTTTATAAATGCAGACACCAAAACGTTGACACTTTTTGACTGCAAACTTCAGACCGCTCTGCTGGCATCAAAGCCGAAAGCGTTGCGCGACTTGGCACGCCAAGAGAAAAAGGCAAGGTTGGCCATAGGATTGTTTCGTTATCATGCAAAAGGCGCAAAGGCGTGCCAAGAGCTAAACCCACAATGCTAACGACTTTAGATCTAAAAGGTGCCAACAGAATTTGGTATATAAACCACATGTACTCGAATTGTACGAAAAACGTCACCTATACAATAAGATTTTTTGATTTACAAATAAATGTAATTAAGATGCGCTATTTGATGTTTCTTTTTTGCAGAAAATTTTTCGGTTAAATTAAAAAGACAAAATATTGCATAGTTATTTATTATTAATGAGTTTGCACCTGATTTTAACATTAGTTAATTAAACAAACATATGGAATCATAATCAACAACAACTTTCTTAGTAGAAATTAACAACTAAAATGATAAATATTTATACACGTTTTCTAGACTAGCTAGAAAATAAATAATTTAAGACATTAAAATAAATACAGAGTCTTCCGAAAGATAACAACGTTTTAAACTTCTACTCATGAAGATGGACGTCCTTTTTACAATTCCATGATTAGCACATTTATATTAACATGAAACTACGAATTTTTATGTCAATTTGAGTAAGTTACAAACACTCTGTAGTAAATTATCATGAAATTCCTAAGTTCACTATGACAAACCCATTTAATATAATGGAACGTTCACGAAATCATGGCATTAAATAATTTATTATGTGACAAGATAGCCACTGTCCACGCCCGCGACGTGGCAAAGTCCTACGCTGCACCTCTTAGACCATCGCGTTGTTTACACCCAGCCAGAAACATCGCAGGTGTATTCACAATAGGGGATCGGACTGTTCCCCGTATTTTATGAATTATTTTTAAAATATAGATTAGTAGCAGACGATTCGCGAAAAAAAAAACAGAATCGGTTGAAAACTAATTTACAGTGATTTTTTAAAATTTTCAATATGTCTGCCACTTTCAAAAACGATTTTTTGTATGGAGATTATATGGCGTTACTAACAAATGACGTCACAAGTGGGTATGTGCCTCTCTGTCTAATCTTGAAGTTCAAACCTTTATAACTCGGTCAATTTTAAAGATAGAGCAAAAATTATTTTTGCGTTCGATAGCAGAAACTAAGATGTTTGGATTTATAAAATAAAAAAAAGTAGTCCGATCCCCTATTACGTTGTCACGCTATTGAAGAGATATTGGCCTCTAAACTTTGTAGTAGATGACAGCAAACCAATTATAGTAGTTTACAATAACTCATATAAAACGATAGTCTAATATTTTTTAGGATTAACTGCGTAATAATGAACAATGGGGCACGTTGGTGTTATATACCATCATTATTGCTGGATTTTATATTTAAATACCTACTAATAATTGATATAAAATTTTACTTAAGAGAACTATTAATAATGAGTGATTTCAGGTAAGTACATCAACTATTTAAATAAACGGCAATAATGATAAGGTACATGTATGTTTAAGCCTGTTGCAGCCGCTCAAACAGAGAAAGAGAGTCATTGGCTGGCTTCGAGAAAAGCTTTGTCTTTTGACCACTCTAACGTTCCTGTCACGTTGTTGGTCCGAGCGGTGCAACGTGTAAACAACTGTCCTGCTTCTTCATATAGCCACGTCTATACTCTAACCTTTACAGATTTTGGCATACAAATCATAAACTTTACAACTGTTTAACGATATTAAAATTGGAACCACCAGCCCCGTTGTGGTATAGCAGCGCTATATCTTCTCTATATATACATATTGTTTATTAAATTTATCTTTGTTTATTATTTCTTATTGCTATCGATTTTTTTTTTATCTATTGTTGCACAATCATTTCACGGGGGCCTCAATTCTCAATTTTTAAATGCAATATAACATTTACAATGCAACGTCATAGCAGTAGCACTTTTTACACTATTCACAATAAAAGACAATAAAATCTAGTACAGTCAACTCCAGATAAACCTGACAACCCAAGTCACACAGAGCCGTGCCAGGGGCGGTCCGGGACCGGGAAAGCGGGACGGTGCTATGGCGCGGCATAGCGCCGTCCCACTTGTCCCGGCCCCAGACCGCGCCGCTCCCGCTCTGTGTGACTTGGGCTGAAACGTACGCGTTATGAGGAAGTGGTATGTTTCTCTGCAGTTGACCATATAATGTTACAGTATGACTGCATGGCTTGTGTAGCGCCTTGGATACACAGGGCGTGATAGATTATGTTGCGGGGAAAGCGTTAAGGGCGTCACAGACGGTTAACCCTCGTCATCATGCGTCATATTATTCTAACTCGATGTATTTTTCAACTTAACTTTTTTATACAAAAAATATTTATTGCGATTTAAAGCTAAATTATAATCTACAATCGACGACGTTTTAACAATTTTTACGAACTAAATGATTCCCGGAAAAACAATACTTGACTGATTCATTTGCATCCATACCCGAATTTTTAACAGGACACTCTATTTGGAGATATTCAATCAAATTACAAGCTGTTTAATCCTATATTTTTGGGATATATTTATCAGACAATTTATTCAAGAATTGTTTTTCCAAAGAATCACCCAAACATGAAACAAAGTGTTTAACAACTTTAAATAGAATTATCTTAATTTTTTTTTACCCGCACATAATGCCGTAAATACACATTTATTATTAAGAATAATTTCGCTAAGCAGGCAAATGAATTATAGACATTGCATTTAGGTGTACATAGCTGATTGAACGCATTTATTATACTACAATAGTAATTAGGTATTGGTAGATGCAAAACTAGTATGTTTGGAGAAGTAGCGTTATTTTTTATTAGATATTACATAACAAAAATAGTTGTAGTAAAAATAATAATTTTTGTTGATTAAATGTCCTTCTTTCACGTGGCAACGAATCAACGTGTTTATTGCTATTTTTCGAAATACAACGTAAGAAATGTATAACAAAATCTAAAATAACGCGGAAGCCTCGGCGGGCAAACAACTATATGAGCACAAAATATGAGTATAAAATCTTCCCTAGCTACTTTATTTCGAGATAACTTGGTTTGACAACCAAAAAGTAATCTAAGCTTACAAAAGTAATAAGTTTGATTTATTAAAATAATTTAACAAGTAATTTTATTTTATTTGAACTTTAACTTTTTTTGTTGTTTAAACTTGTGTTTAACTCAGCAAAATTGCTTTTTATAGTCGCACGCACTCTTTTCCTCCTAGAAGGTTAATGCTATATAAACTATAAGGTAAATCACAACAAAATAATAAGTATATGGTCATCGACTCGTTCAAGCGCCATAACTTGTTCACTTTGAATGTTAGATGTTGAAAAAATATCAACGCTCACATTAAGAGTAAAGGAATCAAGGGAAATATGTGAGGTTTAATAATGGTGCGTTCATGCATACATATCATCTGATAGGTTAATGAACTTGGAACACTAAAAATTATAATCAAATTCATCTACTGTGAGACGAATGTTTAATACTAGCGTAACTATTTTCGTCTCAGCGTGATACAAAGTGACAGAGAGGAAGTAATTTGACTAGAGCACAAGAATATAGTTACGTAATCAAAGTTCGAACAAACAACGTTCACAGTTTGCAAACTATTGATGATTATTGAAGTATGAACTATTTAAAATGCGTTCAAAAACCGGCAACTTTTTAAGTTTTTGACTAGCACGCATAACACGTTTGTGGTTGCACCTCATTTTAAATTGTTAGGCTAAACGATATTACCGGGTAACATGATCTCCGCGGTTATTACGATATTGTGCGCAGCTGTAAAATATATTTTAATGAGTGACCACATAATGGCCGCGTTCCGATACGCGCTTAAATCACTTTCAAATCAAACTGATAGCGCCGTCAGCGATCAGGTTGTATTTCGCCTGCTGACAGTAATTCGGTATGCGCTTTTAGTGCGCTAAAATCGATTTCAGCGCGTCTCGGAACGCAGAATTTATTAGATAAAATGGCGCCATATTGCGGAAATTTGTTGGAACTAATTCTTAAATTGGGCGACACTTGATTCTTGGTAAATTAGTCCCTCGTGACATATTTCATTTATTCCTGATCAGGCTTTAAATTAAAGCCCCTCAGTTTTCTGCAGTTATAAATAAGCTTGCAAATTGACTGCTTTTGGTTTTTTTAACAAAAATAATATTTGAGCGCGCATCGTTCGACATCGCTTCTCAAACGCAGAAAGAGCAATAGCGATATATAAATTATATAGCTTTCTTACGCGAGTGTTGCATCTTGCTTTAACACAGGTCATCTTCATCGTCCGTCTTCTTCTCTTCCTGTTCGTAGGACTCGTTGTCTTCGGTAGGTTCAGGGCCCTGTGAGTCTGGAGCGTCGCCTGCGCTGGCCTGAAATCACAACAAAATAAAGTTGTAAACATAGGGCCGTTGTAGCAGCGTTTTATAAAAAAAAAGTTATGGCAGTGATTGTTTTTGGGAAATAACAATAAGAAATTATTTAATGAAGTATTTATTATTTTCTGTATCGAGTCCAAAAGAAACACATCAAAAATATCAATCAATCAATCAACCTATTGCAGTCCACTGCTGGACGTAGGCCTCCCCTTGGGCACACCAAAGCGCACGATCACCCGCTTTCCTCATCCAGCCACCACCAGCGACCTTCTTCAGGTCATCAGTCCACCTGGCAGGGGAGCGTCCCACACTACGTTTCCCGAGACGTGGTCTCCATTCGAGAACCCGTCTACTCCAACGCTCATCGGTTCTGCGACAGACGTGGCCAGCCCACAGCCACTTCAGCTTGCTACATTTCTGGATTTCGTTTCGGATTTTATCCTGTAGTGAAATACCAAGCATAAGATGTTTCCATGGCTCGCAATATTATCTTTAAAAATGTTCAAACACTTTTGTTTTTAGGGGTCTGCGCCTTCTGCTCCCTCGCAAGTCCGCGCCTTCTACAGATTGACTCATCTAGGTGTGTCAATATGGCTAACTCTGAAATTATAAGACGTAGAAAGATCAATTCGTAGGAAACATGTTATCCATTTTAGCGAAAAGAAAAACTGCATTTATTGATTTCTGCAATACGACCGGGTTCGAATCCTAAATTGAATATAAGATTTTTCTCCGACACGCTCGAAAATGTGATCATTACTGTAAAAATACAGCCCCATACAAAATAGCGGCCAGCAATGTGTCAAACGGCCTAGGCCAGCAAAGTAACTTTCGTCTAGAAATTTCAATGTATTTGATTATTTTTTTATAGCATACTCTTATATTCTAAATTCAAATTTTATATGAATCGTACACGAATCGTAGGTATTGGAGTTGGCTGTATGCTCTGTATGACACTGGCAAAAAACAAAAATAAAGAAAAATGCGCAATATGGCGGTTTGTAATTTTCGTCGCCTTTATTTTTATCGTACTATGTATTTATTTTGTTACTTATTTTTCATAATGGATGAATAAATGGTTCAAGAAATCGAAGTAGAGGATGTGATAAAGATTAGAACTTGTAAGTTTAGTACGATACAAGTATCTAAATCTAAAGTACCACAATATTTTTTGTATTTTATAATTTCCTCGCATATTTCAGAGAAAAGCACTATATAAGCCTCGGCCGCAATAACTCTTGCTGGACTCGTACACAGTCCTCTCCTGCGGCTCGGACTTGAACGTGCCCTCGTCCAGCAATAATTAATTTTGCGGCCGCGGCGGTATGTACTATTTTTTTAATCAATGAATGCAGCGTTTGTCACTAAAATTGATGACATGGTAGAATAAGAATTCTATGTCTTATAGTTTTAAAGTTACATAATCCATCTCAATAGGCCACCCCGTGTATTACGTATTTAGCAAATAGGGTCAGTCAGAAAAATAAACTCTTTTTTTAAACGCGAGATTTTAAGTGTACACTGGGTCTTTTGTCAGCATCTGACAATGGCGGGCGTATCTTCGTTTTATTTTTTTTATTTTAGTTTATTGAAGTGTTTAGAGTATAATTTCGATAGTGTATTATCAAGTGAATGTTTTGGGACTATAAACTTTAATAGAACAATTGAATCGCTCACACTTTGCTGACATTTTTAGATGATGCCAAGTGGCCTTGTGGTGGCTTCAGTATAATTGTACTATCACATTACTGAGTCCCCAATTCACCGAACAATCATCCAAGGATATATCTTAAACCTACAAATATCAGTCGACATTGGCGAAATACGTCTACATAAGATGTGACGCCATTAGTTAGGAAGAAGAAAAAAAAAGTATAAACTGACCGCATTATTCTGGCTGACGTAGGACGGCGCGGCGTTTTCCCTGACCGCGGCTTTGGGGGCGGGGTCGATGCCCTCGGGCAGCGGTACAGTCGTCGCCAGGCGCGCGTACTCGACGTCCATACTGCGGATGAACGGCGACCGTAGCGCCCTCTTGGCCGCCTCGCGGTCTTCCTCGTCGTAAGCTTGAAGGAGCATCTCTAGCGTCTGCATTTCGGGCACTTCACAATTGTTACCCCATTCCTGGTAACAAAGATATTCGATTAAAAACCACTTTTATAACGGTGGGCTTGAGTCTAAAAGTGATGGACAGCTAGCAAGAAGAACGTAAAGTGAGGAATGAATTGGGTATATTACTGTATAAAAAAGAAATTATTTTACACTATCGAGGATATACACCGCTAATGAATTTCGAGAAATAGATTTTGTGTCTACCATTATTATTATTTGATTTATTATCACAAATTTAAACTTAAATTGTTATCAAACGTATTTACACAAACTTGACGCCATCTTAGTTTACCACATATTTTTCTTATAAGTTAACAGTTTTGACACAAAAAAAACTATTATTTAAAAGGAAATTTTATGTAATATATAATAAGTTATTTTGCTAGCGTCAATTACAACTCGACTTGCATCTATTAACTTTTTAAACAAAAATATTTTTTCGGTCGATATGTTTTGTTTTCTATGCATTTTGATTGATATGTTGAGTTTCGTTTTACATGAGTCACCCGGTTGAAATGCCCAGTGTTGCCAGCTCTTACCTTGTAGGCCTTCTCGGCAGCTACGGCGTCTCCTCTAGCTAGTTGCACCAGCACTATGGCGACGGTCAGCCGGCCCACGGCCCCAGTGTTGCCAGACTCCTGGTGGAAGCCGATCTCACGCCGGAGACTGTCCACCGCTTCATCGTATCTGAACAAGTAAAATTAAATGTGGTTTATTTATTTAACCATATATTGTAGACAACAAATAATTGCATTGGAGAACGACACATCAGGCCTGCTTATTTCTAAAGAAATATCCTCCACCAGACTTCCGGTAGGTGGTAAAGTGGCCTGATTCGCGTTAAAAATAACCTTTTAAAGTTAAAATATAAAATTTATACAGTTATAAAAAAGAAGTAAGTACTTGTCGACCAACCCGCACAGGGCCAGCGTGGTCGACTGAGGCTATACTAATTCAAGGTAGGCTCGGGCCCCTCGTTGGGACCTTGGGACCGTATTTGAGCTGTTGATGATGATAGGCTCGCGCCCGACTCCGTCAAATCTCTTCCAAATTCGTAACCGAATATTATGTTTCATAAAGTTGCGACAAAACAACGGCCAGTAACGCCGTGCAGTAAAGCAGCGAGGCCGCACGCTACAGTACTTATTCCAGTTGTAAACGTTTTTATTGTATAGAGTCGGGGTGTTTATTTTCTAAAATTCTTAGAATAGAATAGAATAAATTTATTTGCTAAAACATGATAACAAAAGATATTACACAATAATTAGATCTACATGTAAAATAAAGAACAGAAAGAAGTACTAGTACTACTCATATTAAAATAAGCAATGATTAGATAATTATCACCTTTCCAACTTCACAAGAATCCTGGAAGACTTGCTGATGTACTCCGAGCCTTGATGCTGACTGCTCGACATCTGGAAACATTTATTTATACTAATATAATACAACTTACGATGGAAGGAGGAACGCAGACAGGCAGATGAATATACAGGTTGGCCCATTTAGATCAGTGCGGGTAACTCTGAATCTATAAGTCGTAGCAAGGACTGTTCTAAGGAAAAATGTCACTGATTTTAGTGACAAGAAAAGCCATAACCATAATTCATGGCAACGTGCTATGTTATGACCATAATTCAAGACATTACATTCTTCGTTCACAATCAAGGCTAGGGTAAAGGTTGCCTGGAAGATATTGCAGTGTAGCAATTTGGCGGCCTAACTATATATTTCTTCTTGTCCTTATTTTTATGTTATTATCTGTATAGATCGCGCCAAACTTCTAGACCGCTCTGAAGTTGCTTCGCGCATTGCGCGTTGTCGCTTTTACCTATATTTTGCAGTAGCAAATCGAATCGTGCCGTGTTCAGAGCGGTCTAGAAGTTTGGCGCGATCTGTACTTTTACTGTGTGCAATAAAGTATTTTCATTCATTCTTTCATTCAAAATTGCGCTTGTATCATTTTTCGTAGACAGCTATTATTTTATGCTTGCTGTCCGCCAGTGGTCACGCCCGCGTTATTTGTGGATTTTCCATGCTATTACAGCTTATAGTGTCTTCTACGAACGTGATGCAATAAACGAGAGAGAGAAGAGCTTTCAGTACTTAAGAGATTACACCTATACTGACAAAATAATGAAGTTTCAATAGCAATAGAAGGACGACCACAGAAACAAAAAAAAACTATTTTAAGTGACTTACAGAGGACACGTCGGCGGCCTGCGTGTACAGTTTGACGGCAAGTTCGGGCGCCGAGTGCTCGATGATCTTGGCCGCTTTATCCAGCACGCTGGCGCCGGAGTCGCCCGAGCCGTGCTGCTGGTACAAGCTTGCTGACTGAGACGCCAGGTTGTACAACTACAACAAAATATGGGAGTGGCCGATGTATAAAACTTGAGTCCTGGTTAAATACACTAGACATTAATTGAAAACTGATTTAAATTAGTCTTATCTTATTCTTCTCTTATTAGTCTTATCTTATTTAGTTTTAATCTTATTTAAAAACTGAATAATATTTATAAAAGGCATGTTTTTTTTATTCACCTACCTCTTCAGGACTAGCATTCTCTTTGCTGACGAGGAGAGCGTTTTCCAGGGCCTTCGCGGCGTGGAACAGAGACTTATTCTTTTCATAGTACTCGGACGCCTGCATATGACACTGCTTCGAGTTCTTGAGGTCTCGAGCGATCCGGTAACATTGTGCTATGAGAAAACATAAGCATTTTATAAACATCACCAAACTGTATCAGAAAAATAAACAGAAACAAACAAAAATTAGAGAGAATGACAGAACAACCAGGGACAACATCTTTCATCCCTGTTTACACAGAAGTGGCGTGGTGACTGGTGAGGATAAACCTTAATAGTACGTAGCATAGAGTCCAGCGCGCCATTTAGTGGTGGTGGCGCGTCACCCCGTGGCAGGACGTCGTCGTCGCCTGGAGGCGCAGGCGTAATTTCTCCTTACGACAAAAACGATGCTATGCTACGTTCTATTAAGGTTTATATTGTATTGCTTTAACTTTCCGCCTCCGCCATACGTCCGTGTCACGCCACTTCTGTATAAACAATTTAAGCTAGCTTAAATTTTATTTCAAATGTAGATTTATTAATTTTAATTTTATTGAAATCAAACGGTCATTAAGTATTAAAGATGCAATTAATAAAAAACACAGAATAATGATTGGAGTTTTTAGGGTTCTGTAGTCAACAAGGAACTCTAAAATCTCCAACCATTACCCTGTTTATATTTATTTATAGTTTCGCCAAGTCCGTCTGTCTGTCCGCGGCTTAGCTCAGAGTGTCTTATTATTAGAAATCTGTAATTTGGCATGAACATAAATATCAATCAACTCGATAAAGTTTTAGAATAAAATATTTAAAAATAATTAGGGTTCCTCTGGTTCACATAAAGTTGGGGGTTAGTTTTTTCCTATCTACCCTATAATGTGAGGTGTCATCGGATAGGTTTATAAAAAATAATGGGGGTTCGTAAAAATAAATTTTCGATGCTAGTGTAGGTACATATGTTTCAGCAATATTTTGTAGTTCTTATCTTTGTTAGAGTCAAGTCCCCACCTTACCAGAAAAGTTGTATTTGGAAATGTGAAAAATATCATGGTAGTAGTGCATATAAGTAAGTAAGTAAGTAAGTAAGTATTTTTATTGTCCACTGTGTAAGTACATAAGATCTTATAAATAAACACAATTTGAAACAACAGTGTGCCCATTTCGGACGTACAATATAATATATCAGTATTTTAAATTAGTACCTATTCATATATTTCATGCATATTTTTCTATAGCTCTTATATTTTACAAGTCAAAGTACTTATACGAGTAATTAACATAAATTTTATCCATATCATTAAAGTGACAGCATTTATTCATTGTTAAATTTAAAACATGTCAAGTCAAAACATAAACAAAAAAGGAATTCGATTCATTATGTTGTCAGGATTTAATTATTGAATATAAATAAGAAAAAACAATGATTTAATCAATAATTATTAGAGAAAAATTCATTTAAGTTATAAAATGTTTTAGATAAGACCCACTTTTTCAAATTATTTTTAAATAAATTATTATTATCAAAACTTTTGATTGAATTAGGTAGATGATTAAATATTTTCACTCCCATTGCAAAAGTACTTTTTTCCATAATACTATTTCGTACACACATTTCATCCGAAACAAACACATCATACTTATATTGAGAGCGTACATTTACTTTTACAGTACTTATCTTTTTGAATTGCTCTTTGTGCTTTTTAACAAATAAACAAATTTGTAATATATATATTCCTGTCAATGTCAAAATATTTTTATTCAAAAAAACAGTTCTAAGACTATCAGTTCTATGTAATCGGTATATTGTTCGAATGCACCTTTTCTGTACAATGTACTAGTACTAGTAAGAAATTCTGTACAAATATCATAGAAAATTAATTTAAACTGTCTTAAACAGGTACCTAAGTAGTATTTGACAACTATACAACCCTACACTTTGCGTGGCCCGACACGTGCTTGGCCGGTTATTATTTTTCACAAAGGCATACATGACATTTTAACAAAAAATTAAGTAGTGTGATGAGTGAATCTAAATAATAATCTGGTGTGTCTTAAGTCTTTATCAAGTAAGTGAGGACCAAGGTGGCTGATATCGTCCACAAGTGTAGCAAGCTGAAGTGGCAGTGGGCTGGCAACGTCTGTCGCAGAACCGACGAGCGCTTGAGCAGACGGGTTCTCGAATGGAGACCGCGTCTCGGGAAACGTAGTGTGGGACGCCCCCCTGCCAGGTGGACTGATAACCTGAGGAAGGTCGCTGGTGGTGGCTGGATGAGGAAAGCGAGTGATCGTGCTCTTTGGCGTACCCTTGAGGAGGCCTACGTCCAGCAGTGGACTGCAATAGGCTGATTGATTGATTGTGTCTTTATCACAATGACCATACCTGCTTGACTGTATTCGTCAGCTGCAGAGTCGAAGTCTGGCTTCCACCGCAACAGGGATGTCTTCAGACTAGAACAACCATATTTTTATATGCTTTACAATTATATTGTATTTACATAATGTGATAGGTATATTAGTTTTATTGTATATTAATTAGATCACGATTTGAAACTATTTCATCATTATCATCAACAGCTCACATACATTTCCACCAAAGAGGCTCAAGCCTGTCATGTAACAGGGCGAAAATATTTATTATTGTAATAGATATTAAATGTTTTCAGGCAATATAATGAGGTGTTTCATAAAAAAGAACCTCTTTCTGAAACTCGAAATCATACAACACGGTTATACTTATACATATATACATTACATAAATAGACAAATACATATTTATATAGATAAACAACAACCAGACACAAGGCAAACACAAGTGCTCATCACACGAATGTTTGCCTTGGGCGGGATTCAAACCCACGACCCTGTGCGTCGGAGGCAGATACACTACCACCTGGGCTACGGAGCCGTCATGGATGAATAATGGATGGATGGATTGGTTGGAATTGATAGATCATAAAAAGGGGATAATATAGTTTCAGGTTTAGCCTCTTATTGTAAGAGGATCACCCCTTGCGTTACCATTTAGAAATTTGAAAAATCAGCACATAAAGGTGGACTTTTCGATAAAATTCCAGACATTTTAGTCACAAAATCCAATCCAAAATACTGCAAATATAGTTATAGGCGTGAAAGGATAAACTGATTAGTATTTTTTTGTATATGTTATTACTCTTATTCTAACTGAGCTTATTCTAAAATCCAGACAAATTACAAAGCCGGACAAAGTCGGGACCGAAGCCTAACAAATCCGGATGCATGGGACCCATATTTGTGTAAAACTGTTTTGAACTAGGTATAGGGCAGTGTACCTACTAAATAATAATGTGCTGTACCAGCTTAGATCAAATATATGGTAGAAACACATTCTCATACAAAATCTAACACAAATTGTGGCACCGCATCAACTGTACTTTATACATGCTTATAAAGATATTATACCGCTTTAGTTCTGTGCAAAACAGCCGTTAAGGTGTGTACCCAAAGTTGAATAATAGACCTTAATATTTAAACAATAACATTTAACATAGCATTCTAGATTTTTTATTTATCAACTTTTTCTACTAATGTTATCAACAAGTAAGATTTTCAGAAATGAAGAACACATTTAAAAATGACATTTATTTTAATAGATCATTGCAACAAGTACAAAATCGCCAAATAAGATATACGCGTTCCGTTATTTCGGAGCTGCGCATACCTTATCTCTCTGCCCTAGAGTGGCGTCTGCAAGAGTGAAAGGGATAGACGCGGGCTAGGCAGATGATGATAATTAATACAAAAAATATAAGAGAGAGATTAAAACAAGGCATATGCTTAGTTTATGCCTTGTTTTGATGGTGCCGTTTTTCGAGATATTTTTTTATATTACATATTATTTTATTATTATTACAAACGAGAAACTAGGCTTAGAAACTCAGAAATAAAATTCCTGGCTATCAAACTAGGCAAATACATGTCTTGGGAGACAGTGCTTCCTTTGTGGAATTGACGACTAAAGTATAGTTGAGTTGTTATTAGATACTTTATAGATAAAATAAAATAATTGTTTAAGGGTGGAGTAATGAAATAGGTGAGTGAGTGTTTTATCTGTGAATACTATAATAGGCCGTGTGGTGACGGCAGAGTAGAATACATTAGTCATCAACACCTACTCTTCCCGTGGGTGTCGTAACGCGACTTAGGGAATAAATTTGTGTTGTGTATGTAGGATTGTTCGATGTGTGACCATGGTGTAATAGTGAGTGTATGCAAACACTTTTAGTAGGTATGGTTTCATTAAAAAAATAATCTATGAAGGAATGGAAATCAAATCCTCTGTTTGTTGTAGTTTTGTCTAAGATGCCATTGTGATATTTATTTTTAATTTCATATCTGGAAAGCGATGCCAAATTAAGAATTTTATTTAGTTTCGTTTAGATGTACAGGCTTAATATGTAATAATGGTGTTTGGCGAAAGATGTACTGTGTTGGACACTGATAGTATTGAGCCTGCCTCTATTTGTCTGTTGAAGGGGAACTGTACGGTGCATTCTCAATGTCGATTTGAGCACAAACAGCTGTCGAACAATGAGTAGATTACAATAATTGAGCTGTTTTATACCTAAAAGGTTTTTTAAGTATTACTTTTAGGACAGCTCATTATGCTCGCTCAAGTTTAAACATAGCAGACTCATTTGCATCTCCCCCAGATATGCAATACAAAAGGATAGATTGGCATAATACGAGATATGTCAATTTGAGGATATCAAAATCAGCAGAATTCCTAAGAGACTTAAATATATAAAGAAGACGCAGGACCCTAGTTCCCTAGTTTAGACAACTATCGATATGTACTCCTAGATTTTACTGACTCTAGTTTTACTAAGTTTAGTGATATCTATTTGTTGGATCTATATCTTCGTAACACTCGTAAGGTAAATAACTTATTTTTACAATCATAGAGTTCAGTATGTGCATGAATCAGTATTACAAAAAATAAAAATCTAAAGTTAAACTTACAACTTTTCTGCAGCCTTGCAATGTTCCTGTGCCTCTTGTATTTTGGCAGACATTGTTGATAGAGAGAAGATTGAGGATTAAAGTGAAAGTAGTGATTCTTTTGTGTATTCCTAAGGCACAAAATTCAATTTTCCTTTGATAAAATCCACAAAAATCAATAAAATTCACACATTATGAAGATTTACACGTCAATCGCGTTTCATCGAACGAAATATTGAACAACTGCTTGCATATCACGCACCACCGCTATACCACTACTTCTTTGAATTTTCTTTATCTGCAAAGGTGGTGGTGTCGTTTATACAAAGCATTGGTTCAATGACTAATAAACGAATTCATGATGTTTGATATAGTGCTGCCATACTAAAATAAAAATAAATAATAACTATTAAACATCATAGATGTCGCTACAAGATGTCGCGACTCGCGACGAGAAAACAAAAGTTGAGTGAGCAAGATTGGACTTGAACAAAGTTTTCATTTCATTATTATATAGTTTTTATTTTATAGATAGCAGCACGTATCTTTAGCTCTAAGCGAGCGGTGACTCTCTTTCTCGCATAGGGTAAGGGTGGGGTGACTGAGAAAGAGGTACCACTCGCTCAGAGCTAAAGATACGTGCCGCTAGCTGTATTACCCGACTGACTGCGCGCAACGCAAAAGAGGGTAATATGCACGCAGCAAATACAAAGAGGAGGTGCCACAAGCAACTTAGTCCCGTAGGGCATCACACACTACAGCTATAATGTACATTTACCTGCTGCGTGTAAAGCTATACATCCCGGGATGTAAATGGTCCGAATTTTTTTTTTTTTTTTACTTGCCTGGCAACATTATACAGCGTAACGAACTGACGAACAGAACCATCTTGTGTGTAATAGCAAAATTAAGTACGGTTCATTAGTGTCTAGCTGCAAAGCTAGTTTTGCTATTAACCGCTAGATGGTTAGCAGAACTTCATCTCCTCGCACCCCCTCCCAATGGCGACCCCCGCTATCATATAGAAAACGTCTTAGGGCAGCTCCTCTTTGTATTTGTCTCCGTGGTAATATGTATTTTATAAAATATGTGACTCAGAAGTCTATGTATGTATGTATGTTTGTTCCTTTGTGGCACTCTAGGTAGAGACCAAACGCATGGGCCGATTTTGATGATTCTTCAGTAAAAAATGACAGTCATCAGTATGTAATTAAAAACAAAACATAAAACCCGACTGCGTAAAATAAAAGAAAAAAATGAAAATCGACGTACTATGTCAAGTGTACCAGAGTGGTAGATAATATAGCGGGCGCGGACTTGCGGGGGAGCGGAAGACTCGTACCCGTACCCAACGAACTACAATAATTCGTTGCTCGTTCTCCTTTAGCCTACCTAAGTAATATATAAACAAAAAAAACACATATCTTAACTTGTAAAATACCCGATTTTCAAAACAATATACTTAAGTTAGGTAAATAATAACTAAAAAGAAATAAACAAGCCCAGAACCATTGATATACTAGGTAAAAAGGTGTAGATAAGTCATACGCGCTCAAAAAGCGGCACACCAAAAGTTGGCTAATTAGCCAACCTGAACTTAGTCACGCGTCGCTTTGTCTCTTTTTCGCACTTATGCTTAGACTTGCCGTCCTTGTCTAAGTTTTGTGCCATGTTAAAACACCGTTTACCTTGTAAGTGACCTATCTACGCCATTTTACTTATAATATCATTGCCCAGAACTGTAGAAACAGGCGGGCCGCGGGACCCATACAAAACTTTTGACCGTCTCAAATCTCCAAACTCCAAACATTGGGTCCCAAGATCAAGGCAGGTGCCGGTCCCGACTGTTTACCTGGATGTCTTCACCTCATCAGAATTTTAGTGTTTCGATCATTCATACACCACGGGTTGAATTCACCACCAATTGAATTCACATTGGAAGAGTAATTTTATTCCTAGAATTTCATAAATGCATCTTCATTACTCATACTCTGAAAGTAGTTCGGAAGTTGCTTGAGGAGCGGATTGAAGGTAATACTTTTCAGCCCGGAGGGAGAATCACTTTCAACTGACTGACAGCTGTAATGAAAAGCACAGTGTTTACCTCTGGTTAAAGGTTAAGGTTCAGTGCCTCGAATTATTAGGGCCCGCGCTAGGCTCAGGCCCCAAATCCCGTCTTGGCGCTAAATAAGTTACTTTCACTCCTCGTATAACAATGTACTATTGTAGGGCTTGTTGTAATATTAAATTAATTAGGTATAGCAATGAATACGTTCCAATTTTAAGTATAGGCTGGAAATTAATATCATGTATAAATTTCGCCTAGTGCGTGATAATAGGGAGCGTCGGTGGTCTAGTGGCTAGGGCCGCTGCCTCCCGTCCGGGAGACGAGGGTTCGATCCCCACCACGTACCAATGTGTTTTCGAATTTCAAATTCATATGTACGTTTATTCGACGCTCTTGCGGTGAAGGAAAACATCGTGAAGAAACCTGCACACTCCTGCGAAGAAATTCAAAGGTTTTGTGTGAAGTCGACCAAACCGCACTGGGCCAGCGTGATCGACTAAGGCCTAATCGCCTTAATTCATGGGGACATAATATATGAGCTGTTGGTTGATGAGTGATAATAAACCGCAACGCGTACGCAACCCGAAGCAAAAGTCGAGATATTTCACCAGGGGAGATTTGAAAATTAAATTAAAATTTATATATGAAAAATATTATCAGCCAGTATAATTTTCAATAATAAAATAAAATTAGCTTAGTTTTAACGAAGAATCGATGATAATCGAATGTCGTAGAGCCAGAATTTCGCGAGTGCCTTTTCATCTTTTAAAAAGGAAACCAATTTTTAGTACGAGTTCGGCGCAAATTTTGTAGAATTTGGATTTTGTTTTTCATATTGCGTTACCTGTTTTCTCACAAGCGTATTGAAAAACGTCGTACAACACATGGATCTTAGGTTTTATAACAAACTCGTGACATTATAAACCCTCGCCTGCGGCTCGGGCTTACAAAAGTCACCTCGTTCGTTTGTAATATGCCACCTACGATCCTTGTATCGTACGTAATGTATAACATATTTATTCGTTTCCTCGTTTTTAATAAAATCATAAAACGACTGGCGATGTGAAAGCCGTATGTCATTAAAAAAATGGTATTACCGTACAGCTAGGGTAGTTCTTGTGGAGACGAAGACTGAGAAATGCAGTTTGTTTCCGTATCCATCCAGATAGAGAACTGTAATATTTTGTCATTCGTATAAAAATGGTTAGTAAAAAGAAAGAGCTCATCTCTCTAGCTAGATGCTCATCTTAAATAAGAATGTGTGCGATTATTTTGATTGGATTCAAGTCATGGTGGCATAAATACTTATTTACATAGGGCTAGCATTCCCACGATCAGAACACGCGGGAGTTGCTAGATAGAAATGCGTCTCTGAAAAATTTTAAGATTCTTGAAAATCGCTACATACCTAAAAAATAAGTAACACAGAACCCTTAAAATTGCCTACATGAGATAAAGTTTTTAAATGTAAGTGTGGCGTCTCATTTTTATTTTTATTTTAACATCGTTATTGATTTATAAATTGCATTTTATTTAGTCTTCATCTTAATAAAATTAGTTAGCATACATTCACATCCCTACTAGGCTAGCTATGGCAATGCCACAGAGCAAGAGCACATCCATATCTAAACATGTTTGTCCTCTATGCTTCCTTGGTCTAAACTTTAGAACAAAGCACATTTGGAAAGTTCTATAATTATAAAAAATACAATGAAATAGTATAGGTATCTTCTGTTGCTCTCTATTTATACTGAAATATTATTGTTACAATAGATTTCGCTGTCTTAACGATTGGTATACACCATAGGTAATCCGTGTAATTATTATAATCCGTAAATAAATTATTTTTCTATACACCTTGCTAAAAATTGAACTTACGAAGGCATTAAACTGTGCGGTAAATGCGTTTTACCGCACTAGTGCGATTTTATAATTTTTTTTTTATTCCTACGGTCTTCAAAATTATTATTCAGCCATGATAATTTTGACAATAATAAATATTTAAATCGATTCATACAAAGAGAAAAGTATGTTATATTTTTTTATTTCAACAAATTGTATTAAAAATATTATCAGCCAGTAATATTTTAAATATAAAAATAAAATTATGCTTATAAAAAAGAAACGTATGTACTTACTATCGTTTTGTGGTTGGCGCCAAGTTTGTAAAATTTTAATTTAATTGTTTTACATGATAAATGTGAATAGTAAGGATACTCAAACTGCGCGCGATATAATAAAGGTGATCAATTTTACCTGTGGTATTATAGCTTTTGTAGAGAAGGTACTATGTATCATTATTTACCAACAGTTTTCTCACAAGTGTATTGAAAAACTTCGTACAACACACGGATCTTAGGTTTTATAACAAACTCATCGTGACGTGACATTATAAACTCCAAAGCCACCTACTATCCTTGTATCAATAATTAGAATAGGCACGAAATATATGCCATCGTGCCAAAATGTAAAATATCGTTTTCATATACGTGTTTATGAATCGCGATCGCAACAGTGTCGTTATCTTTTTACATCGCGTCACCACGCTCACGCGGTTGCAAATATTTGCAGACATGGACAGAAAAAAAATGTTACCCCCATGAATACGATTCTAAAGGTGAACGGTCCTTTTATTCTAGCTCTGTCATGGTCAAATGTTTGTTAAACAAACCCAAATCTTAACTTTCGATGTCATCGCCATGTTCGTTACACAAAATTACAAACAACTGTACCCAATATAGGTTATACCTACCTATAAGTATATAAATAATATTATCATGTACTAAGAGCTGTGATAAATTGATGATGGATGACTGTAGTGAGAAATCTTTTATTTATTTGTGTCTATGCGTCATCGCATTCCAGCCAACTAAGTGGGTACTAACTTTATTTTACTGCGAGGAAAATGAAATATTATGTTTTTTTACTTTTCAACACTAATGGCTGGTTTACACGTATTAAGTTGTCAAGTGGTTAACTTAATTTTAACTTAATTTTAAGCGACTTAATGCGTGTAAACAACGAATTTAGTAGTTAGTTACAAGTTAAAATTTAGCGCGCACTTACTATTTGATAACTTAATGCGTGTAAACCGGTCATTACTTAAAATTAAGTCGCTTAAAATTTAGTTTAAATTTACTTACTACTTGACAACTTAATACGTGTAAGCCAGCCATTTAGAAAAAATCGAAAAACTGAATCGGCAATAGAGAGCGGAGAGATGAATAATTACCAAGTCACTTGGTTGCGATTTCACTAGGTAGGCTACCTATTAATTTCTTTTCTAACTGCCCTAACCGGTAGTGGTAAAATATGAATTGAAAAGTCTGAAATAAAATTGTATTTTTTTTTAATATTGCCCGCGGGGACTTGTACACTTAAAGGAACTCTTTATGTGGCCACCCTTCACCTTATTTGTTTGTAGCTTACACGTGTGCTGCCCTCGGATAAAATAACCCTTTGCCAATTTGAGTTACGCAAGTACTTGAGCCAAGTTCGAATCCACTATCTTAGATTAGGGTATCAATTGCTGAACCATCATTTATGTAAAATTCGATAAGTGTTGCACTATGTAGCAAACATTGAATCTGGTGATGACAATATGGTTTTCCTATTGAAACAAATGGCCAATGAGAGCGTCGCGTCGTCGGTGTTAGCAGCAAGGGCATCACACACGGCAGCTATAATATATATTATAGCACAAGGCAGCCAGCTCTCTCGTCACCATTCACTTTCACGCAAAGCGGGGGTCAAACAAAATGGCGAATCAATCAGTGACCGGCCATTCTGCTTGACCCCCGCTTTGCACACAAAGTGAATGGTGATGAGAGAGCTGGCTGCCTCGTGCTATAATATATATTATAGCTCCGTCTGTGACGGGCTTAATACACGTTAGCACTTTAGCAGGGGCTAGTTGTTCTACACCATTAAATTTCAAACCCTAGCACGGAACCGACCAATGGTTTTTTACACTCAGTGAAAGAAAACGTAAGAAAACTTGCAATCCCTGCGAAAAAATTCAAAAGCTGTTTGCCCGCTGGATGCCCGCCTTGTTTTTTTTTTTGTTATGGCTCTTGTTACGTATCAGTACCAACACACCACGACCAACGTAAGATCCGGTATATCATTCAAAGTGCAGACTACGCTATTGCCCAATTCGGACCCGAGGAAGCCGCCAGACGCCGGCGCAGCATTTCCCTGAAGCGTGGACGCAGCGTCACCACCACCGTGAGCGCCGTCGCGTCGATTCGATAGCCAGTGTAGTTCTAACATCGAACTCATTCGCACCTAGGTTAGTTAGTTTATAGGTCTTATAATGTAAAAAGTTAATTATAAATTACGTTTTAAGTGATTCTAGTTTCTCTTTTGCACCCTCCATCTGCAGCCTACGTAATTCAGTAGATTAACTTTATTACTTGTTATATTGTGCCCAAATGACCTTAACAACTTTATGACCATTACAGAAACTGTATATCTAATTATCTATTGCACTTGGATGACGATTTTCGACAGTTTCTGGCTGGGGTAACGCACTCCCATATTTGTGTCGACTAAGGCGGCCTAACCGCCGGATGTGAGCTGATAACAACATTCTGAAATTTTCACTTCAACGAAGGTATAGTCTAGGCAGGTGTGCTAGGCCAGCCAAGCCCTAATCAGGCGCAGGCGGCGCCCCCCTTTCCCGTGAGAAAGCGCCCCCTCAGCGGGGGGGGGGCGGAGGTTTGCGGTTCTATTCCCACGATTAGGATTCCCGAATAACGTCGTCGCCATCGCATCGGGACTAACAGAATGAGGGGTGGTGGAATGGTAAAGTAAGAACATGTTAAATACGTTTATTTCATTATAAGTAGTTGTAAGGATGGAAGTAATAATGGAAGGGAAGATTGAAGGGAAAAGAGGAAGACCAAGAAGAAGTTATTCCGAACAAATTAAGGAAAAAGTGAATGTCGTGTCTTATCAAGTTGTTAAATCATTGGCTTAGTTCTTAAAAGAGAGTTGTTTTTAATTACGATTATTATAATGATGAAAATAATCACAACTAATAAGATTAAATGTGAAAAAATATTTGGATGTTTGTTACGCTTTCACGCCTAAAACCTATTGAACGGATTTGGATGACATACCCTGGAGAGAAACAAAAGAAGGTTGATGCGCGCTTCAAAAATTTATGGTCAAGTCAAGAGACCCTTTTGCACAGGAACGTGTGGAGGTATGGCCAGCCGCCAGGGCCACAGGTATAAAGCACAGCGTTTTCCATCCATCCATTACTCATGATTGGAGTGAAGTTCGCACAAGCCACAGGAATTGTTGTTTTATTATTATTATAGTATGACAAATATATGGTTAAATAAATAAACAAAATAAGCTATCCTCCTAAAACTCAACATCTACCTCTGCAAACTATTTTTCAATTTGATTTATTTGAACTGTAGTAAGTAGGTACATACTAGTATAAGTACCGGAAATAAACTATAAGTTTAAAATGGTCTATGGTGTAGTTGGTGTAAATTAATATATCAATCGATCGATAAAATTTTAAAATTATCGATTCAGTCAAGGATTCAGTTAAAACCAAACCTGGTTGCAACTTTACTGATGTTTGCCGATGTTTTCACTTCCAGTAAGTTACTAATAATATCCTTTGGGTTGGTTTGGTCTACTTTAGACTTTGGAGCACAGGCAATGTATCAGTAGGATCACAAATGACTCGATTTTGACTCGCTGCTATTATATTTCCACCCCTGCTTGCAACTCGCGAGGGGCGGGCAGGTGTGCAGCCGTGTCGTAAGGCGGAGGGTTTCTCCAGTCCAAGGTTTGTTCCCACGACTAGCCGACTCCTTTTGTGGCCGATTAATGAATTGTTCCCAGTCATTTATATTATATGCCCTTACTAAGCACCTAATTCAAGACGCTTTGTTTAGCCGATATTTTAGTTTCTAGTAGAAATAGAAAACTACGCCGTGCCATGTCATATTTTGAATTATTATTTTGCAAATTTTCTAAATAGTTCGTTCATCCTTCTTAGTACCATCCATCATGCGTCCGCACCGTATCTGGCGACGGCGACTCCTACATTTTAATCCGGGTTATTGTTGTTCTTTTGAAACAACAAAATTACCACTTCCTCATCATTATCGGGCCGATTACTTTTATTTTAATGGGGGGAGTGTCTCCGTTTCAGCTTAGGCAAAAATACTTTCGCAGTCCTCGTGAAATTTTGTGAGTAGGTTCGATGATTAATAAAAATTATGATATAGAAGAATTAGGTTGATCTCAGGTAGTCTAGATAACAGCATGACTAACTAACTACACTAAGGATGGAGTATATCGCAAAATTAATAAATAGCTTATTTGCCTAGTTTTATGAATTAATGAGTACTTACAATGGACAGCTCATCAAGCTAAACATTTTTGTTGCAAACTAGACTTTATTTATTATCAATTCGCAAGATACCCGTTGTTGATGTGCTGCTCACTGTACCTTCATAAATTGAATTCGGGAAACAAGAAGTCACTTTACTAGCGTCATCACTTAATATGCTGGGAATTGTTAAATTTAGAATTCAAATTAAGAATTTCAAGTCCTTATGATTATAAAAGTGTATTCTGACTGTTAGTTTGTGGCCACTTTGTTTTTACCTATTCGAATAATGAAAACGCTCTAAAAAGCTATGTTTTATTCGCTATGCTACAATTTACAGTGGTCATTGATATTTGCTTGTCGCAGTTTATAAAACGGTTATTTTAACTTTTTAAACGTAATTTAAATTCCCGGGATTTCGGACGCATATTTCCCGGGATCGGGAATGAAAAATTTCCCGGTAATTCCCGCGGGAAGGGGAACTCCAGAACGGAACCCTATGCGCTACTCATCATTATCATCTCAGCCGGAAGACGTCCACTGCTGAACATAGGCCATAGGTTTCCACCGTGAACGGTCCTGCGCTACTAGCGGCGGCGCGAACGTATTGCTTAAATATTTTATTTTCTTTTGCTTTGCTGTCGGGTAACAGCTTCGATAAAAGAACTTTCTTTGATCGAAGGGTAACAGCACTGATAAACAACTGCATTGTTTCTTTATGATGTGGTTAGCAAACCTTTTGTTAGGCTGAAAGACGTGCCTCCTATGGTTGTAAAAAGTGTTCAATGCGGTTGTAAGTTTATGTCACAGAAATGTTTATAGTTGGAGATAAATATTGAATTGAGAGAACTCCCATATATTTCACCATGTGTGGCCAGTGCAGTGGTGCAAACGCAACCGATTTCTACCAGATTTTATTTATGATAATCCGAAAGCTGTTTTTTATATAGTTTTCATAAGTAACAACTGTTCTTCTTCTTCTTCTTAGCGAGTCGATGGTTTCGCAAGTTACGTCATTTGGCAGCTGGATTTTTTTTCTTTATCTAAGTACTCGTATCTGGTAAATTATTAAAAAGTATACTTAGCTGTGACGTGGTTAGCCCCCAAAAATTGATCCGAGGATTTAACTAAGTATTTTTTTGTAATTTAATAAAACAAAAAATACGTGTCTTTTAATAATAATAAAAATAACTGTTTATTTACTAGAGAATATATGTTAGTTTACAAAGGTCTTATCGTAACAATTACAGAATCCATGTACTTATATACAATATTCTGCCGACAACACTCGGCATGCAAAAATATTAAGATTAGCAACTGTCGGGGATGGATTTACTATCAAATAAAAATAAAATTTATTTAGTTCCAAGTGCTATAATTTCGCAAGCTAACATGACAAGCAACCAAAGAGCAACCAAATATATCTAATCTGTGGTCAGGTCCACGACGTAGCCCCCCCTGCAAGCCAACTCGACTTGCAGATAACTCCGTGAACCTGGATCACTTAAGCAAACAAACTTATAAAAACAAAATATATCACAAAAATTAATCTTCGAGCGGAACCCTTACTAACTTTCTAATAGGCCTTCTCAAGGTTCCGCCCAAAGTGGCCACATCCGCTACCCGCACAACTCCATCCCTTCCTGGGTAGGTTGCTGCAATCCGTCCGCGAGGCCATACTCCTCGCGGAAGGGTGCCGTCAGCGACGAAAACTAAATCACCTACTGACAGGCTGGGATGAAGTTCATTAGACCCATGGCGGGGCGTCAGACCAGGGAGATATTCCTTGATCCAACGCGCCCAAAAATGGTCCGCCAATCTTAAGGCCTTACGCCAATCCTTCCTACCAAGTAAGTCTCTGTCTGATAGAGTTTGGGAATCCTTAGGCAAATTTGAAGCAATCCCAATTAAAAAATGGTTTGGCGTCAACGCGGGTTCATCGTCGGCTGTGACAGGTACGTGAGTGAGAGGACGGGCATTCACAACATGCTCAGCTTCTGTTAAAAGGGTTATCAAAACCTCTTCTTTGGGAGCTCTCGATTTCAACGTAGCATTCAAAGCTATCTTCACAGACTTAACAAGCCGCTCCCAACAACCTCCCATGAATGGAGACGAAGGGGGAATAAAAATCCATTCTATCTGTCTATTTCCAGCGTACTCGGCTATGTTCCCAACTGTCTCCCGCCAATGTTGCCGTATCTCTCGGCTGGCACCAACAAATGACGTTCCATTGTCCGAGTAAATCTTCTCGGGACATCCACGTCTTGCTATGAATCTCCTCAAAGCCATAATCGCAGCATCTGCAGAGAGACTATCCACGACCTCAAGATGAACGGCTCTGCAGGTGAGACAGGTGAAAAGAGCAACCCAACGTTTCTCTCTCTTTCTTCCTACGGAAACTCCTAACGGGCCGAAGATTTAGTATTGATGGAGGTCTTTAAAACTTAAAAACTGGTGCATGTTACATCTTGATACATCCAAGCTACAAAGTTATATTCATAAATTTGTGCTAAAAAAAATCGCCTCGGAGGTAAAACATTCATCACGCAAGCGAAGTATAAATTAATAAAATATATTTTTGTAAATAAAAGGATTTGAAATCCCGGATTAATCACTGCACGAAATATAGAATAGACCATGTTTTTTAACAAACTATTTTATTGAAACGGTGTGCTTGGTTCGAGCTCTGGGGGCCGTTTCACGAAGCTACAAGTTACAAATTACAAGTACAATTCGATGTACATTGCGTAGACAGTGAGTTTAAAACAATAAGGCCTTACAGTTTAGACGAATTAACTACGCAATGAATATCAAATTGTAACTTGTTACTAGTAAATTGTTGCTTCGTGAAACGGGGCCCTGGTATTCTCGATCTACTTGTCCAGTGCGGAAACGGGGTGCGTAAAAAATTGAAAAAAAAAACCCTGATAGCAGTGAATCGATGCCTTCGCTACTACACATACCACGGACTGACATGAGGACGAACGACTCTATACTCAAAGAATGAGAGAGTTATAAATTCTAGCGTCTTCTTCAAATCATAAAAAAATCGAATTAAGATTTTACAAAATATTTTTTTAAATACTTATTACACAATACCATCGGAAAACTCAATATGTCAAAAATAAGTTGCGAAAAGCTGTTCCTCCCATACTGAGGAAATAGATCACATATTCAGTCGGAGACCTCTCTCGCTCGACTCGTGTCGTAGGCGAAGCTGAAGACAGCTGTGCTTAGAGTCGACTTCGAAGTCGGCAGTCGCGAGCCACCCCCGTTCCCACGCCGCGCGACCCCGCGTGCATCTGCTTGCGCCTTCCCCACCGGACCCTTCTTTCAAAGAACTCACCTTACAAAATCTCAAACTTATATTTTATTATTATTTCAACCCCACTGATTTACTCGTCTAACGGTACCTACATACTCATTTAACGCGTGGCCGTTGCACGGACGACATCTCCCCGTTTTTTTAGCAGTCGGAAACAGGAACTTTTAAGTGACAGTGTTGTTTTTTAAATAATTAGTTAATTCGTTTTAAACTATCATATTGAACATAATGAACACGCTTATCGACGCCCAAAAACATAACATCAGTTTGGCGGGTAAGTTTCCATTTCACGTTTTTCATATTTTATTGTTTATTTTCTGGTTTTAAGTAAAAGAAACGTAACTTACCTATCCATTGACATTAATAAGGGCCAGAACAGTTGAGAGGGTAAAAAAAAGAAAAATAAACAGATATAAAAGTGATGGGTGCTATATGCATTATCAAACGGCGGCGGCGGCGGCGGCGCGTGGCATTGTTTGTTATGCGATGCAACTTTAGCCGCCCCGATTCAATTTCATTACATCTGCACTTTATTTTGCAAACCTTGTATAAACAACCATCCAAGGCCCAAGCTTTAAATTTTTAAATTCATTCATTCGGTGAAAACGCGCTTAAAGAATCAAGAATGCAAGTTGCAAAAACAAAATTACCCCAACTTACGTAAGGATGTATCTTTCGAACTCCACAACACATCTATTATTTCTTATCATCTTTAATTTTACATCTTTCTTCATGGTGTCCAGCATAATATCGTTAGGAGCAACCTATTTCTCGATATTCCCAGTTTTAGCTTCCGAACTCCACAATAGAAGGACAACTTTAACTTTTATGACAATACACCTAACTGGTGCATAACTATTGTGAAATTGAAAGTATCAATTTAGTATCTATCGATTGATTGTTAATGATAATTTGTTTTGAATGTAACGTTTTGGCTAGGTATGCTGTAAAGTTATCTTTAATTATAACTATTATTGCTTATCATCTTTAACTCTACATCTTTCTTCATGGTATCCAGCATAATATCGTTGGGAGCAACCTATTTTTGTATACTTATCTTGTATACTTATCTTATACTAAGACTTATTTTATTCATTGTTAGTTAGCTGTGACGGTGACTGAAGCCACCTACAATTAATTCCGTCAGGGATTGCAGTAGGCTAGGTTAATTTTAAGAACCCATGTAACATGTTTGTTTTGGTTAAAAAAAAAAAAATGTCAATACCAGTATTCCCAGTTTTAGCTTCTGAACTCTATAACACATCCATTATTGCTTATCATCTTTAACTCTACATCTTTCTTCATGGTGTCCAGCATAATATCGTTGGGAGCAACCTATTTGTCGATATTCCCAGTTTTAGCTTCTGAACTCTATAACACATCCATTATTGCTTATCATCTTTAACTCTACATCTTTCTTCATGGTGTCCAGCATAATATCGTTGGGAGCAACCTATTTGTCGATATTCCCAGTTTTAGCTTCTGAACTCTAAACACATTCATTATTCTTTTTCTACATCTTTCTTCATGGTGTCCAGCATAATATCGTTGGGAGCAACCTATTTGTCGATATTCCCAGTTTTAGCTTCTGAACTCTAAACACATCCATTATTCTTTTTCTACATCTTTCTTCATGGTGTCCAGCATAATATCGTTGGGAGTGACCTATTTGTCGATATTCCCAGTTTTAGCTTCTGAACTCTAAACACATCCATTATTCTTTTTCTACATCTTTCTTCATGGTGTCCAGCATAATATCGTTGGGAGTGACCTATTTGTCGATATTTCCAGTTTTAGCTTCTGAACTCTAAACACATCCATTATTCTTTTTCTACATCTTTCTTCATGGTGTCCAGCATAATATCGTTGGGAGTGACCTATTTGTCGATATTTCCAGTTTTAGCTTCTGAACTCCAATTTCTTATCATCTTTAATTTCACATCTTTCTTCATGGTGTCCAGCATAATATCGTTGAGTGAGAGCAACCTTTTGTCGATGTCCAGCTTTAGCTTCTGAACTCTATAACACATCCATTATTGCTTATCATCTTTAACTCTACATCTTTCTTCATGGTGTCCAGCATAATATCGTTGGGAGCAACCTATTTGTCGATATTCCCAGTTTTAGCTTCTGAACTCTAAACACATCCATTATTCTTTTTCTACATCTTTCTTCATGGTGTCCAGCATAATATCGTTGGGAGTGACCTATTTGTCGATATTTCCAGTTTTAGCTTCTGAACTCCAATTTCTTATCATCTTTAATTTCACATCTTTCTTCATGGTGTCCAGCATAATATCGTTGAGTGAGAGCAACCTTTTGTCGATGTCCAGCTTTAGCTTCCGAACTCCATAACACCTCTATTATTGTTTATCATATTTTAATTTTATATCTTTCTTCATGGTGTCCTGCAAACCTAATATCCAACCTATTTGTCGATATTCCCACCCAGTTTTAGCTTCCGAACTCCATAACACCTCTATTATAGGTATTTCTTATCATCTTAAATTTTACATCTTTTCTACACTCCAGTGGCGTGGCGTTGCTTGCTGTCTGGGCAAACAGTTCACGATACGTCGCCATTTTGTGATTTGAAAGATTATTTTCTTGATGTGCCCAGCATTTTGGGCGGGTGTAGTTGAAAGAACGTATTTGTCGATTTTCCCAGATAATCACATGGCTAAGGCAAGTTATCGTTTCACGCAGCTTCTGGCGCTGTTTGTGCTGTCATTAGTTTTCAAACTAAACGAATGTGCTTGAGAATTGAGCGAATATTAACAACAATAGCTATATATTACATGCAGTCAACAGAATTAAAATGTTAACAAGATTTTACTGGATCCCTTACAGGTTATTATTGAAATTAAAAAAGGGAGAAACAGGTATTAAAATGATTTTTTCCTATCATTTCTCGAGTTTTCTTATTTTTACCCACCCCTAAGCAAATGCTGGTACGCCCATAGTAAGCTGAAGCATACTAAATATGTTACGAGCGCAGCAATGCTACTTAGACCCTTAAAGGCCACCCTACAGAATCGATATGTCCAAGTTGTTTCTGCATAAAAATAGAAATCGTCAAACGTGAAACACTGAACGATATGGCAGGTAAGAGAGAGACCTATCACGAATTGGTAACACATGAAAAAGCAAGGCAGTTCAATTTAGGTCCTGCTATAAGAGCTCATAGTAAGCCTCAATATCATGATCTGCCCCGGTTGGTCCCGCGAGTGTAAATAAAAAGTTCGTTTTCAATATTAAATCAGTATTCTAAATGTAAAATGAAAAAAAATGTAATGACGGATCTAAGTGATGTAATAACATCCTATGGAAATAAATTATTTTGACTTTGACTTTGATTCATAATATATTTGTCCTATTTTTGTTAGAATTCGCGGAAGAACTCATTCCTACTGTTTCCCCGAAAAAACCGGTATGGTAAGTCACATGCTTCACTCCGAGCGCCGAGCATGTCTAATCTAGTCTAGTTTTCTAAATTTACTATTTATATTTTTATCAGATTGTGTATGATGTTATTTTTCATCTCTCAAGCTCTGAAAGTAGTTCAATAATGACCCCAAAGAAAGAATGTAAGTCCAACGAACTACAATAAAATTAGTCAAGAAGAGTAACCTAGCAAAGCTCGCTAAAACATAATCGCAAAATTTAATTTTGACAGACGACGACAGACAGGCAGATGATGTCGCTGCTGTACATTGAAGCTTACTTTCGACGTTCTTACAAACCGAATCATAAAAAGCATTGTACCCGCGTATTCGAATGTGGTATGGCATAGTTTTTTTCCCCGGCTTCTTTGGTATTCATTTGGCGGGGTCAAGTTTTAAGCGAAGTTACGTTTCTTGACTATAGATCAACGAATTATCTGAAAATAATTTGTTCAATTTACTTCAATTATTCTATATTTATATGAATACGAAATTCACGAGATAAAAAGATTTAAAAAATCAATATAAACAATTGAATTATCTAGAATAAAAAAAAAATGTTTTGGACTTTGCGGATTTTGATTCGAGATGATACAATTCTTTATTCTTTTAAATTTTGACTAAACACGAATGCACGCACACCTTTAAAAAAGGCGAGATAAACTAAGGTTTTATTTCGGTGGTCTTAAATCAATGTTTTAATAAATTATTTTAAAATTTATGTTTATTTTAACCATGATAAATACTAAGTTGATTTAGGCTTGTGCGTGAATTTTATAAATCAATATGCAGTGATTTCATTAAAATCAAATTAAAATATACCAGTTCGAGTGTCAAATAGGGTGTGGTCTTCGATCACAGTCCCTTTCTGTGATCGAAAGGTGCGGTGGGTGCACTAATATGGCGCGGCGCGTATGGTATGTTGTATGTAGCATGTAGCTCATTAATTATATTTTTTCTTACGAACTATTTTGTTTACTTTCCTTGTAATCGAGATGAAAAGCAGAGTGTTCACCTCGAGATAAACTGATCCATTCCACCCTCACACAATTAGCACCCTCGCTACGCTCGTGCTCTAAAATATTTCGGGTGTAATTGATCGCTTTCATTCACTCCTTGGCTTACAATTATATCTTGTGGTTAGTGGTTACGTACGAGACATAGGTATTGTATTCTATAGGCAATATATTCCCCGCGTTGCCCATAGCAGTGGGACCACAATCCGTAGTACGGATCGGTTTAAAGTTCCTTGGCAATAATTAAATATCCAAGCAGCAGCGGTACTGCTTTAAGGGGCTACCTGACTGCGCACTAACGCCACTTCGAATAAAAGTCATAACTCCGAAAAAACTAAATATATTAAAAACGACGAAAAAGACGAGGGGAGGCCTTTGCCCAGCTGTGGGACAAAAATACGGCTACATAAAAAAAAAAATGGTCGATCATTTTAAAGTGTAGGTACTTTAATATTTTTAGAAATACCGAATTTTATAAAATCTTATACGGTGTAGTAAGAGATAGCGAAAGTGCTAAAAACGGCCGTTATTAGCACTTTCGCTATCTGTTACTACAATTAACAATAGATAACTGAATTTATCAATTCTAAAAATACAACAAGACTAATGAAACAATTTGATCGTTCATATTTTTGATATTTTGTGTTTTCACTAAGTTATGATTTTTTATCCAAGTGGCGCTAGTGTTCACAAAGGGTACCCGCTTAATTCAGCAGCGCTAATAAGAAACTTGACACCTATCGGTAAAATAAAAGTAATAAATAAACGGAAGCAAAATAAAAACATAATATTCATGAACATCATCTCCAAACTTAAAAAAGATGTTATTAATAGTTTGGAAGAGTTAAAAGTAGTAATACGAGTAAGCAGTAACCAGCTAATAATAAAAAACAAATACTTACTACTACTACGAGAAATGGGTAATTAAATAAATCAATAAATAACATACGTAAGTAGTCAGGTAAGTTTTTCATTAATAAACAGTAAAATAGAAATTAATTTTAAATGCGGATCTTTTTGCCAGAGTGCCATTTCATTTACTTTTTGCGGCAGAACATCACAATAGTCGCCAAAACACATCTAAAACCGTCTAATTCAACGAGATTTGCAAAAAATTTGAATGACGGTTCAAATAGTTTTGTTGTAATTTTGAACAACAATATAATATTTTGGAAATCTCATTATATATAGGTAAAAGGCAGTATACAATTTTATTATGATATCGCCGCTAACTTTAGGTAAATAATAGTCACTGTGATCCGATTTATCTGATGAATACTTAAATAAAAATAAAAACTAGCGAACTCAATAGAGTGTAAGTTGTTCCATTTCACTTTCAAATTACTTTCGAACTAGGAGATCGGGGAGTACTAGCATTGATGGCATCTTCTATAATATCATCATTTAAGGTAGTATAGCGTAGTAAGTTTGAGTCGTAGCTAGCCTCACTGCCACCTTGAGCAAGTAAAGCTGCTTCAAGTGCCGCTCTTTCGGCAGCTGCTCGCTCCTCAACCCGAATTGCTTCTCTTTCAAATTCTAGTTGTTCACTCTCTATTACAAGGTTATCTCTAAATTGCATATTTTCTCTATATTTTACGAGACTTGATGACAAATACTTTATTGGATCTGCAGGCTGATGCAATATAACATCAGCAATACATACACGCAATGCATTGCCAATTACGCACTTTAAGTATCTAAAATCATCTGATACACGAGCATCCTCTGGACATGGTTCTAATATATCAGCTAGGCTACGAATGCGGACAAGATTACCTAAACCATCGTTTTCATATTCAGTGGTTGAATCTTCTTCGCGATATATATGCTTTCCATCAGAATCTACATAATATCGACCGAAACTATCATAATAATAAGTTATACCATCACGTTCTTCTTTAATTTTTAGAAGAACTCCAGCTGTATCCATAACATATTCACTAGCACTAGCAAAAGCTTTGTAAACTCTTTCTCTAGTATTATGATTTATAAAATACCTTCCACATTCATCATAAAAATAAATATGTTCAGGGTCATCTGTAAGAGGTACAAGTTCATTTTTTTCATTTGTTTGGTATAATTTTTCATCCTCTGCTATCTTATATATCTTTCTACCATATTCATCAACGAAAAAGGTGCCAATATCATCATTAAATTCTTCTTTTATTTCAGCGGCACTGAGAATAGATATAATTGATTTGTGACTTTTATCTCCAAATACAGCCATATCCCATAAGTAGCACAATTCTGTTACCAATCGTTCGCGATCTTCTGGTGGAAGCATATGATTGAAAATTCTAAGTTGAAAGTAATCTTCACACACACAAATCTCCTCTTCAGGAATATCATCATAATTTACGTCGCTTATCTCATTTAATTGTTTGATTGTAGTTTTAAGATTTTCCATTGATTCGACCCTTTTTTCTAAAAACTCTTTTTTATGTGTTAAGGCCATTACTGCAGCCGAATTTGGCTCATTTTCCAAGCGACTAATTCGTTCTTCTAATACTTGTATTTTCTCCAGTACTTTGCTCATTTCCAGATCTCGAGTTGTAGTGCAGCGTATCATATTACTTAGTGCCTTGCCTTTATCTTTCAAGTTTTCTAACAATTTTTGAGCAGATTCAGATTTGGAACCTTGTAATTCATCTACAATTTGCTGTAGAGTTTTCGTCATATCACTAGTTAGTTGGGGTACATTCAGGTTAATATATTTGCTTAAATCCATTGAGAGACCATCAAAAACTTTATCCATCCATGACATTAATTCATCTGCTTTTGCTAGTACCATGATATTGAACTCCTCATCATCAGTAAAATTTCTAAAACATTTCAACTGTTCTACAAGTGCAGACACGACTTCCTTATGCATATCTTCAACGATCTCTAAATCTGCACGCAAATTTACCTGATCTACGCCTTTAAGATTACTAGCGTATTTATCCATATATTTATGCAGATATTTAAGCCTGTTGTTCATTGCATCGATTGTGTAACTTATTGCTTCGTAGATATCTTCTCTTGAGAGTGCATTTACATCCCCTACCTGTTTTTTAAACTGTTCAATATCATTCACAGCATGAAGCCATTCCAAGTGATATTCAACTATACTGTCTATTAGAGAATTTTCATTCTCCTTGTTATTCTCTTCTGTAATCATGTAATGTTTACGTACAATGCACATTGTATTAAAAATAATATCAGAATAATCCTTTTTTGTCAAAAACAATACCGGCGTTTCATAAAACTGCTTCACTTGCTTGATTATATCAAATATAAAATCTTTATCGTCAGGCTCTGTAGTGTCCATTTTATTTGTATTTTATTCCAATAATAAATTATATGCGATATGTACGATAAAAGAGATAATATTTGTTGTTTTTTTTTTGACAAACTGCGATTACGTTTCTATTTTGTCATGTCATGTAGTATTTGTGCCAGTCGTCGTTTTAAACAACCGGCCTCCAAAAAATAAGGTTCTAATTGGGAAAATATTTAATCTACAACGACGTTAAGCTTATTTTTGAATGAAGTTTTTAATTTAATGTAAGCACTTTTTCATACAATACGTTTTTTTGAACTTTTGGAAGATAATCCTACATTCTCCGTCACGATGCTGATAAGACGTGTGCCTAGGCAATAGCGTGGCACGTGATGGGCTATATTCCGTATTTTTAGGATCCCATACCTCAAAAAAAAATTAAGAAACCTTATAAGATCACTTTGTTGTCCGTCTGTCTGCAATGACCCTTTTTCTCAGGAATGCGTAGAGGCATCTAATTGAAATGAATACTAAATACTAAAGTCCGTCCGCAAATACAGCGGCATTGGAAAATGTCTTTAAGCTTCTGGACTGGAACGGATTCGGCATCAACGGCGGTACATCACTCATCTTCAGTTTGCCGACGATATAGTGTTTATGGCTGAGACCATAGAGGACCTTAGCACGATACTCGAAGACCTCAGCAGAGTTCCCAAACAAGTTGGTCTCAAAATGAACATGGACAAAACGAAAGTCATGTCGAACGTCCATGCACTCCAGTAACCAGTAAAAGTTGGTGACAATTACGTCTACTTAGGACAAAGAGTCCAGTCCAAAGAGTCAAGACAAAGAGTCAAGTCCAACTTCGAGAAAAAGGTCAACCGTCGAATTTGCAGCGTTTGGGAAGCTTCGCAATATTCTCGTCCGAGTTACCGCAGCAGAGTCTCAAGTCGAAAGTCTTCCAGTGTGTGTGACCAGTGTGTCTTGCCAGTGTTGACCTATGGCACTGACACGTGGTGCTCACTATGGGCCTCATAAGAAGGCTCAAAGTCACCCACAGGGCAATGGTTAGATCCGTTAGCGTCCCTTGCTGTTAGTTCGATTATGGTATTCTTTTTGTTATTTATTTTTTTCGTAACACATGTAAAGGAATAAATCTGAAAGTTGGGAATTTGTGCTTAATTACTTTTACATATTTAATTTTTATTATTATTTTATTATTTATATTTATATTTTATTATTTTATAATTTTATTATTATTTTTACATATTTAATCCTAAAGTAGGTACAAAATGTTAAAAATATATGTTAATTGTTGCTTGAGTAGGAGGACAGATCTCTCTTTCCGTTGTTAACTACTTGTGAGTTCTGTGTTATTTTCTAAAGATAAAATAAATAATTAGTATTTTGATGTGCCGTTTCATTCAAAATTTATTACGGCGATCTTTATGCCTGAGGGCTGAAAACACAATAATATTTTAGGCCTATTAAATTACAAACTTTTTCTTTGATCTCGGTTTTTAGTTAGGTCTTCTTTCTTTAACGTGAGTCTTTTAAATTTTCTTTAAACTTTATACTTCTACCTGTCCTTGCAGTTTGTATTTTATCTTCTAGTACTTTCTTATTTTCTTTTGTAGATACAGATGTACTGGAATTTATTTGCAAAAAAAGACATAAATTAAAGATGTCGATTCAAAAAATAAAAACACCAATCACTGAAAAACATAGGTCTATTAGTATATTGTTTAATAATCTCATTTACTTATGTGAAGCTGTTTCGGAGTGGTCGAGATTTCGCCACTCATTATGGACGTTCCGGGTTCGAATCCCGGTGGGGACACTGTCAAGAACAAACGTCTTTGAGAAACTATCCCCAGTTTGGTAAGAACATTGCATGAATCACCTAATTGTCCAAAAAGAAGATTCCGCCGTTGTTGGTCCCGGCTAGCAACGGCCGGCTAACTATCTGGTCGTTACACGTCTGGAGCCTGTCAGTGGCCTTTGGCGGCTCTATAACACTGACACCAGGGTCTGTGAGGTCCGTTGTTGACCTGACAACCCACACGAATAAGGTAGGAATGGCGCATACAGTATAATATAGGTATACTTATTATACTTAGCATAATCAAACTCGACATAACTCTGACGCTCCTTAACGCACATTTATGGAGTTTTCCGGTACTTGGGTATTTATCTCTTATCGTGTGCTTTGGCGTGCCCTTGGGGAGGCCTACGTCCTGCCAGTGGACTGCAATAGGCTGATTGATTCATTGATTGAACTCTTATAAGGTAGTTATAACTTATTAAGTGAGTAAGTAGTTAAAAAGTCTGAAGGTGACGATTTATTAAGCTGAGGGAGGGCGCACCATGTTATTGAGTTGGTTATTGATTATAAGACTACAATAACAAAGTAATTTCATATGTCTAAAAATAGAGACAGTTGGGTCGATATGACATAAGTTCACAACACAATGAATGCAGTCTACAACTACAATATCTGTGTATTTTAGGAGTTATGTTCTCGTCTCGCTTTTTTCACTGCGTATCCTAGGAATCCTTATAGAATCACTTCTTCGTCCGTCTGTCTGGCCCCTAAAGGGCGTCACAGACGGTTAAGATACGATATAATATTACGAGGCAGCCAGCTCTCTCGTCGCCATTCACTTTGTGTGCAAAACGGGGGTCAAGCAGAATGGCCGGTCACTGATTGGTTCGCCATTTCGTTTGATGGCGACGAGAGAGCTGGCTGCCTCGTGCTATAATATCGTATCTTAACCGTCTGTGACGCCCTTTATTCTTAAAAAATTATATGATAGTCGTGAACTGAGGCTTGTAATTGTATAGGTACTTTACTTACCATAAAAAAAGAAACAATTTTTTTTACAAATGCGACCCTACACCTTTTGCAAACTATTGTTAGGCAAAACAAAATTAGCAATCAGGAAAATTTACCATTTTACATACAACATGCTGTCTAGTCACCGTCTCCTCCTCCAAGGTACATTCAGGTACAGAATAAAATAATAGCAGCGCAGCCCCCAGTGCGCGGAGTCAGCATCGTACTTGGCAAGTTTTTTAATAGTACCTAATTTGATTTCGTTAATTTTAAATGTAACAGTATATTTATTTCTCTTACTCCGTGAAATATAATTTAATTAGGCGAATACCGACCGTATGTCCTTTAGTGTACCTAACCAGTGGCGTATACAGGGTGTAAGGAAACAAAAAAATCTGCTGTTTCATACATGTTGGTCGAGTAGGTATTGACAATTTGTATGAAACAGTTGAGTTACAGAGTTGGCCCGATAGTAAAAATTGTTGCACATGTTTGACTAACACATTATATGGTGGATAATGAGACTTTTTGTAAAGCATCAATTTATACTCGTAGGTACCATTTTTTGATAGATAAATGGCAGTTCTTCCAGGCTGAGAGTAAACAGCAAGTTATTTGTCAATGGGGGCTCTCCTGCATTGGTTTCATTTGTGTATCTTATGAGGTAAGTTCGAGTGAAAAACCCAACTTAATCCAGGTTATGGAGACACAGACATGGCTTAATGTGATCTTCAGAGTTTTGTTTATTCACTGCGTTGTCATTTAATTCGTGTGAGGCGATTTTGCGCTCAAAATCTGACCCATCAACATTTTTCAAAGTTCCTCCAAGGTAGCAGTCACATGAAAATTTATCTTATAAGGTGGATGATTCTACTTCCGGAGTTTAAGCTAAATGGCGTATGACATAGTTAAAGACAGGCTTTGTCCAGATAGTCTGAGATACATCTTGCCTCTTGCTTTGCTTGGTCATGGTAGGGTAGGTGAAGGGTAGGTGAAGTCAGGTGTAGAGTAGGTGTAGGGTAGATGTAGGATAGAGGTGTTGGGTAGGTGTAGGGTAGGTGTAGGGTAGGTGTAGGCAAGGTGTAGGGTAGGGAAGAGGTGAAAAATGGACAACGTCTGCCGGGTCAGCTAGTTTAGAATATAGCTGGGGTTGGTCGCGCTATCTACAAATTCTATATTACTCATACTAAACCAAGTGCATAGGATGATAAATAACACATAATAATGTGAAGTAGCACAAATAGCAAGGCACAATCCTTCTTGGAGGATTCGTCTGTGCTAAGGCGCCCGTCAGGTGCGGCGCGGGCGGCGGCGGCGGCGGCGGTGGCGTGCGGTAAGTTAATTAGTGTTGCCGAAAAATCGATAGTTTTACAATCGATAGTAAAACGCCAAAAACATGTAAGTAGGTAACCAATCGATAGGCCCATCGATAGTATCGATATTTCTTTTAGTGCAATACTATTGATAAGCAGCAATACTATCGATAGTTGAAAACTAAAAAATCCTCGATAGTATTGCTCCTCAATATTGCATAAACTATCGATAGTACAAGACTATCGATGATAGTGATCTTTATTTTAGAGGTCACTATCTAGTATAAAACTATCGATAGTCGATACTATCGATATTTTATGCAATATCGAGGAGCAATACTATCGATAGTTTTTTCGTTTTCAACATTCGATACTATCGATAGTATTGCTGCTTATCAATACTATCGTTTTTTACTTAAACTGTCGATAGGCTATCGATGTTGGACTATCGAGCGGCAACACTAAGTTAAGTTAGTCGGCCGCGACACGCACCGTTCGACGGACGTCTTCGCTGCGCGTACGCTACAGGCCGCAATTCGGCCAATGTTACCACGCAGGGAGCGGGGGCGGCGAGACCGGTCGGTCGCTCGCCGACCCGCCGACCTTACGTACCGTTCACTTCACGCACCTCCAAGCCTGTGCTAAAACCGAGTGCATCTTACAAATGTGATAGATAAATAAAAGAAAAAAACGTCGTGCTTGTGCCGGACACTTTTGGATAGATGCATCTGTTTTCGTCCCTCTACGACGACGTGAAGTACTTCAACAGACATGTATGTTATTTTAGTTGTTAGAACGACCATGCTAATATATTTTAATGCTCTTTTTTAAATTCTGTTGCTGTTGCACTAAGAATGTATACAGGTTGGACCACCTAAACCGTACCAGCGAAGGTCTGTGGCTAGGTGACACCCTATTAGAGTGCACCCCATGTATATTCCGCGATTTTTTATTTGTACTACTTTTCGAGTTATGATTTTTTCAGATTACTCAAAATTGTAGGACCTTTTTTGTTATAACTTTTTTTGTGTGATATTTATTGGAAAAAATTTTTTACTTATTATGGATAACATGTGTACTTAATCAGAAAAAATACTAAACACTTCAGTTCTGAGTACAAATAGCTCATAATATGATCACAAAGTTATAGTTTATTATTTTGAAAGCTAAGAAACATAGGAAGTTTTTGAAATTGCTTTGATGGCCATCAGTCTACTTGAAATATTTTATTTTTTAAGTTGAATTTAAGTGTAAATTTTCTTTCGGACAGAAATTTTAGCTTTGTGATCATATTTTGAGCTATTTGGACTCAGAACTGAAGTGTTTAGTATTTCTTCTGATTAGTACACATGTTATCCATAATACGTAAAAAAAACAAATAAACATCACACAAAAAAGTTATACTTAACAAAAAGATCCTACAAATTTGAGAAATCTGAAAAAATCATAACTCGAAAAGTAGTACAAACAATCGCGGAATATTCATGGGGCCCACTCTAATAGGGTGTCACCTAGCCACAGACCTTCGCTGCTGGTACGGTTTAGGTGGTCCAACCTGTATAGGTACTTACCTCATTTATAAATACAATTTTTTCTAAAAAAGCACCTACTCACTACGAGTTTACCTATGTCAATGGAGATATAGATATTATTTACATTTTGTGATTATATAAATAAGCGGATAATTAGCTAGCTAAGCAATTATGTTATAGCTAAGTACTTATTTAAATAGTCGGTACGCTAGTCAACGAATAACTAATGTCCTATTTTTACCTATTTTTTTTACCTATGAACGTGACTGTACCTTTTTACAAAAAATGCATTTTCATAACAGTACAATTTCTTAACAATTTCAATAAATACCCATCCCACCCCTTTGTTAACAACAAGTTACGCCTCCTACCTTTGTATGTTATACATACCCAAAAAAACTGCACTATAAACTGCTCTATTGGAACGTGTCCCCAGCTTAAGCATCGAGTGATATTCTTTGTGCCGTAGTCCACACTCCTCATTGGTCAGAAAAGATCCTTTATTGTGCCAATAGCGCACAATCGATAAGATTTGCTCCAATGATCTTTTAAAGATACGCCAAGGGTGCAATTGACAGCGATATTTGTTCATGTCATGCCATCTCGCTACTGGTAAAAAAAATCCCACCTGCTTCCACACCAAGACATTCAAATATACTGAACAAAGTACTTATTTAATCATTTAGGACCTCAGGGAACACATTTGAAGGAATCATTTGATGCATTTAGCAAAAAAAGACGCAAAGTTTCCTATTTGTTAATTGTTAGAATTTCAACTTACAGTAAAAATGGTATGTGTTACTGTGTCTTCGGCCTCAAGATAACCACCAACACGCCAACACCTGCTTATTAATTACAAACTTAACGCAGTAGCTTTTTGAGGCTTGCTAGATAATACTCAAGTAAAATGGCCAGCCAGCTATATCAGAGTCCATTGAAGCTTCAGACAGAAACTCTGCACTGCTGTCTATTTGGCAGCAACAGAGTAAAAATTGTCGTGGTGAGATGAGACTTCATAGTGCCGCAGATGTGGCTAGGTAGGTTGGCTTTTGAGCGGTTAAAAATTAAACATTAGAACCTTGATAAATTACTAAAAATTGTATATTTTTCATAAAGTGCTTAAAGGTACTATTCCTTTTGCGCAGGTCAATGGAACCAAGTCCTGGAGATGGGTGTGCCCGGGGCGGGCAACAGCGGCTGCGCAGGTAGCATGGCGGAGACAGCTTTGCAAAGCCCACGGAACCTTGACAAGCGACGGAGGCTCTCGCGGCTACTCGATAAGTTGGCAGTGCAACTACGAAATAACAACCACTATCCTCCACCTCCCTGGCTCATGTTTGACACCAACTGTGAGGAAGAACAACCAGAAGAAGCTCCTCTAGATTTAAGCCTCAAATCAGAACCAACTCCAGCACGCGAAGAACCAAAATATGCTTGCGATGCGTGCGGTCAAACCTTCACAGTACACGACCGACTGGCAAAACATGTTGCCTCTCGCCACCGTCATAGGACACCGGAAGCAGCGCGTGCGTATGAGTGCGAGGTGTGCCGGCGGCGGTTCGCGCGCTCCGACATGCTGACGCGGCACGCGAGGCTGCACAGCGGCGTGAAACCGTACTCGTGCGCCGCCTGCGGGCAGGTGTTCTCTCGGTCTGACCACCTCGCCACGCATCAGCGCACGCACACAGGCGAGAAGCCGTATCGTTGCCCCGCCTGCCCGTACGCAGCCTGCCGCCGAGACATGATTACACGTCACATGCGCACACACTCGCGGCGCCCGCAACCTGCCTGAAACCACCTGAAACTTAGGCCTGAAACTTATAAGAACAGCAAAGCTTCAAGTGCGAAGTTGAAGACATGTTCCGTGTGTGTGCAATGCAAAAGTGACTCTTGTTTTTGAGGTTCGTTTAATTTAATACTTATAAGTTTTAACTATGTATGTATTCGATACAAAGTGGTTGCCTATTGTCGTGACGTCATGATTTCATAGAAAACAAGCAAGAACGAATTTCGGCGATGCCACGATGGCCGTGGGTTCAAGTTTTTGGTTGTTTTCTATGAATCTAAAATATTTATTCGATACATTTATTAATCGTATTTTGTAAATTGATCGCAGGGTGGAGTAAGCACAAACTTCCTCCGTATGAAGCTCTGATCTATTTTGGCACTCAATAGACAATTTAACCGGTAAGATATAAAATATCGTGTTTTACATTTACTCAATTCATAATAATTAACTTTTCTGCAGTTTGGCGAAATTGAATTGCGCAGCGAATGCTTTCTCAAAGTAGTAACGTATAGGTACCTACCTACTATTAAATGTTGTATTTATGTAGGTAAGGACAAAATTTCTTCAGTTTGTAATTTTTTTATTTGGCTTACCTACTTATACTAAATTAAAGCTGTAAAACAAGTGACTCTTTGAATCAAAATCACAAGTTATTGCTGTAACTGTTAATGGGGGATATTCCGACAGCCAATTATAAAAAAAATAGTTCATAAAACTTCGTTAGATGGCGTTGACGATTCGTGGATCCGAAGAAATCCGGCGAGTCACCCAGGGCCATAAAAGGGTTAAAAAAAATCCACGAAGTACATCTGGCGCCACCCACCGTCTTAATTAGAACTATTATTTTTATTTTTTAAAGAGCTAGGCTGTCAGAAAATCCCCCATTGGGTAAATTGGAAGGCTGTTTTGTAATTTTACATAGGTACTATATTAAACGATTACAATAAATGTTCCTTAATATATCTTTGGGGAAGGAACGTTAATTCCGCAGTGTATTAGATCATTGGTATTGATTTTCTGTTCAAAAATCTGTGCGTTTTACAGTAATTATCCATATTCAAATAATCCATATTCATACAACAATATAATTCTTGTGCCTTGCCGTTGCAATTTTAAAGTCTTTTAAAATTCTTGTGAGTTTATATTATGATGACCGAACTGCGTAGTTAAAAAATGCATTTGAACTTAGTACAATAATTACTATTTATTGTAAAAATTGTTTGTTGTATTGTATTTTAAGTGTTTTAGTATGGTATGGTAGTTAATTAGTGTAAGAAGTCAACAGAATTGGTTATGTTCTAGCTTAGTTAAAAATTCTTTTAAAGAATGTGTAACTTTATCAGAAGTTTTTTATGTTGGTAGTTGGGGTCGTTATAAAGAGTAGAAAGCTTTGTGCCAAAATTTCTTACTTACTTTAAGCATGTTGTTGTTTTTAATAGTATTAATTAAGTATGGCATTCCATGTGGCCTTGACTTTAAAAGTTTAGTCGAATATCTTGTAATATCTTGTTTTAAATACTGTGGCCCTAAATATTACGGGATTCTAATTAAGTAAATAATATTATCTTTCAGTTTTATATCTTTCTAGCAATTTTAAGTGTTCTATTTTTAATTAACATAGGGGCCTAAGAATGTGTGTCATGCATGACTCAAATATTAAAAAGTTATACTTATTAAAAAAGCTGATCAGAAAAATGAAAATCAATAACTAACTAATTTCTTTGTTGCAAAGATTTCTGTAGGTAGGTACATGTGGCACCCCCAGACTCACAGGATTATTTATTAAACTTGTATCGTGTTATCCTAACAAATTCTGATCTTACATAACACAATCAACTAATATGAGTCTTTAATCCGCTCTCTGCTAGATTTATACGTTGTTGTAAAAGCCCAAACTTCGGTATATCTTAGGATTCACCGGTAAATCTTTTACCAAGTCTTAGCGGTAAAAATCCGAACTCTTCTGTACTTATCGTCTATTTCGGACTTTACTGGCATTCACTCTTTAAATTGAGAGAGACATGGTTCTCAAGTCAAATACGTCCACGCCGAAGGGCCCAAGACAAGACTATACAGTTATCGGGCTTTAGTCGTTTGCTCTGGGCCAGTGCGGGTTACTAGACATTTAATTTCTTCGCAGGTGTCTGCAGGTTTCCCCACAAACGTATGTTTTTACCAAAATTTCTAAGATTTACTGAGTGAATGCTGGTAAAAACTAAAAATCTTAAATGAATATTTGCACACTCTTCAAGGACTATCGTACGCGGAAGATACTGAGAGCTGATGCACACTAACCGTATTTTAACTGAGAACTACTACCTATTGTAAGATATAATTAAAGTAGTATTCAATTTTCGTACTTTTTAGCTGGTATTTATAAAAGGAATGTAAAGGCAGGTACATACTTATGTTATCTACTGTAAAACAATAAGTAAGCGTATTCATTATTAGTACATTACGATACAAGGATCGTAGGTGTCATATTATTACAAACGAGGTGACTTTTTGTAAGCCCGAGCCGCAAGTGAGGGTTTATAATATCACGAGTTTGTTATAAAACCTAAGATCCGTGTGTTGTACGAAGTTTTTCAATACACTTGTGAGAAAACTGATAGTAAATAATTAAATTGAAATCCCTACAAAAGCTATGATAACAGGTAAAATGGATCATGTATAGAAGTTGTTAAAACTAACCTTTATTATATCGAGCCCAGTACAGGCCTAACTACAAGGACTACGGCGGCGGGCGGTGCGCGGTGCGCGGGCGGGGGAAGCGCGCCATATCGACTTGCATTCCATATTGAGACGCGACCGAGCGATCATTAATTCTTTTTATTTACTTACAAATCTATTGTAATTCCATCGCTATTCTTATTAAACTGCACCTGTACAACGTTTTTGCGAATATAATTTACAACATCCTACAATCTCCGAAGAAAAGATAAGGATTAACAAACATATTTTGGTGACCCCGACGTGATTTGTGGATTGGACCATATTGGACACTGGAAGTCGTGATTCCCTAAGGAAGAGGTGCAACAATCCAAACCGAGGGAAGTACGCCCAATTCCTATCCATTCTATTTCCTATTTTTGTTTAATTTTGCTTCATTTTGTGTAAATTTCGTCACGTTAGCTCACGCCGTTAAATGTGTGCTGACTTACCTTCATTTTTTTGTGATAGTGTTACATCATTTTTAAATTACGGAATTTGACTAAATTAAGCAATAATTTCTTCTTTTTCGTTGGATTTAGTGCATACTTTTAAAATCACCGTAGATAAACATCATTAAGTACGTGACATATTTAAAAGAGCAAAGTAATCTTCTTTACCTACTTAACTTCATATTTAATTTATTTTCCCAATTATTTCAAAATTGCGATAATCAGTTAATAAAGTATATCGGCCGATTATTCCAGCATTCTCCGAGAGGAAATCGGCGAGAATTACCTACGAGTCGACGCGTATTTCAAGGGCAAGCAGCACCGTAGTCTGTAGTACCTGTCTACGTGCTACGTAACGGGACTGCGCTCGAGTCGGCGGCAAGTGATAAGACGCTCGCACAGCTGATCCTTTGTTATCGGTGTGCAGGCGTTTACGAGGTTGTATTCATTGCATACTTTTATTTATAATCTAAACGTTATTTTAATTGTAACCGATTTATCGTTGTTTGCGTTTTAATTATGACTGAGTTGAGGGAACTTGTAAAGGAAAGAGGTCGTTTAAAAACACGTCTTACATTATTTGAAAGTTATTTAATATCATTTTCGGATACTAAGTTGAATAAAGTTCAATTTAACGAACTTAATTTGCGACTAAGTAAAATTCAAGATATTTCATTTAATTTTGAAGAGGTTCAAGGTAAAATCGAGTCTTTAGATGATAATGAGGTTGGTCAAATGAAGGAGAGGGAAATATTTGAAAACAAGTATTTCAATTTGATTGCTCGGGCTCAGGAGCTAATTCAAGTTTTTGAAAATACTAATAATAACGACAATACTTCTCAGAGCGGCTCTCAATCATCGAAACATAAATATTTAAAATTACCTGTTCTAAAAATCCCTCCTTTCAATGGCGACCCTAATAAATGGCTCGAGTTTCGAGATATGTACAAGTCTTTAGTTCATGATAATGATAGCCTCGATGACGTCAGTAAGTTTCATTATTTGAAATCCTATTTGGAATGTTCCGCTCAAGCAGTTATAATTTCAGTTACAGTAACTTCTGTTAATTATCCGATCGCTTGGTCGCTCCTTTGCGATAGATATGATAATAAGCGTCTTTTGATAAATGAACATATCAAGTGCCTATTTTCCATTGATTCTATGTCGAAGGAATCCGAAAAAGGTTTACGGGACATAGTTGATTTATTTTCTAAGAATTTAAGTGCACTAAAATCTTTAGGAGAACCGACTGATCAGTGGGATTCGCTCGTTATATACATGGCTTCGACAAAATTGGACACTAAATCCGCGAGAGATTGGGAGGAGTTTAGGAGCACCTTAGAAACAGTCACTTTATCAAATTTCTTTGATTTTCTTCGTCAGCGAGCTACTGTTCTAGAGACAGTTCATGCAGGTAAGTCTGAAAGGCCTGAAAAACCTGAAAAGCGTCATAATTTTGTAAAATCGAAATCTTTCACTGTTTCTTCCACTTCTGCTTCAAAGTTTACAGCGAATGATAACTGTCTAGCTTGTAAACAAGACCATAAATTATACGATTGCCCTAAATTTAAAATTTTGCCTGTCGAAGAACGTATATCGAAAGTTTTCCAGTGGCAGTTATGTAACAACTGTCTTCGTACAGGTCACAGGTCTTACCAATGTAGGCTCGGTGGCTGTCGTATCTGTAAAAGAAAACACAACACAGTTTTGCATAAACAATCTTCATATACCCACATTCAAACTTCTCCACAAACACAGCAACATAGCTCCGGTGAATGTGCTACTACCAGTCATAATAATACTTCGAAAACTAACCCGTCTTCTTCTTCTTCTATACCCAGCGATCCACCTGGGGATCCATCGTGTGTTGTTAGTATGTCTGCTGTCTCCTCTAACCAGGCTCTTCTTTCTACGGCCTTGGTGAGAGTGACAAACAATGGCAAATTCTTCTGTTTACGAGCGTTACTGGACAATGGTAGCCAGTCCTCTTTTATTACTGAAAATGCATTAGCTAAACTCGGCTTACATAAAATAAAAAATCAACTTCAGTGTGTATCAGGTCTTAATAATGCCGCCATCAACATTACAGAACATTGCGATCTCATCATTCAGTCTTCTTATACGTCTTTCAGTATGTCTGTAAAATGCTTCGTTCTTCCTTTGATTACTGACAGACTTCCTCAAATGCAAATTCTAGTTGATGACCTAGGCATACCGAGTCATATTCAATTGGCAGATCCTCTCTTTTTCAACCCGTCAGAAATTGATATCCTTCTAGGAGCCGACGTCTTTTGGGACTTACTTGGTCCTTCTAGAGTGTGTTTAGGTCCTAATAAACCGCTTCTACAGGAAACTCAACTGGGTTGGATCGTGGCTGGCCCTCTGGCAGCACAATATTGTCATACGTCAAATCGTACTTACTGCAACTTCAGTAAAGATATTCAACTTCAACTTTCGAAGTTTTTTGAGTTAGAAGAAGTACCTTCCGACATCTGTCCTTCATTCGATGAAAACATCTGTGAGAAAATTTATAGTGAAACTACTTACCGTGACAAAGATGGTAGATTTAATGTACAAGTCCCTCTTCGTGAATCACCTGATGTACTAGGCGATTCCTATGCTCAAGCTGAAAAGAGATTGTTTCAGATGGAGAGAAAAATGAGAAAAAATAATAACTTTCGTGAAGGATATAATAAATTCATGCAGGAATATGAACGCCTAGGACATATGAGTGAGGTCACTGACCCGACTAATGGTTGTTACCTGCCGCATCATGCTGTCATCCGCGAGAGTAGTGAAACTACTAAACTACGCGTCGTCTTTGATGCTTCGGCTGAAACATCCTCCGGTAAGTCGCTGAACGACATTCAGTACGTAGGGCCTGTAGTCCAAGACGACTTGTTCTCTATTTTACTGAGATTTAGGCAACATCAATTTGTCGTATCAGCCGACATTGAAAAAATGTATAGGCAAGTACTTATTCAGCCTGATCAGCGCCCTCTACAGAAGATTTTATGGCGGGATAGTGAGGACCAACCTGTAAAAATATTTCAGTTAAATACAGTTACATATGGGACTGCCTCTGCACCATTTCTTAGCACTAGGTGCTTACTTCAGTTATCTCAAGAATGTCAAGATGAAAAGATTGCTGAATTAATCAAGTCAGACTTTTATATCGACGATTTCATTTCTGGAAGCAACTGTAAAACCGAGCTAGCACGCATTGTTAACACAGTTACGGAAATTCTAAATTCTGCTTGCTTCCCACTACGCAAGTTTCGAACAAATGTTCCATCAATCTTTCAAAATAATCCCAGCTCTCTCATACCTAAAGATTTAGATTTGAGTTCACAATCCAGTGCTCTGGGCCTTAAATGGGACCCAGCCGCTGACGTACTACGTTTTCCTACTAGTTTTGAATGTCCTTCTATAGCAACAAAAAGAACAATCTTATCAAACTCTGCTAAGTTGTTCGATCCTCTCGGACTTTTAAGCGCCTGTACCATTATCCCTAAAATCATACTTCAAAAATTATGGTTAACCAAGTTGGATTGGGACGACATCATTCTTTCTGATATAGAAAGAATGTGGTTGAACTTCGTCTCAGGCTTGAATAATTTATCCACTCTTCAGATTCCTAGATGTGTTTTAAGCAGCGAACCAGTAAACATTGAGCTCCATGCGTTTTGCGACGCCTCGCTAAGCGCATATGCAGCCTGTATTTACTTACGTTCTGTGGATAAGTCAGGAAAGGTCGCTACTCATCTTCTTTGTGCTAAAACCAAGGTCGCTCCAGTGAAACCTCAGACGATTCCACGCTTAGAGCTTTGCGGAGCTTTATTAGCGGCTCGTTTGTCTTCTAAAGTCGTGAAGGCTCTAAGACTGGATATCGACAAGATATTTTACTGGACTGACTCTTCTGTGGTTCTTTTATGGTTAAATTCTCATGCACGTGATCTAAAGACATTTGTATCAAATCGTGTCGCTGAAATTCAGCAATTAACGTCTTCTGGTACTTGGCGACATGTGCCTGGAACTGAAAATCCGGCGGATCTCGCTTCTCGCGGCATAGATCCTAAATGTATAAACAATGCCACACTGTGGTGGCAAGGCCCTCAATTTTTATTGCAAAATGAGTTAGATTGGCCCATAAATACAAAGCTCACTTCTGAGCCACCTGAAAAAAAGCTTAGCACTAATATTCTTAACCCTAAACCTAACACTACAACTATTACATGCACTACTACTAATACTGCAACTACTACATGCACTAATCCTACATCTAAATCTAAAAATAATGAAAATATTTGCCAACTTGTAAACTTCGCGAATTACTCGAAGTTTACAACCCTACTGAGAACTATGGCATACGTACTACGATTTATTTATAATTTAAAACATGTTAATTCAAAGCAAACTGGCCACCTAACTACTGATGAGTTATCTTCTTCTCTAAATCATTTAATAAAACAACATCAAGCCGAATGCTTTGAAATTGAGATCAAATTACTACTAAACAAAAAATGCTTACCTTCAAAGTCACGAGTGTTATCTCTTAGACCTTTTGTTGATGAGATCGGAATCCTTCGAGTGGGTGGTCGCATCCAGGGTGCTTCAGAATCCTATAATAAAAAACACCCAATCTTATTAGCTTCAGATCACACTTTTACTAAATTGATTTTTGCTTATGAACACAAAAAACTTCTGCACTGTGGTCCACAATTGCTACTCACGAACTTACGACAATACTATTGGCCCATCAGTGGCCGTCGATTGGCTAGGAGTACCGTCAATAACTGCAAATTATGTCGAATTATGAAAGCTAAAACTATAAGTCCTATAATGGGAAACTTACCTGTTTCTAGGGTGACTCCTAACTTACCTTTCCAAATTTCAGGTGTCGATTTCGCTGGCCCCTTCCCTATCAGAGATCGTCTCGGACGCGGTAGTAAAATTGTAAAGAGTTATTTATGTCTCTTTGTATGTTTCGCGACGAGAGCACTGCATCTTGAGATTGCATCAGATCTAAGCACTGATACGTTCATTTTATGTTTAAGACGTTTTATCTCTCGCAGAGGGAAGCCTAGCGAAATTCATTGTGATAACGGTCGGAATTTCGTGGGCGCAAACAATGATCTTAGTGATTTTTTACAGTCATGCAATGAATCGATCTCTTCTTTCGCTGCCGACGAAGGCATAAAATTTAAATTCTCGCCGGCTTACTCTCCCCACTTTGGTGGGCTTTGGGAGGCAGGCGTCAAGTCTGCTAAACATCATTTATATAGGATGTTAGGAAATAATCAAAACCATTTAACATTCGAAGAGTTATCGACGTTATTTATTCAAATTGAAGCAATTTTAAACTCCAGACCTCTTACTCCTCTTTCATCGGACCCCACAGACCTTCTTCCTTTAACTCCAGGGCACTTCTTGATCGGTAAGCCGCTCACCTCACTTCCGTCACCAGCACTGATTGATACAAAGACAAGCAGACTAAACAGATATGAAATGATCGAGCAGAAGCGACAATCATTCTGGGAGAGATGGCGTAACGAGTTTCTCTGCGAGTTGCAACAAAGAACTAAATGGCGAGTCAACAAGGGTGAACTTTTACAAGGAGACATGGTCGTCCTCAAAGAAGCTAATTTGCCTCCACTTAAATGGCGAATGGGACGAATCCATCACCTATATCCTGGAGCGGACGGCATCGCGCGTGTGGCGGATGTCATTACGTCTAAGGGCATTGTGCGTCGTGCAATCAGCAACCTCTGCCCTCTGCCAGTCGAGAAGCCTGAAGCAGCATCTCCTCGAAATACCATGGTCTTCGAGGGGGGGGGAAGATGTTCGGGCCTAACTACAAGGACTACGGCGTCGGGCGGTGCGCGGTGCGCGGGCGGGGGAAGCGCGCCATATCGACTTGCATTCCATATTGAGACGCGACCGAGCGATCATTAATTCTTTTTATTTACTTACAAATCTATTGTAATTCCATCGCTATTCTTATTAAACTGCACCTGTACAACGTTTTTGCGAATATAATTTACAACATCCTACAATCTCCGAAGAAAAGATAAGGATTAACAAACATATACTAAAACACTCATATAACAACATTTAATGTAAAACAATTAAATGAAAATTTTACAAACTTGGCGCCAACTACAAAACGATAGTTATGTTTCATCTTTATAATAATAAAAATGAAACATAACTATCGTTTTGCATATAAGCATAATTACGGAGAAAAGGCTCTGGCGGACATTCAGCCTCTACGAATATTATTTGTTAAATCGAGATAATTTTATTTTTATAATTAAAATATTACTGGCTGATAATATTTTTGATACAATTTGTTGAAATAAAACAATATTAAAATACTTTTCTCTTTGTATGTATATTTTTTATTATCAAAATGATCCTGGCTGAATAATAACTTCTGAAGACCGTAGGAATAAAAAAAAATATATAATCGCACTAGTGCGGTAAAACGCATTTACCGCACAGTTTACTGCCTTCGGAAGTTCAATTTTCGAGCAAGGTGTATTGAAAAAATATTATTTAGCAAGTAGGTATTATAAGTGATATTACAAAATATTATAAGTTATGCTACTTACTATTAGTTTCTTCTGTGAAGTTATAAGAATATTATAAGATCAGTCATTTGCTCACCTACCTTCTCAATTATGTAAAGATATTTTCAATACTTTCATGTGTGTAGTTAAGTTACATTATTTAGGTACTTAAACTTTAAAGTATGTTTTTCGTTTGAAAGTTACTGTTAGTATGTTTGACGGACCATCATCTCGGGACAAAATATTGTGTCCCGCCCTTAGATCAGTAAGGTCCCGCCCAGACCTTTGGAAGGCGTGCGTGCTTTTTATTATTATTATTTTCTTTTCTTTTTTACAAATGTTTTCACCCTTTGACGGGGTAAAATTACCGGTGACACGGATTTATTAACCGAGGGTCACCGGTGTTGAAGTCGACCGTTGTTCGTTACTGTTGCCAAACGACATCGCCACAGATAAATTCAGGTCGTTATCGCACGATAGCGGACAATTAATACGACAAGAGTTTATTATTATTCTTATTCGCAGGGAGTAGTTACGCACTTTTACTATTAATTACAATGACGGTACTTTTACTGATGTTAGTAAATGCCTGACCTACCTAATAGTAAGGATGATTTTATTATTATTATTAAATAATTGTTTCTTAGGTAGGTATATTCTTAAAATTTTCGTTTTCTTTGATTTTAATATCCCGCGAAAAGTTATGTGGAATTTGGGAAGTTTTTATTATCAACATTTATAGGTAAATAGGCTTATGCGTGTTAGTAATAAATCTTGGTACCTACTGTGATAGTATTTAATTTTGTTGTAATGCTTGCTGTTTCGTTTTCTTTAATTGTGTAAGAATATTTTGTCTTCGTATCTAAAAATAAAAATAATATGAAAAATTTTCCTTGTTTATTATTTATTGTACCTACTTACTATTACTAAAATTCCGTTCACACCGTAGTACCATAGTTGCACACCACGCGCCGCGGCGCCCGCGCCGCTCTACCTATACGTTGTGGTTGTATCCACGGGGTAGTATCGTACTAAAAGGGAAGGTACTCGTACGTAAATAAAATGATAATATTCTGCACAATGAAACAAATTATATAATAACAATGCTCTTGTCCTGAAAAAGCCTTAGTCAAATGAATAAAAAGAAACTTGAGACGATTTTTTCTTACTTACAAATTAATAGGTAGGTAAAGTTGGGCCACGTTATGAAGCGACTTTTGAAGGATGTCATTGTGACGTAAATAGTGATGTCCCATAGTGTAATGGTTGACTTTGCCTAATATCAAGTATTTCAGTCAGACCTTTTCATTTCTTATATTTACTTACAAAGATGCCTATCTATTTGAAATTTATTATTTTCGTAAATAGTTACGAAAAAAATATATTTAGTACTTTGTTAAATTTTGTATTACAATCGGTGTTGACGATATTTTGTTATTGGAATAAACAAAATACACATTCTGTGAAGTATCACAGAATAAAATTATTTATTTGATACTATCAATGTACAGATTATAATATTATATGAAAATATGCAGATGTCATATTAAAATTAACAGATCGACCGTTTAGAATTATAATTAGAAAAAAATTTACAAAATATGCTAACAGAAAAAAACATAGATAAGTAAAAAAAAGCAGGATCAGAGTCCAAAAGAGGGTAGCCACTGCGCACGAAAACGAAGGACTGACTGACTGAACCAAAGCTTTAACAAGACTACACGGAATAACTAATTATCTTTTCTCAGAATTTTAAGTACAAAAGACGCCGATGCACCCTACACAATCGCAACCATGATAGATAACCAAATGCCTATACTCAAAAGTAACTCTTGAGCGTACTCACGTTATAACTGCTATCAGGCTGGTACTGATAGTGACAACACTAGGAATTAAAAAAATATATATTACGGCCGAGGTAACTTTTACACGTCGGCCAAATATTATTGTTATAGCTTTTTTAAATTGTTGCGCTCACTAGCAGCTGTAATTTATCATAGAAGTAGTGTAAAATTTAAGTTCTTTGATTATATCTAAGAAGTATGCTTTAAAAGTGCATCTTTTCTTGTTTTTTGTTTGTACGCTGGTACAAAGTTATCGTTCTTTGGTAAGTACATGAAACTTTAAAAGTCGCTTCATAACGTGGCTCGACTTTAGTTAAAAATGTAAAAACAAAATGTCCTGAGATATTTCCTAGACGTGGGGGTTATTTTTTAAATTCACGATTACCTTATGGTGTGAGGTATCGTTGGATAGGGTTTAAAAAAATAATGGGGTTTGCTAAAACCATTTTTCGATGCTAGTTTACGTTTCAGAAATATTTTAAGTGCTTATTTTTGTTAGAGTCAAGTTTCCCCCCCCCCTACCAGCGAAACCGTTGTATTTGGAAATCTGAAAAAAAATCACGGTAATAATGTATATGATGAATTTAAAAGGAAAACTATCAACATCATGTAGGCTTTACAGGTTAACGAATAATATATCAATTTATGAAATGTACTTGTACTAGTAAGAAATTCGGTACAAATATCATAAAAAAATTTTTTGATATAGTTTAAACTGTCTATGTAGTACAACTATAACTTTAACTTAGTTATAGTATATTTAGTTTTCATCGCCCTGTGTAGGTGGGCCCGTTTTTATTATATACATAAATACTAGCTGTTTAGGAATGTTATCATTTACTTAAGATGTATATTATATATTTGTACTATTTATTTATTATTTACTACATTAAAATCACAATTGTATCTTTTTTACCAATATTTCTCATAATTTGGTGCTACGAGCTAAGAGATGGCGCTACGCATCACGAAAATTGCATATTGCAGAACATTTTACAATCTCGCATTACCTTCATCCAGTTAAAAAGCTTCGTGGTGTGTCCTCTGCATCCATTGTCGTTTGCAGCGAGAAATAAATCAATTTCTAAGGATTTTTGGTGTGAAATTTACCTAAACCTGTGTATGTACTGTGATCTTACTTGTGGACATTGAAGTTTATAAAAATTGAACTATTTAAAACCATCAAAATTAGCTATGGCTGGCCAGCTAAGGAATGCGCCTCTGGACACGTTGTGAGTACATCTTTTATGTATTTTATTGTTCGAAGGGATTACAATTGTGATATTTCATCTATTTATCTATCTACATCTCGTCAGCTGGTCCTTCGCAGTTTCCACTATTCATTAAAATCAGTCCCATTTCGTGACACTAGCGGTCCGCCTGCTCGCGTTGTGTAAGATTTTCCCGTGGGAATAAGACTTTTTCCCGTAAAAAGTATCCTATGTGTTATATCAGGGTACAAACTATCTCTATTCTAAATGTCATCTACGAAACAGTAAAAAACAACCATCCATACATCCCTACTTACAAAATTTCGGGTTTATAATATAAATAAGGAATTTTTTTATCATTACTTATTAGCTCCGTGTGCTAACTTCTGTATATTAGGCAACTACGGAACCCTACACTTTGCGTGGTCCGACACGTGCTTGGCCAGTTATTCGTCATGTCGTGTCGGTAAGAACCAGGTGGGATGACGGCCTACCAAACCCTTAATCCATTTACATTGTTAAAGGAGGCATGCTTACATTTATTTTGTTGATTAAATATCTCGAGAACAACGCAATAGAGATCGAGACATGACGATTATAATTTTTAAAGAATTTTACGTACTTACCATTGAATTTTATTTTTATTTATTAGAATTTATCTAAGCATGCTGAAATCCGAATGCCTAATTTTTGGGTAAGAGTAGATTAGCTTCGCGCATGCAAAAGCTATAAGCAAATTGGTATTGTAGTCAGTAATTTAGGTTCGATTTATTCGAATCAAAAATGTTTTTCGGCAATAAATATCGGTTATCGTTTAGTGATCTGGCAGGGACTAGGGGGCCTCTATCGATCACGCGGCCCTGGGCACGTTTATATAGTGTATCATGAAGTATCATCTATGCTGGGCACTTGCCCAGAGTGCCCAGTGGGAAAGAGGGCCCTGAGAATATAACAAATTAATCGCTACGTTAAACTTCAGAAAGGGATGCACATATGCCGCAAAATGAGACAATAATATAGAATTCTAGATGGCCCGGCCATATTGCCGTGTTTTCGATTGCGAAGCGATCGTTCGGCAACACCCGGCCACACATGAAAATATGTGGCCACACCAAAAATCGGGCCATATACTGAAAATATTGTCGTATTTGCAGAGTATGGCTGGTATTGCCCGGCCACAAATTGCAGTGTAGTTGCCGGTGTACGCTTTTTTATACGGCGCGCGGCGATTAATGATAAAGACATTTCCTTTTGCGGAGTTGTTCAGTTAGACCCAAAGACTGATTTATGAAGGGTAGCCATAATTTTTTAAGTTTTTATTGGGGGAATAGGGGGGGGGGCGTAGTTTCTGTTACTAACAGTGTTGCTATAAGGTCAAGTTTGGTGTCATTTTCATGTAAATCAAATATGTAGAATTCATTTCCACTTTTTAAATTGCAATATTTTGCATTAAAAAAAAATGGAAATTTGGAAATTGTATTTTTTTGAAAAGCGTCTATCTTTTTTCATTCAATAGATATAAAAATAAAAACTATTAATTTAGAAAGCCCAACTAAAATTCTCTTAAAAAAGTATACATATAATGTATTTATTGTATTAGTTTCGACGAAAAAAAAATATTACTCGACACAGTAGCAAGAACATAATAAATTACATAGGCTTGCTTTTCATGACATCAATCAATTAGCCTTTTGCAGTCCACTGCTGGACTCTCCAAGGGCACGCCAAAGCGCATGCTCACCCGCTTTCCTCATCCAGCCACCACCAGCGACCTTCCTCAGGTCATCAATCCACCTGGCAGGGGAGCGTCCCACATTACGTTTCCCGAGACGTGGTCTCCATTCGGGAACCCGTCTGCTCCAACGCTCATCGGTTCTGCGACAGACGTGGCCAACCCACTGCCACTGCTGCTTGCTACACTTCTGGACGATATCAACCACCTTGGTCCTCTGCCGGATGATTTCGTTTCGGATATTATCCCGTACCGAAATACCAAGCATAGATCTTTCCATAGCACGCTGAGTGACATGTAGCCGGTAGGCCAGCTTCACCGTCATGTTGTAGTGGCGACGCGAAGATATGACGCAGTCTCCCAAATGCTGCCCAGCCCAACTGTACTTTTCTTGCGATTTCATGCTTGAAGTTGTATCTACCCAATTGCAATGTCTGTCCGAGGTAGGCATATTCTTGGACAACTATGAGCACTTCGCCATTGATCGAGATCGGTTCTGGAATTATTAGTTCGTTGAACATGACCTTAGTCTCGTCCACATTCATCCGGAGACCGACTGACAATGAGACAGCGTTAAGACGAGCATTTTTTGCAGATCCTACAACGATTCAGCCATTGTCAGCCATGTCGTCAGTAAAGCGGAGGTGACTGAGATGTTCGCCGTTAATGTTGATGCCCAATCCGTTCCAGTCTAGGGTTTTGAAGACATACTCCAGTGCGTTGGAGAACAGTTTCGGAGAGATACCATCCCCCTGTCTCACTCCTCTGAGCAATTGGATGGGTTTTGTCTTATGATTCTGTACTTAGACGGACATCGACGCCATACTCCACGTACCGCCAATCGACTTGGCATCGCTGCAAGGATTCCAGAACAGCCCAGGTTTCGATGGAGTCCAGCAGTGGACTGCAATAGGCTGATTGACATCTGTGATGTCGTCTTCCGCCGTTGAATAGCCGAGCCGATAGTTATTGTATCCACTTGCCTATTTATTCTATAAAACACTAATGTGCAACAAGTTTATATAGCTGTACGTTGTTGGTAGGTATATGGGTTTAATAAGTAGTCTAAATAGGTGTTTAAGGTGCATACAAGTAGGTATAGGTACGAGTACCTACTGTTAACCGAACTTTATTGATATTGCTACATCACTAGTGGTTGTGTCCTTAGAGCGCATGCGCACAACACTAGTGGGAGGACTTTGACAGATAGACAGTGCGCCCTCGCGCCAATTTGGTAGCTCTTGTGAAGATATAATAATTACGTGTGTAAGATGGTTTTCTACTTATAATCTACTTATTACTACCTACTTAGCCAGTAGTGTGCCTCCCGGTACTACTTTATACGCAAGCGCGCGAAATCTCGGAAACTTGATAAAGGTGCATGAACTTCTCGCAGTTATAACTTTGGAAATACTGCACGTATTGAGGAGAAATAAAAACTAATGTAAATGTGTATGATTCAAACTTTTTTACTAGCCATATTGTGACGCGATATTAGAACCTACAGGTGTTCCTCATTATGTATACAGGGTCTTTCCCACAGGGTCCACCCCATGAAAAAGCTAGATGGCTACCCTTCGTAAAATGATCTAAGGGTTCTAGGTTCACTATGCCAAAGGGAACCTTTTAATCATCAAACGCCGTAAAAAGCAGATTTTTTCCTTGTACCGACGCCGTTACAGCCACATATTGCAGTAAAAGATGGCCCGTTTAGGACCTCAAGTTGGCAATCTTTGAAATTAAAATCGTTCTGACTCATGGCCTCTTTTTACCCAATAAATTACTATTATTTATTTTTATAGTTGCATTGCAGGTGTGCGCAGGCCCCCGTACTATTTATTTTAATAAATAAATAATTAGTAAATTTTTCATACCGTCATTATACCTCCTACAATGTAGATATTTAAATTGCTAGATGTAAAGGAAATTTTCAGAAGCGGTATTTTATTCAGAGGAAATTTTAGCACTAAGAAAATTTAGTTTCTTTGAAAGCCCTTTCTATGAATTTTACATTAAACCTATCACCAGAATTTATATTACCTCCATTTAATTTAAATAATTTATTAAAAAATCCGCTAAATTCTTATATTATTTCATGAAACGAACAGACAATTAATAGTAACTTTGCTGAATTTACCAAAATATAATAATAATAAAGTTGAATTATAATAAAAATAAATAAAATAATTGTTCATCTTCTTTTATTATTATTTTAAAGATCTTATTTCCAAATAAATGACTTATTTCGGGAATAAAAAATCGTTTCATGATTTTCCGTGTCACATGACTTGTGGCACATGAGGAGTGGGGTTCATGCTTGTTTCCGTTTTGTACAGACCGTTTTCGTGTTACCGTTTTGTACAGACAGTTTTTTGTGTACTACATGCTTGCCTTGGACGGGAAAAACTGTGCGAGCAGATTTTGACCGACCCGTTTTCTGCAGCCATTTTTTCCGTCCACGTTTTGCGCACTCGAATTTTCCAACCATAAGCCTTTTTGAGAAGTAATCTCCTGCGGTCGCCAGCCGCTGCCGCGGTACGCTCGCTCCGCTCGCTCGTCTCCCTCCGCCTATTGTTGACAACAGTCTGACCAAACCTAACCAAAGTGTATTCTTTCTGGGTGGATTTTTTATTATAGCGGGGGGCTGCGCCCCCCAAACCCCCCCTTCAGGTGCTGCCTGGTGAACAACAGCGAAAAAACACAGACTTACTAAAATCGATCCATTATTTTATCTGCGTTGAGTTAGCAGCCTCACCATCGATTTTGATGTCTAAAAAGTTGCATCCAAAAACAGGTCTGTACAAAAAGTGCTCGTGCAGTATTGAACGCAACTGTTTTGGTACGCCGCGTTTTTCTAAGCCACTGATTACATGTCAAAATAATGGGTCGATTTTAGTTAGTCTGTGCTTTTTCGCTGTTTTTCACTAGGCAGCACCTGAAGGGGGGGTTTGGGGGGCGCAGCCCCCCGCAATTAAATAAATCCACCCAGAAAGAATACACTTTGGTTAGGTTAGGTTAGACTGTTGGTTAGGTTAGACCGGCAGCGGCCGGCGACCGCAGGAGATTACTTCTCAAAAAGGCTAATGGTTGGAAAATTCGAGTGCGCAAAACGTGGACGGAAAAAAAATGGCTGCAGAAAACGGGTCGGTCAAAATCTGCTCGCACAGTTTTTCCTGTCCAAGGCAAGCATGTAGTACACAAAAAACTGTCTGTACAAAACGGTAACACGAAAAACGGTCTGTACAAAACGGAAACAAGCATGAACCCCACTCCACACAAAAAAGCTGTCAATCTGTGTAGCAGGCTGTCAGATTCTGACGTTTGTTTGGGTGACAATAAAATGCGCCAAATAATGTGCAACAAATAATTGAGGTCAAAAAAAGCGCGCCAAATAATATGCACTGAATAATTGAAGCGTCGAAAAATGTTTACTTTATTTGTTGTGAATTATTTACTGCATTTTGTTGAAGCGCTTGAATAAAATGCAAGGAACAAAAACGTGCAGAAAATAATTCAGTACAGAACAAACCCCAGTTCTTGGCGATCTGCAACAATGCGCACTCAATACAGGTCAGGGTCACCTCTAGAGAGTTGACACATTTCAGACCGATTTATCAGCTGTATGTCGAATCGATTTTGAAAACATTTCGCCCAACCAATGTACAGCCCGATAAAACGAAGCCAACCTACAATGAATGCCAAGTCAGGGCGGGTGCGAGCGAAGCGAGCACGAGAGTTTGGGGCACCCCGACTCGGTTAGATTAGGTTAGAAAGGGATTTCGGACGGGAGCTAGGCGAGCGAAGTGAGCACCGCTCCCTCCGCCATACCCTTTGGAGTTAGGTTATCTTGTGACCCCCATGCCTGCTTGCAGGCATGCCAAGAGCTTGTCACATAATGGACTTGCAGACTTTCAAAAAAATGGGCGTTCTTAAAATTACGCATTAAATAACGTGCAGTCCAATAATTTGAGCTAAAAACCTGAATTATTTGTTGCGTATTATTTGCTGCACGTTATTCACCGCACATTATATGCACCCGCTTCAATGGTGCTGCCAGATACTTTTTTGTTTCCTACTACCAATATATTAAAATAATTATTGCAAACATTAGTTTGCAATTATTAGAAAATGTTTTTTATTTACCACCATTAGGTGGTAAATAAAAAACATTTTCTAATTCAGACTCGTAGTTAATTATATACTCTTTCAGCCTATATACTTCAGTTTGCTGCTAAAAATATAAAATATTAAAATACCACCTTTCATACAATTTCTGAAGATATCCTTTGCCCTTCAAACAGAGCTTTCAGATTTTTACAAGACTTTATCGCCATCTAGTTGACTAACCATAAACTATTACCATCTATTCTGCGTTGCGTTTTGAACTCCGAGGTTTGGAACGACTTCTGTTTATTTTCTACTGGTAACACCATCAGAAAAAAATACAATAGTTCTCTTCTCTCTTACCGCCGCCATTTTGGCGTCGCTATCGCATTGATCGAAACGCCCTCATTGTGAAAAATTAGAAGCTCATCTTGAGTTTCAGGTATATTTTTGAGTTATTTTAATTATTTTATGATTTCACTGTCCTACATGAATGTAAATTTCGTATTATGTTATTACTTTCGTCTTCAACCCAAGTGCCTCAATGAGGGATATAATATCGTGAAAATTGTGAAGTTCTTTCATCTTCATAGTACATTGATTGCTTGGTGACAACAGCGCCGTCTGTGAATTCTTTTTGCTGTTTTCTTTTGTGGCGGTAATTTGTTATAAGTTTGTTTGTTTTTTATTGTAAATATCGATATATTTCAGTGATTTTATTTAGTGCAGGTAGTAGAGCACGGTTCGATAATCTCACACGCGCATGCATAAGATGGCGGACGCGATTGAATATGCGCTTTGGTCGCCCTTTTGTCGTTCACTAGTTCCACCCTGCCTGAGATCCAGTTTGTTGTAATTTTGATAACTACATATTCATTGCAACAAGAATATCTTCAGTTTTGGTAACATAAATTACGCCACTGTAAACCTGGGGAAATGGTTCTGCCAGCATACAGAACTGGGTATATTAGGTAGGTATAGAAGTAAGTATGGTATGTATGGTGTCCAAAATGGAATGATTGGTTCCAGAAACTATATTGATTAGGTTTCTGTTCATGTATTGCAATTTCTAGTTCAAATACTAAATCTATAAAATGTTAACTGAGGGTGAGAAGATCTGGTAAACATACTTTCAAGTGTTTTGTGTAGGTACATAGACTATAAGTATGCTCTGTTCTCTGAGGCTCTTTCAGGGACTTTGTGTAGGTACATAGTCTATAAGTATGCTCTGTTCTCTGAGGCTCTTTCAGGGACAAGGGGTCACAAGTCATAGAAATAATAAGAAAAAATACAAATGTGGTGTGATTACTAGTTCAGAATACCAGTACTCTTTTTAATGTCCATCTACTAGGCTATTGATATAAATAAAAAATTAAAAACATGCTAATATGTGCATGCGTTGAATGTGCACCTATTGCACAAAAAAGTAAAAACAGATTTCTAGATTGTAGGAACTAATAAATAAAATAAATATATTCTCTTCTATATGTAGGTCACATATAGCTGGATGATAGAGCTCATATGCATATTTTGTGTTTTTTGTGCAGTGTATCACTGACCACTGTTACCTAATTTATGGCAATTATTTTTATTGTTACTACTGAAGTGATTATTTAACAATCATTGATTTATTTATAGCAATGCCGCCCCCGGACAAAAAGGGTTCGAAGAACAAAGGCAGCATTCAGTCTTACCTGAATTCCTTGGATCAGCAAGAAGATGAGGAAACTACCACTGTTATAGGTAAGTCATGTGGTTTGCTTAAATTAATATCAGTATTACAAAATCTCTGCTTCTATGGGCAAAAGTGGGAGAGGGGAGAGGAATCCACCTAACACTATGTACACCAAGGAGCTGTTGTTGTTCTATGGTACCCAAGTGGTACAGAAAGTCTTCATGAGATGTCGCCATCCCCTCCTGTACTGTGCTTTGCGCTCTGCAGCTCGGTCTCGATGGTGCGTTGCCATGTGTGTGTTGGCCGGCCCCTTTATGGAGTGAACGAAATAAAAGTACTGTTGCATTGAATATCGAGGTCTTAAGTCCAGAGCCAGTAAGATTACTCAAGCTGCATTCTCAAATTATTCAAGCTCTGGATCTGGACAATCTATTGCCAAGAGACATTCACTTTAAAGCACTCCACTAAATTCTTCTGGCTGACTAAATGCTCTTACAAAATGTTAGTCATAAAAAACATGGTTGACAGCTCCAAAAAAACAACAATCTATTGTTGAGCCTTTCCATATGCAGATTTTTTAAGTATAACTTTTTAGTCTGCATGTAGTACTAATTATGCTGATTTAAGTGCATCAGAAGAAGAAAAACGCGCGTTGGTCGTGTTGCAAAAAATATGTTCAGGAGTCTATTATTATGTATTGCAGAGTAGACTGGTAACAAGCAAGTATTTCATAAGCTGCCTGCCTCAACTTCGCACGGGTGGTGTACCTAATGAAAAAAGTTGACTAAATTTTTTTCCTTTATACAATCCTTGTCCTGATAATAACATACCCAACGAAAAAAAATAGTATAAATTGGTGCAGTTGTTTGGAACTTATGTGCATACTACATTTCGGCGATTTTTTTTATATAGATATAAATGTGAAAACTACAATTATTTAAAAAAAAATGGTTCTATTTAGTTTTGATAAACTGTAGAGTAGACAGTACAAAAAAACCTTGTCTGTAAAATAAAACACAGTTTCTCCTTTAGAATCAACAAGTTCAATTACCTGGTATGGACACATAATGCAGAGAAATGAATGTTACATAGGGAAAAAGGTATTGAATTTGAATGTGGATGGGTATGTTGGGAGAGGACAACCAAAGAAAAGATGGATGGATTGTGTAAAAGGTGATATGTGCAGGGATGTATGGAGGAAGAAAACATAGTGCGCCGACCCCTAATGATGGGATAAAGGCAAGCCAATGATGATGATGATGAGCCAATGATGAATCAACAAGTATTCATTTTTGTTCCCACCTATTTATTCCTAACAGATTTGTATCGGTTTAGTTGTTTGGCCAAGAAAATGTGGCCTCTGGCGAAAGGTTAGGACCATCTAGTAGCGGTATAGTCAGGTAAATATGAGTATGTCCACTGGCGAAAGGTTAGGTCCGTCTTGTAGCGGTATAGTCAGGTAAATATGAGTATGTCCACTGGTGAAAGGTTAGGTCCGTCTTGTAGCGGTATAGTCAGGTAAATATGAGTATGTCCACTGGCGAAAGGTTAGGTCTGTCTTGTAGCGGTATACTCAGGTAAATATGAGTATGTCCACTGGTGAAAGGTTAGGTCCGTCTTGTAGCGGTATAGTCAGGTAAATATGAGTATGTCCACTGGTGAAAGGTTAGGTCCGTCTTGTAGCGGTATAGTCAGGTAAATATGAGTATGTCCACTGGTGAAAGGTTAGGTCCGTCTTGTAGCGGTATAGTCAGGTAAATATGAGTATGTCCACTGGCGAAAGGTTAGGTCTGTCTTGTAGCGGTATAGTCAGGTAAATATGAGTATGTCCACTGGCGAAAGGTTAGGTCCGTCTTGTAGCGGTATAGTCAAGTAAATATGAGTATGTCCACTGGCGAAAGGTTAGGTCCGTCTTGTAGCGGTATAGTCAGGTAAATATGAGTATGTCCACTGGGGAAAGGTTAGGACCGTCTTGTAGCGGTATAGTCAAGTAAATATGAGTATGTCCACTGGCGAAAGGTTAGGTCCGTCTTGTAGCGGTATAGTCAGGTAAATATGAGTATGTCCACTGGGGAAAGGTTAGGACCATCTAGTAGAAAGTCAGAAAACATAGCCACTGGCGAAAAGCTGGTTTATGATATAAAAATTGTAATCAACAGTGAGCCAACCAGAAGAGGAAGAGGCTGACTCGGGAGTGACTTACTTCGTGGACGAAGAGGGCCGCTACTACTACCAACCTGCTGGAGAAAATCAGAGCCTAGTCTCCCTGCCTACCAATGTCACCGACGACAATGAGGTAACTATGAGGCTGACAGATACATGCAATAGACCGTCGTCCGAGAAGTGTTTTTCGTACCTATCGTACTTTCGTGACAGAATATAATATTCATATGTGTGTGATGTCCCTCGATATCGACGTCTACCGAGCCAAATAGGAAGCGTCTGGGAGTTATGTCACTTTGAAAAGTGCTCCAGATATCGAAAAATCACCTATCTTACTTTTGAAAAATTCTTTCTTAGGATCGTTCGTAGCATCGTTATGAACAGCTTAGACTAATTTCCAGACGATTTACAGGAAGCATTTGGAAAAGCAGACGGTTTTTGTAGGTGGGATTTTTACCAAGAAAATACCTATCTTACTTTCTGGTGAAACTACATTCAGGTGATGGGGTAGCTCTCATACAACAATAAAAGTGAAGTCTGCCGCAGATATTAAGAAGCGTTTGCGAAATCAGACGATTTGAATGTGCCAAAGACTAAGGACGCTTACTACTGAAAACGATAATATTATAGAAGTTATTATAATAAGTAATGAGGTAGGTATCATAATTTTTCAAATCTTATTACGAAATAACGAGCCATTTGCAATTACAAAAGTCAACTAGTATCAAAATAATACCATTTAGAACCAAATAATTAAATTATTACTTATTAATATAATATCACAAATCACAATTTATTTTTCAGTACGAGCTTTATATGCATAATTATCTCTATTGAAGTTACCAATATGTCTTGAGTGCGTGAACAAAATGCAATCGTAAAAGCCAACTTATATCACAAATACTACGTTACTGATACTGATACTAGTTGTAAGTCCCGTAAATTAAAGATAAATAACACTTCTTCGTCCTAGCGTTTTCCCAGCCTAGTGCTGGGGTCCGCTTTCCTACTTTAATCTTCTCCACTTTGCCCGGTCTTCGGCATCCTTAGATGTGAGATTGTTCTCTTCCATATCCTCTTTCACGACGTCCAGTCAGTGCTTTTTAGGCCTACCATCTAGGGCCCTGGACAGTGTGGTCGAGGCATCTTTTTCCTACATAGTCTACATAGTCGGAGGCTACTTTCCTGAAGCTTATCCGCTATGTCACGGACTCCGAGACTGCCAAGGATGTGTTCGTTACGAATTTGATCTAATCGCGTAACGCCACACATCCATCGCAACATCTTCATTTCCGTGACGTGTAGCTGCTGGACATGTCTTCCGAGATAGATAAATAACACTGCATAGACAAAATGTTCCCAGCTATGATAACCGCTGTGGATACGGTGGAGCAGGGGATGCGAAGAATCCCTGGGCGATTCCTTGTTGCCAGCACCGACGGCCTCTGGTCCTGGCAACATACAACAATCGCACACTGCCGAAAAGATCGTTGAACTAGAGGAAGAATTGAGCAGGATACGATGGGACATCTTAGGGTTATCTGAAGTCCGTAGAGACGGCGAGGACTCAATTATCCTGAACTCCGGCAACCTGCTTTATTTCCGGGAGAAAAAAGATCTGTCCCAGGGTGGCGGGTTCATGGTATCTAAGTATCATCATGTTTGGCTGTAGCTGTAAGTGATGTATCAATAAATAAATAAATAAATAAATGGTCCACAAGTCCCTCGTGAAATGTAATTAAGATTGAGAGTGTGGCGTACTTTACACTGAGAATCACCAAAAGGTATTCGTTGAAGGTCGTATACAGGTATACGCACCGACTTTGAAACACCTCGATTATACAATAATAATTATCTAAAAATCTATCATACATGATTTTTATATTTTGGCACACTTATTCCACGATTGAAAAATTCTTAAGATTATGCTTTACGCAATACTCTACGCTAATTTTAGCGCACCTATTGTCAAGTTGCTAGCCTGTCGCCTACATATACTCCCGTCCCGTCAATGGTATTGACCAAGCGGCGTTTATACAACTACTACGTACCACAGCTAATGGTAAAATTGCATTTACATAGTATATTTTTCGTGGCAGGGCGGTTCCCAGGATGATCATATGATTGAGAATGAAGGCTACCAGACAGTGACGCTGGTGCCTTCGGACAACGGCCAGGGCGAGGTCAGCTACGTGCTGGTAGTGCAGGAGGATCCCAAGCCGAGTGTGAACATCAAGGTACGTCGCTTCAAACTAGGTGGCCATGGCGCGATGAAAGCAGCGTTCAAATTCATAAATCCTTATCAAACTATTCTCGATAGTAGAAATGTCGTCCAGCTTGAGACCTGAGTGCCCTAGCTCAAAACAATCGACTGCGGTGTTTCTGAAGAAACTATTGATTGATTGATTGATATATATGTACAAAGGCGAACTTAATGCTATATAGCATTTTCTACCAGCTAACCTTTGGTGGTTAAGAGCAGGTTGAGGGTAGTGCCGCTAAAAACAGCGTTCAACTTGCTACTACATTAATAGGTAAATATCAGACAATTGATAAACTTACTCATACATAAATATACATGCAAATATAAAAGAATAAACATAAAGATACATTTACATAATATATAAAAGTACTACATAAATAATAATAATACATAAATGTTAAATATAATAATAATCAGTCATTCACACCACACTGCTTTTGTAAAAAGTGTTCGGATATAGTTCTTTAATGAAGCGAAGGTGGTGAAGGCTTATTTGCACCAAGATTTACCTAAAGAACAGTCATACGGAAATAGATGTTTTTTTTATTACGTAAAATCGAAAGCCTTTGGTAACTTACAATGCAAACCGATCCACATTTTTACATGACTGATTGGAGTGTAATGTGTTCGGGGTTCATGTATGTATGTATGGGAGTTTGTTTATTCCATCATAACTTCTAAATACCTGAATGGACTTAGATGTGTGGGGTATTGTTTGAATCCTTACATCTGTTCAAGTCACATTATTAACTATATAAAATTTAGATGATTATTGGCGTCTATTATTCGTAGCAATGCTCAATTCTAGATCTAGAACTCCGATATAAACAAAACGCCAAGTTTTCCTTAGACTTGACACGGCACTAACTGTGTGTTTGTGGGGACAGGATGAGAAGGGCACGGAAGACGTGTACACGTTCGAGGAGGAGGAAGATGAGGCGGCCGAGCCCGACACTGCTGAGGAGGAGGAGAAGCCGGCGCCCAAGAAGCCCACGCCCAAGCGCAAATACACGCTGCGCGCGCACTTCCCGTGCAGCTTCTGCAGCTACACAAGCCACCGCAGGTCAGTGCCGAGAACAAAAAAATCTACTGATCAAATTTAGAGGAATTCATAAGATTGACACAGTACTGTTGTTTGAAAGGCGAATAAAAAACTGACAGGCGTGTTATAACTGACGGCTCCGTAGCCCAGGTGGTAGTGTATCTGTCTCCGACGTACAGGGTCGCGGGTTCGAATCCCGCCCAGGGCAAACATTCGTGTGATGAGCACTTGTGTTTGCCTTGTGTCTGGTTGTTGTTTATCTATATAAGTATGTATTTATCTATTTATGTAATGTATATCAGCTGTCTGGTACCCATAGTACAAGCTCTGCTTAGTTTGGGATCAGATGGCCGTGTGTGAAGATGTCCCCACATATTTATTTATTTATTATTTATAAGAGTAACATTGCGACGACGCTTAACACAACAGTTAACATCTACCGCGGCGAATAGAGATTTGGTAACATAAAACACCAGAGTCAAAGGGTTGCAAATAAAGTTTATTTTCAAGAAAACTGCATTAAAGTCTTGTTTAATTAGTTTAAAAATATATTTTTAAACACAACCTTTAAATAAATAAAAAATTCGCTGTTAATATTGCAACATAATCGAAATATCGGTAACTATAACCCGTAGTAATATGACTGTGTTTTCAACCATGTTATATGAAAATTTCGAGTTCATTCCACTACGATTAAGGTGTGCCCTCGTAAGGAGATAATTCTGGCATTCTGTCATCAGAACTGACAAGCATGTAAATTTTCAAAGTTGTAGGTTGAGAAGAAGTAGTCAAAATTTGGCTTGCAAGATTTAATCTAAACATACACCTCCACACACGCGAATTGAAAATAAAGCTTGGTATTATTTTTCATGTAGATTTTAAAGTCGTAGTCGATTTTAAGAGGAATAGTTCAGATTTGTCTTGCAAATATTGATCTAAACACACACCAGTGTACAGGTATATTATTTCTCATATTTAAGTATCTGTTAGTGAAAGTTCAGTTTTATTTACTTCGTACCTGCGACACATAAAGTGTGACATTGCCCCGCCACGGAATCGAAGCTCACACAAGTAGCAATGATGATCAGTGTGCCGACGTTGCCGCAGGTACTTACTGCTTCGGTACATGAAGTGTCATTGTATGTTAGTTTACAAGTAGCAATAATGATCAGTGTGCCGACGTTGCCGCAGGTACTTACTGCTTCGGCACATGAAGTGTGATTGTATGTTAGTTTATAAGTAGCAATAATGATCAGTGTGCCGACGTTGCCGCAGGTACTTACTGCTTCGGCACATGAAGTGTGATTGTATGTTAGTTTACAAGTAGCATCGATGATCAGTGTGCCGACGTTGCCGCAGGTACTTACTGCTTCGGCACATGAAGTGTGATTGTATGTTAGTTTACAAGTAGCAACGATGATCAGTGTGCCGACGTTGCCGCAGGTACTTACTGCTTCGGCACATGAAGTGTGATTGTATGTTAGTTTACAAGTAGCAACGATGATCAGTGTGCCGACGTTGCCGCAGGTACTTACTGCTTCGGCACATGAAGTGTGATTGTATGTTAGTTTACAAGTAGCATCGATGATCAGTGTGCCGACGTTGCCGCAGGTACTTACTGCTTCGGCACATGAAGTGTGATTGTATGTTAGTTTACAAGTAGCATCGATGATCAGTGTGCCGACGTTGCCGCAGGTACTTACTGCTTCGGCACATGAAGTGTGATTGTATGTTAGTTTACAAGTAGCATCGATGATCAGTGTGCCGACGTTGCCGCAGGTACTTACTGCTTCGGCACATGAAGTGTGATTGTATGTTAGTTTACAAGTAGCAACGATGATCAGTGTGCCGACGTTGCCGCAGGTACTTACTGCTTCGGCACATGAAGTGTGATTGTATGTTAGTTTACAAGTAGCAACGATGATCAGTGTGCCGACGTTGCCGCAGGTACTTACTGCTTCGGCACATGAAGTGTGATTGTATGTTAGTTTACAAGTAGCAATAATGATCAGTGTGCCGACGTTGCCGCAGGTACTTACTGCTTCGGCACATGAAGTGTGATTGTATGTTAGTTTACAAGTAGCATCGATGATCAGTGTGCCGACGTTGCCGCAGGTACTTACTGCTTCGGCACATGAAGTGTGATTGTATGTTAGTTTACAAGTAGCAACGATGATCAGTGTGCCGACGTTGCCGCAGGTACTTACTGCTTCGGCACATGAAGTGTGATTGTATGTTAGTTTACAAGTAGCAACGATGATCAGTGTGCCGACGTTGCCGCAGGTACTTACTGCTTCGGCACATGAAGTGTGATTGTATGTTAGTTTACAAGTAGCATCGATGATCAGTGTGCCGACGTTGCCGCAGGTACTTACTGCTTCGGCACATGAAGTGTGATTGTATGTTAGTTTACAAGTAGCAACGATGATCAGTGTGCCGACGTTGCCGCAGGTACTTACTGCTTCGGCACATAAAGTGTGATTGTATGTTAGTTTACAAGTAGCAACGATGATCAGTGTGCCGACGTTGCCGCAGGTACTTACTGCTTCGGCACATGAAGTGTGATTGTATGTTAGTTTACAAGTAGCAACGATGATCAGTGTGCCGACGTTGCCGCAGGTACTTACTGCTTCGGCACATGAAGTGTGATTGTATGTTAGTTTACAAGTAGCAACGATGATCAGTGTGCCGACGTTGCCGCAGGTACTTACTGCTTCGGCACATGAAGTGTGATTGTATGTTAGTTTACAAGTAGCAACGATGATCAGTGTGCCGACGTTGCCGCAGGTACTTACTGCTTCGGCACATGAAGTGTGATTGTATGTTAGTTTACAAGTAGCAACGATGATCAGTGTGCCGACGTTGTCGCAGGTACTTACTGCTTCGGCACATGAAGTGTGATTGTATGTTAGTTTACAAGTAGCATCGATGATCAGTGTGCCGACGTTGCCGCAGGTACTTACTGCTTCGGCACATGAAGTGTTATTGTATGTTAGTTTACAAGTAGCAACGATGATCAGTGTGCCGACGTTGCCGCAGGTACTTACTGCTTCGGCACATGAAGTGTGATTGTATGTTAGTTTACAAGTAGCAACGATGATCAGTGTGCCGACGTTGCCGCAGGTACTTACTGCTTCGGCACATGAAGTGTGATTGTATGTTAGTTTACAAGTAGCAACGATGATCAGTGTGCCGACGTTGCCGCAGGTACTTACTGCTTCGGCACATGAAGTGTGATTGTATGTTAGTTTACAAGTAGCATCGATGATCAGTGTGCCGACGTTGCCGCAGGTACTTACTGCTTCGGCACATGAAGTGTGATTGTATGTTAGTTTACAAGTAGCAACGATGATCAGTGTGCCGACGTTGTCGCAGGTACTTACTGCTTCGGCACATGAAGTCCCACTCGGAGGACCGTCCGCACAAGTGCAGCGTGTGTGAGCGCGGCTTCAAGACGTTCGCGTCGCTGCAGAACCACGTCAACATGCACAACGGAGTCAAGCCGCACGTGTGCAAGTATTGCAACAGCCCCTTTACCACCTCAGGTGTGTATCTGATTGCATTATCGCCTTATATTTTGCCTTGAATTAGGGCGATCGGGCCTTCGACCACGGTAGACCATTGCGGGATGGTCAACTTTCACACTAACTTAGTCTAATACTAAAGTCCAACTGTTCTTTTCGGCTAATTCTAAATACTTTGAACAGATATCCATGGGAATAGATTGGTTGAATAACAGGCTTTTTACATTTTCGTGCGTTTTGCTACACAAACCTTTGAGATTTGCAGGTGTGTGGCGGGTTTCCTCAACATAAACATGTCATCATTCACCTTATATTCCTCCAGTAAAAATCTAACTAAACCCCGCGTCGTCCATTTTTGCCATTACTATTGCAAGTTAAAAAAACATAACCCTGCTTCTAAAGCATTCGGGTAAAAAAGACAAATGATGAGATGAATAAGATTGTCCTTTCTGGCTGGCGTTGACACGACTCATGCGTGATTTGCAGGCGAGCTGGTGCGCCACGTTCGCTACAAGCACACACACGAGAAGCCTCACCGCTGCACCGAGTGCGACTACGCGTCTGTGGAGCTGTCCAAGCTGCGGCGCCACATCCGCTGCCACACGGGCGAGCGGCCCTACCAGGTCAGCTCACCCCTTCACACGAGGGAATCCATGAGCCAATCCATTACATTGTAATTCGGCCTAAACTTCAAGTGACCATGACCAATCAAATGAAATGAAATTAAATAAGTGGGGATATTTTGCCTGACCATTCAAAGTAGATGTATAAATGGAGAATCTTTGACTGACCTGTCAAATGAGATGGAACATTTATGAGTGCGGTTATTTGCCGAACCAGTCAAATGAGATGGGACATTTATGAGGGTCATTTGCTTGTTATTGCTTTCTTGTGAATTTCCCAATCGGTTATCGGTTCGTCGAGCTACATGGCCTGCACATTGCCACTTCTACTTGCTTATTTAATAAAAATGTAATCTGTTTGTTTTTCCGCAGTGCCCCCATTGCACGTACGCGTCGCCGGACACGTTCAAGCTGAAACGGCACATGCGCACGCACACGGGCGAGAAGCCGTACAAGTGCGAACACTGCAGCATGTGCTTCACGCAGTCCAACTCGCTCAAGGCGCACAAACTCATACACAACGGTAACATATCCCACTTCTGACACTTCCATGTGATGGCAAATTAAACTATTAACATTTTAAACATCAAATGTGAAAAGAATAACTTGATCTCAAAGTATTCGACCAACAGTATTCTTAAGTGTCGAATATTATTTCAAGTAATATTATTATTTCAAGTAATATTCTACACTTGAAATTATGGTAATCTGTATTGGTTCTAATTTTATTGATATAAATTGTTTTGTTGTTAATTTTTCTAAGATATCTTATTTGAAACTTGATACATTTTTAATTTTTTGTTTGTTGCTTCGTGAAGTGCAATAATTTTATTTATCATCATAGTATGGGTTGTAAAGTCGATGATATAACCGATCCCACAATTTCTAACGTCTGAACTATTGAGCCGCCAATGGCTTCAATAATCTTGTTTATTTTCCTTCTTATTGCATGACTAGATAAGTTGTTCCGTTTCTCTTTTCTAAAATGTTGAATTTGCAAAAAAAAAATTCCCGAAGAGCGTATTGCTACAAGTACTAGGTTGATAAGTGAATGTCTGGTTCTGTTGTCCAGTGTCTGAGAAGCCGGTGTATGCGTGCGAGCTGTGTCCGGCGAAATGCGGTCGCAAGACGGACCTGCGCATTCACATCCAGAAGCTACACACTTCGGACAAGCCCTTGAAGTGCAAGCGCTGCGGCAAGTCATTCCCCGATCGCTACTCCTGCAAAATTCACAACAAGGTACGCAATGCAACCGAATCGGGAAGTCACCATTTAATCCCTAATTTAAATGCTTCTAGTTTGTCTACAAATAATTAAAGAAAGGGGGATGAAGGAAAGATATTATGAATGAATAACGAGAAGAGAAACTTCCCAAATGAATTCGATTAAAATTATGGATGATAAGACGTCAAACAATTAATCTGACATTTGCTAAACTAGTAAACGCCTTTCGGGTACAGTCGCTTGCGGCACCATTTAGTTTATGTATTTCTCCTCATGGGTTTTTTTGTCAGATGTCGAACCAAGCTTATGGTCCAAATTCGACACAGTTCTAAAATAAGATTAGGCGAAAAGGAAACTTACCGAATGGGGAATCTTACTGACTTTTCTCCCGCTAGAGGTGCCACTTAAACCTAACGTAAAGTCAGTAAGTTTTACGGCACCTTTTTCACATAAATGGAAGTTGACAGCAATGTTGCAGTGATGCTGTCTACAAATAGCTTTGTATTTGCAACCCTATAGCTCCATTATAGTTAATCATTTAGCGTCTTAACGGACGGTGTCTTAATTTGATATGTTGTAGACACACGAGGGCGAGAAGTGCTACAAGTGCGAGCTGTGTCCGTACGCGTCGACGACGCTGCGTCACCTGCGATCGCACATGCTCAAACACACGGACGAGAAGCCGTTTGCCTGCGAGCTATGCGACCAGACATTCCGGTAACTATCAATTTCAATTCAATTTATTCAATAACAGTATTACTGTGTTATCATCATTGATATAATGTAAGGTATATGTATATGTCGTGGCCTTATCGTAGAATTGCCCACATCATGAAATGCTCGAGAATTTCATGAAATGGTCGCATTTCATGATGTGCGCAACCAAATTTGTCCAGATCATTAAATCTTAAACATTTCACGATTTTATCATCCACGATTGGCCATATCGTGAAAATAGGTGTCCATAAAATATTTAATAAAAATCTAGAATATGTTAGGAACTTATTGTTCTCTGTCTGACAGACATTTTCAGAGTACCTTTCTATTGATACTCTTTTTTTATCACTTCTTCGTTTAAAAACGAATTATTTACTTTTTCACTGCGAGAAACGACGTTGTCAGCGGCCGCCATGTTGATACGTAAACAAAGCGCTTCCAGCGCTTATCTTTGATGTATTATCTTATCATTGATGTGGCCAATGGACAGTGAAAATTTTCATGAACTGGTCGCATTCGACTCGAGCATTTCATGATGTAGGCAATTCTACGATATGGCCATGACGAGGTAACATTTTTCATTAGACTCTTATCACATACTGTTGACCCCCCCCCCCCTACTTTTGCATAGATCATAGATCACAATCTTTCTTTTTTGCTTCCTAGTTCTGTGTCTCATTTAGGTTTCTGGCAGAATCATAAGCGTCGCCGCTCGCAGTGGCAATATGCTGAGCCAGCGCCTTTTCACTGTCTTACACAGTACACAGCATGACGTAGCTGTCCCAATTCCACATGTATTTTGAACACTTGTTGTAGTTTCATTAATTTACGGTGGTTATACCTTAGTTATGTATTTATTTTTCTGTGTTGTGTATTACAGTGAATAAATGTTTTTTCTATTCTATATACAACCGCCGTAGATGGTAATGGACAATAGTAATAGCGGGTCTGTCTCCGCAACTTGAAGTCTATTGCGACTATTTTGCATAAGGGTGGGATAATTACTCGAACCACCCGATCTCCTCAAGGAGGTTGCCGAGGTTCGGCAAGATATCAGCGCGTCGTACAAAAACAAATTAAAGTATGATCTGTTGGACTATATTATTCACAGTAGTCTAAGTGGTATTATTTCTACATCACATATTTATCACTAGCGGTCCGCCCGCGGCTATGCTCGCGTTAGTAAGATTTTCCCGTGGGAATAAGACTTTTTCCCGAAAAAAGTATCCTGTGTGTTAATCCAGGTTACGAACTAACTCCATTCCAAATCCGTACTTTAAGTGTGAAGGAGGAACAAACATCTAAATATTCAAATATCCAAACATCTAAATATATTTTCACATTTATAATATTAGTGTGATTTAGCGAGATGGTCGAGAAGGTTGGTTAAAGTGATGTTAGGGTTTAGTGGGACACCACAGCAGCTTTAAAAAATAATGTTTGTGTCACGTCTTGTTAACTTGTGAATATCCTTGCAGACAAAAGCAACTCCTGCGGCGGCATCAAAACCTGTATCACAATCCGGACTACAAGCCGAAGCCGCCCAAGGAGAAGACGCACACTTGCCACGAGTGCAAGCGCACATTTGCACGCAAAGGTATATTCATTTAACATTCACACTAGTGTCTTCTCACAAGTCACCTTGTTACAGATAAGGATGCAACATGCAACTATACGAAGAAAAAACAAACGAGTAAAGCTGTACGAGCCAACTCGACATAATTATTAAAGTAGCTATACTAGCTATACACATTGTTGCAAAACTAATATGTATGACGTAGGTATTAGGTAGGCAATTTACTTATTACAGTTTTTTAGTACAATAAACAATATCATTGGGTACGGACACGTTTTACTTCTTACATCCCGTTCCATGATAAACTCACACAATAACAGTAACTTCTCAATGTAAGGATACTACCCTTACATTTTTGGTCCTTCGAGCCGGATCTAAGACCACGTCGTGAACTATAGTCTTTCGGTCCGTGAGTGTACTCATACAAACCGCAGTGACGTGTGATTTTGTGCTTTGAACTTCGGTAGCGATTCGGTCAGCCGGCCTCCCACAAGCGGGTCTCACCGGTTTCGATTGAGAAGGCGCATATACCTAAGTGAGAGGCCAATCATACGGTGCTAACTACTTTACATTTGGATTTCAACCACAATTACATTTGAACTCCAGTACATACAATGGAAGGTTTACTTCAACGGCAACAAATAATCGCTGAGGCGATTGACAAGGTTGAAGTAAACTTCAACAAGGATTCTAATTTACGTAAGACCTCCGACTACCTTAAAAAACGTGTGGATTCTATCGACGAGCTCTGGAAAGAATTCGAAGCAAACAACACCAAACTTCTAAACTTCGAGATAAAAACAACAGACTACGTCACCAGTAACGCATACCAACGAGTTAAGTCTAAGTACGAACAGATCCGTACTACGATCTTAAGTTATCCTGTCCGAAATGAAGACAAAGGAACTCCTTCAAAGTCAGATGAGCTAATTATGCAACAACTTACAAACTTTAGAGCTTTATCCCGATTGATTCGCAACATCGACGTCGAAACAATCAGTGAAAAGTGGGAGATTGAAGACAAGTTGCAGATGCTGCAAGCCAGGTGGAAAATAATAGATGAAGTCCACTGGCAGATCGATAACCTGCTTATTGATAGTAACTTGGACTATGAACAAGAATTTACCAACAATGAAACTAAGTACGAGTCGGTAAAACGTCTGCTGAATCGTAAACTCAACGCTACCACTTCCCAGAATCAATCACTGCCTAAAATCGAGATTCCTACCTTCTCAGGAAGCTACGCACAGTGGCCTACATTCTTAGACTTATACACTGAAACGATCCACAACAACATGTCGCTCTCCAACGCTCAGAAGATGCAGCATCTGAAAGGGAAGCTTCGAGGCGAAGCGGAGCGACTCGTTCAACATCTGACTGTATCCGCAGACAACTACAATACGTGTTGGGAAATATTGACTCATAGATACGACAACAAACAGCTACTGTTTACAAAACAAATACAAGCTTTTATGAGCCAACCCACTGTCCAACATCAAAGCGCGTACGAACTTAAAAAGCTTCATGACACCAGCATGGAGACGATTCACGCCATACATAACTTGGGGGTGGACACAACTACGTGGGACCCCATTCTGGTCCACATACTTACCGGGAAGCTGGACTCGGACACTTACACTTCCTATATGGAATCGAGAAAGGCCCCACGTGATCTCCCTGCACTCGACGAGTTTATGGAATTCCTGGAAAACAAATTTACAGCCCTGGAACCTGTAAACAAGAAAAAACAGCAGCCTAATGTGACAACATCTGCTAAACCCAACAATTTCACTGCAAGAGAATTTTCGGTGTCACCATCCAAGGGCGCGCAACATAAATACACACGCGCTCACCCACGGACATACCACGTGAACGCCGAACGCTCTTGTCCGCTGTGCAAAACCGGTCACATTTTGATAAACTGCAAAGCATTTTACGACATGTCACCTGAAACCAAACTACAGACGATTTCGCAATTAAAATTATGTCAGAATTGTCTATATTCGCATGACAACCAATGCACCTCGAAGAAAACATGCAGGGTGTGCAACTTACCGCACCACACATCGCTACATGATACACTACGCGTTGCCAAGCAAACTTCGCCGTCATCGTCGGGTCAACAACCTCCACAACCTAAATACAACCAATCCACGACTGCACAACAGCCATCTACGAATCACGTGGCTGGTAACTACAATGAGGTGTTATTGGCCACCCTACAACTACAAGTCAAAGCTGTCGACGGAACCTACATCACGCTTAGATGTTTGCTAGACCAAGGTTCACAGATCAACCTGATAACCGAATCTGCTGCTCAACGCTTGGGTCTACCTAGAAGTCACGAGAACGCCTCAGTTTTCGGTATCGGAAAATCAGCCAACCAAAGCAATGGAACCGTACAACTAAACTGCATGTCTTTAAGCGGCGACTACACTTTCACTACAGACGCTTTAGTGATGACAAGGGTATTAAATAACTTACCTAACTTCAGCTTTGAAAAACAGCAATGGCCACACCTACGCGGCATCTATCTGGCGGATCCCGACTACAATGTTTCTAGACCTGTTGATATCCTACTAGACGCGGGGGTCTACGCAGAAATAGCTACGGGATGCATGCTACGCGGTTCCGCAGATGCGCCTATCGCACTGCAAACAAAAGTGGGATGGATTCTTCTCGGAAACATGAAAACCTACAACTGTCATGCTGTTATGCACAACCTTGAAGAAATATAACAATTTTGGGAATTGGAGGATATTACCACTACAAACGACTGTAAACAAATGACGTCAGACGAAGCGCGTTGCGAAACATTATACGCGAACTCGACGCGTCGACTCGATGACGGCCGCTACGAGGTGAAAATACCTATGAAACAAAACTACGAACGTAACTTAGGTGCATCCAAGTCGCAGGCAGTGGCGCAATTCAGACAACTTGAAAAACGCCTAATTAAGAACAAAGATTTATCTGACAGCTACAAGGCGTTTATAGCTGAATATGTTTCTCTCGGCCACATGAAACACAGTACAGAACCAAGAGAACCAAGCTGCTTTTTGCCACACCACGGTGTTCTCAGACCTGAGTCAACTACGACGAAATTGCGCGTCGTATTCAATGCTTCTTCTAACACATCGTCTGGCTACAGTTTAAACCAACTTATGGAATGCGGACCAAACCTGCAACAAGACTTACAAGCAATGATTTTACGGTGGCGCTCTTATCAATACGTCTATACAGCCGACATTGAGAAGTTTTACCGCCAAATCTTAATTGCTGAAGAAGACCAACATCTTCAAAAAATTATATGGAGGGACTCTATATTCGAACAAATAAAAGAGTACCAACTTTCTACAGTTACGTATGGTACCAAGTCCGCGCCGTTCCTAGCTATGCGCACAATTAAACAACTAATCATAGATGACGGCAAACACTATCCGCTAGCAGCTGAAATCCTTGATCATCAGCTATACGTTGATGATTTGTTAGCCGGCAGCAACAGCATCGAAGAAGCACAAGCAGCGCAAAATCAGCTCATTGCGATGCTAAGGGGTGGTGGATTCAACATCCGAAAATGGACTAGCAACCATCCGACTCTATTAGAAAGCTTATCAGAAGACCTGATAAGTCAAAACATGTTTAACTTTCAACAAGCGGAGTCGAACAAAACGCTAGGCATTACATGGAATCCCCAAACTGATCACTTTACGTTCCGACACAGCACGAACACAAACGATGACGTCACTACAAAACGATCACTACTGTCGGAACTATCCAAATTATACGACCCACTTGGCTGGCTTTCACCTATTACAATGAAGGCAAATATCATGTTTCAGCGAGCCTGGAAAACTACACCTAGCTGGGATGAGCCACTTCCAGAGTACGTACAGCAAGAATGGGAACAGTTTCGTAAGGAGCTTCCTACCATTCGAAACGTCACCATACCACGCTGGATCGGAAACACCCAACAACACATTGAGCTTCATGGGTTTAGCGACGCCTCTGAAAAGGGCTATGGGTGCGTGATCTACTGCATAACTGTAGGTGAACAAGGCGAGAAGGTCATTCAACTTGTAGCGGGTAAAACAAAATTAGCCCCTCTGAACAAAGTTATATAACGTTACCGCGCTTAGAACTATGCGGTGCGTTATTACTAGCACGACTTATGAAAAAGATCGTAGAGTCAATAAAGGCGCAGACAGTTACGGTGCACGGGTGGACTGATTCAATGGTTGTGCTAGGGTGGTTACATGGAGAACCTTCTCGGTGGAAAACATTCGTGGCGAACAGGGTGATACAAATTACAGAACTCATGCCATCGACATGCTGGAGACATGTAAAATCCGAGGATAACGCTGCAGACTGTGCCAGCCGTGGCTTAAGCCCTTCCCAACTTCTTTCCTGCTCAATCTGGTGGGAAGGCCCTATTTGGCTGAAAAGTAATGAACTGCCTTCTGAAAACATTTTCGAAACACGTGAAGAAGAGCGAAAACAACCTCAAGTGTGTATGACGCAATCATCTGCCCCACTTGTCGAAGAGCTTCTACAAACACATAGCTCTATGGCACGTGTAATACGAGTGCTGAGTTGGATCACACGATTTATTAAAAATGCACGCGACATAAACAATGCCAATCGATCATCGCACTTAACGACACATGAATTAAGGTCGACATTGAATGTGTTAGTGAAGGAAGTACAACGCGATGCTTTCGTCGAGGAAATTTCGCAACTACAAAAACAAAACAGAGTCAGTTCATCGAGCAAAATTATCAATTTAAATCCAATTTTAGACCGAGACGGTTTACTTCGTGTTGGGGGTCGCTTAGAGAGGGCCGATTTGGATCAGACACAAAAACATCCCATGATTCTACCCAACAACCACAAGTTAACCGAACTGTTGATTGAGCAGGCGCATAAGACAACACTACACGGAGGCGCTCGATTAACCCTTCAGTACCTACGCACCAGATACTGGGTTATTGGAGGAATGAAGACGGTCAAACGGTGCATTACGAAGTGTGTCAAGTGCCATCGCCACAGTAAACAAAACACACACCAACTGATGGCCGACCTACCTAAGCCGCGCGTGAACCCCTCCCGCCCCTTCACACATACGGGGGTGGATTTTACCGGTCAAGTGGAAGTCAAGGCAAACAAAGGCCGTGGAATTAAGACGACAAAGGCCTACATCGCTGTCTTCATTTGTCTATGCACTAAGGCCATCCACCTCGAGCTAGTGTCCGACCTGAGTACAGCCGCCTTCATCGCTGCCCTAAAACGACTCTGTGCACGAAGAGGGGCACCAAAACATATGTACAGCGACAACGGCACCAACTTTGTCGGCGCTGCCAAGACACTGACGAAAGAACGCAACGAAGCTTTACAACAATATGTTAACCACGAGTTCCTAGATTTTGCTGCTGAAATTGGCATCGAATGGCACTTTAACGCTCCCTCCTGGCCGACCGCAGGCGGGCTGTGGGAAGCAGCAGTCAAGAGCTTAAAACACCACTTGAAGCGAGTTCTAGGAGACCAACGACTAACATTTGAAGAGTTCTCAACGCTATTGGCCCAAATCGAGGCGTGTCTAAATTCACGACCACTAGTCGCCATCACAGAGGACCCCGAAGACTTACATTGTCTCACGCCTGGGCATTTTTTAGTTGGCGGACAACTGTTAGGACCACCACTGAATTCTGACCATGATAGTACAAGTCTAACCATCAGGTGGCGCCAAACAGAGAAAATGCTAAAGGACTTCTGGAAGAAATGGTCAACTTCTTACTTACAGACGCTACAAACACGCAACAAATGGTTCTATCCAACTACCAACATAGAAGTAGGCGACATAGTCCTGGTGCGAGACGACCACATACCCCCTGCTAGATGGTTGATGGGAAAGGTAACGGATACTCACCCGGGCGCCGACGGACGAGTACGCGTTGTCACGCTGAAAACAAAAACATCGGACAACGTAAAACGCCCTGTGACAAAAATATCACGCCTGCCGATAGATCGCGCACCCGAGGAGGCTGGAAACACGCACGCTAAGCCCACAACTACAAGACCATCTACACGACAGCAAAATGTTAAGAAAGGGTCGTTTTTTAACTACTTATGCACATTACTACTACTAGCAATAATGTGCATAACACCGGCTACACCACAGCCGGTCAATGTGACTACGCTAAACCCAGAAAAACTGATTTACTTCGATAAACTGACGGATATGAAAGTAATACAAGACAAGTGGACGATGGTTGTGTATTACAACATGTCAACCTATTGGCAAGGTTTTCACAATTTGGAAAAATATATCAACTACTTCAAAGGCCTGTGTACGCAAAAAGTCGAATACCAGGTCTTAGTAACACAGTTTGAGCACGAACTAAACGAGTTGAAACACTACAACGACATGCTACAAACAGAACACGGGGGACGACGCACACGACGCGGTCTCATAAATGGTGTTGGATATGTAGCCAACTCACTCTTTGGCGTACTCGACGAACGCTTCGCTGAAAAGTATCATAAAGACATTAAAAAGATACAGTTCAACGAAAATCATCTTTTGAACCTCTACAAAAACCATACTTCTATCATCGAAGGCGAGTACAACCTATTAAAACGCAACGAGGAAGTCTTCAACAAACAGTTTACTGCTATTAACCTACACATTGAAGAAGTCAAGAACATAGTACGACAAGACCACTCTAAGACCCAGTATGTAACAGTGACTGCGCTCGCCGCCAATATGATACTATCAAACTTACGCAACATACAACAGTTGTTGCTTGACCTCGTCACGGACATTCGAAGCGGCCGAGTGGACACACATATGCTGAAACCTGAGGAATTTGAAACACAGCTAAACATCATCTCTAGACAAATTCCAAATGGATTAACTTTACCATGTACTAACAGCTACGAATGCACTCGTCTTATGTACAAGATATCGAGAGTACATGTACGGCTAACAAGTTACTATCTAATTTTTGAAGTAAAGATACCACTGGTAGCCACGGAACTATATGAACTATCACGGGTACTACCAATAAACATGAACCAAGGAAAAACCATAATCCATGTCGTTCCAACGACAGAATACATTGCAGTTGACCAGAAAAGGAATCTTTTGATAACTATCACATCGAAAGATATGTCTCTATGTTTACATGCTAATGAACATCTGTTGCTATGCAACATAAACCTACCTATTTACGACATAAAGACTACTCAGTCCATTTGTGAAGCGCAAATAATAGGTAGAAAAACGGCGACGAGCTGTCACACAGTGGTGTCAGATTGCAGAGTTGAATGGACACAGCTACACAGTCGCAGTTCTTGGTTGTTTACGTGTTGCGAGGAATGCACTACGAGCATTTTTTGCCCAGCTGAGGACGTTACGTCACAAGTACTACGTAACACTGGAATAGTGTCACTGCCAGATGGATGTATGCTACAAGGAGAGGACCACGTGATACACTCCCATATTAATTTCCATAGTGAAGTACATCTGACAGAAGAATACGAAACTTACATACCCCATTCGGGAATTAACAAGTTTTTATCTGTTAACAACATAACTGGCATCAATTTCTCTCCAGAATCTCACGATGAGCAGCTCAGGATCTTGAAAGATAAGATTGAGTCTGTTAAAAGCCAGCAAGAGATCCAAGATCTAACAGACAATTATGACGTCCATCATTACGTCATGTATGGGTTTATGACTCTATGTGCATTGTTAGGTCTTTGGTTTGGTCTAAAATATAACCAACGCTGTAAAAGGCAAAGAAGTAACGGGACAGATGACGTTGAATTAGTAACGATAGCCACTGCCTCCACTGCATCCTCTCATCCAACGAAACATATCACTAACTATGATGTCACGAGCACTAGTGACGTCAATGAGATCGCCATGAAAGTGGACAAGGCAACATCACCGGCTCCCTATCGTTCTAAGAATTAGACTTAAGATTGGATGTTTTATACTTTTATACTTTTTTACATTATTTAATTTTTGCATTATTATGTTGTATTTTGTAATGTTTTATTTGTTTTCTTTTTGAGTCGGGAGCATGTACGAGCCAACTCGACATAATTATTAAAGTAGCTATACTAGCTATACACATTGTTGCAAAACTAATATGTATGACGTAGGTATTAGGTAGGCAATTTACTTATTACAGTTTTTTAGTACAATAAACAATATCATTGGGTACGGACACGTTTTACTTCTTACATCCCGTTCCATGATAAACTCACACAATAACAGTAACTTCTCAATGTAAGGATACTACCCTTACAAAAGCCTTAGTCAACGTTTTGTGTATAGCTACACCCCTCTGTTGAATAAATTGGATCTTCTTTTTTTCCTGGTTTGATCGTGAGGAGAATAAGTTTGAATAAGTATTACTTTACGATTTCATATTTAACCCGCCACAATAAAAATAACTGTTGTTTGTATAGCATAATATTCTGTCCAGATTTAATGAAGTGATACAGATTCCTTGGGAGGTATTTTTTCGGACTGAAAATAATAAAATGAAATAATGTTATCAATATGAACACTTATTTTATGACTGAAATAGTATGTTTTTGATTTTTAAATATGTATACTCGCAGGCCCAAAGCAAATAAATAATCATTACGTAATAGGGGACCGGACTGTTCTTAAATTTACGATATTTTATGTTTTTTTTTAAATATAGATTAGTAGCAGACGATTCGCGAAGAAAAAAACAGAATCGGTTGAAAAACAAATTAACAGTGATTTTTTAAAGTTTCAATATGTCTGTCTCTACGGAGATTATATGGCGTTACTAACATATGACGTCACAAGTGGGTATGTGCCTCTCTGTCTAATCTTGAATTTTAAACCTTTTATAACTCGGTCAATTTTAAAGATTAAATTTTAAAGATGAGAGCAAAATTTCTTTTAGTGTTCGATAGCAGAAACGAACAAGTTTGGATTTGCAAAATAAAATAAAAGTAGTCCGATCTCCTATATTATTTCTAACAAGACGTGTTTCTTATTCTTCCTTCACTACCATTATTCTATTCACATTAACCACGGAGACAAATAGACATGAAAGACATAAAATATTTCTAATAATCTAAAAAACTTCCGTGGCGTATTTATAAAAAGGCTGTGTAATTTAATTTAATTCACTTTGATTTGCAGGCAACCTAATCCGCCACCTGGCAATCCACGACCCTGAGTCTGGACACCAGGAACGCGCGCTGGCTCTCAAGATTGGCCGCCAGAGGAAGATCAAGTACGTCGACGGACAGATGCGGGTCAGTCACTAGCCTACTTCACTACTTAGCCTAAAGATAACCCTTCTCAGTCCACATCCACCCACTGCTGGGTATAAGCCTCCAGCTCACAGTATGAGAAATTGGTAATCTAGCTGGACAAAACTATAAAAATTTTGTTTCTTAATTAACAAATACATCATAAACGCTAATAAATAAGTTGAGAAATTGGTAATCTAGCTGGACAAAACTATAAAAATTTTGTTTCTTAATTAACAAATACATCATAAACGCTAATAAATAAGTTGAGAAATTGGTAATCTAGCTGGACAAAACTATAAAAATTTTGTTTCTTAATTAACAAATACATCATAAACGCTAATAAATAAGTTGCTATTAATAATTTTGCGGTCCGCCCGTGGCTACGCTCACGTTCCCGTGGGAATAACTTTATTTCTAAAAAGTATCCCATGTGTTATTGCAGGGTACAAACTATCTCTATTCCAAATTTCATCCCAATCCGTTCAGTAGTTTTTGCGTGAAATTTGTCTACGTGATAATTCGAAGGACATTCAATAAAAAACGTTTAAAAATAATTAGAGTCAATAAGTGTACTATATTTTTGGTGTTTCGAAATGTCAACATCATACAATTTGTCGCCTAAATGGTCTTACACTCGAACACGGCGGTTTATCTCCAAATCATTACAAGAAATCATGAAAAAAAAATACGATTATTTCTTCTGTCCATAATAGTAATATGGAACATTATAATAAAATATTTAACTTATTTGACAAGAGTAAGTAACTAACGACTAAAACGTGAGTATATTAACGACTAATACAGGTAAATAACATTAAAGTCATATGGAAGACACCTAAATATTTAACAGCAAAGTAACCTTTCTAACGCATTATTTGCGCTGTTTTCTATTACTACACACTTTCTTGATTTATTATTGCCAATTGGCTAAAGGTATTGGTTAATGGCTTCTAAATTCAGATACAGGAGATTGTTAACAATAAGTATATGCATTTTTAGGCGTTTTATATGACATGTATAGATATGAGTTTTGTCTATTAGATTACCATATACCTATACTGTGCAGCGACCTGCTCAATATCATCGACCCACCTAGTTGCAGGTCGACCAAGTCGTTTTTTGCCGTATCTTGGCCACCGTTCTGTTAGGGACTTACTCCACCTGCCATCTTCTAGCCACATGCATGGCCTTTGCTTAAAGATAACCAATCTCAGCCCTACACCCACTGCTGGGTACAGGCCTCTTCTCTATTGCGCGACTCCTCACGGTCCTGTGCAATCGTGCCATCCGCATCCAGCTTGTTTCTGCCAGTTTCGTAACATCAGTGGTCTGCGCTCTGGCCTTGTTGTTTTTCTTGGCCAACGATAAGGTATTACAGGAAAATGTTCGGTTTCTTATGTGCTTGTTAGGATACTTAAAGCTATGTTCGACGGCGGCGGGTAAAGAAAAGCATGGATGAATACTAAAATAGCGCAATTAATGTAGATCGAAGCTTACCTGCATCAAGACTGAAGTAAAACAGAGGACAGGTTTCGATGTGATCTTGCAGGTCACTTGTCGTAACTTAAAGGTGATTTTTTTAGATAAACTCAATAAAAATAATAGAAGACTGCTAATTAGGTATGCTACAGCGAATTTCGTTAATACACAAAGAATGCATTGCGACTGTATCATATCATTAATTATATGTTTTAAAAGAATAATAATTCTTTTAATCGTGTCTAAAATACTGGTTGAGGAGGCCTTTGTTCAGCGGCAGGCGCCTTTAACTGAAATTGTGCTGTCGTTCGTTACTGTATCGAAGGTTACTGTAGTAGAAAATCTACACAACTGAATACTTGCCTTTTGTTCACCAAGTACTAGCAGAAAACCTAATGTAAGCGGGATAGGGGGTAAGATGCGGGAAGCCGCTGATCGTAGGCCTCACAGTTGGTCGTTGCGGTGGATTTTGTTCACCAGATGTCGTGCTTCGGCTGGTATTATGTTGTTGATAACCCAGGAGAAAGTTACCCATAGAACACGAGCAAAATGCTGCGAATTATGTATTAATGTTGTTGCTACGCAATACTTGAAAATACGTCTCAGCTCAGCGAAATCCTTCAAGCTTGTTCAACACACTAAACGCGGATTACTTGAATCCTTCGATATAAAAAGCTGTTGGTGCAGCTGGAGTCGCCGCGCGGCGAGCGCAGACTGCCAAAACTACGAAAAGTAGAACAAGATACAAAATATTTAAAACAGTAGCCGGACAGATCGTCATTGATTAACATTTGAAGCATTACAATGGCGGCGGCGACAGAAGTGTGAAAAAATAGAGTGTTGCCATGTTTAACAAATTTTCCCAACTGAGTGTGTATTTATTAGGTTTTTACCTATACGGGTGTTAAGGGAAATAAAAGTGTTTAGAAAATAATAAAAAAGTAATACGAAAGGGATATTTTTATTTGCACATCAAATAAATCATTACCTATCAATTTATGTTGGTCATTTATAAACTTTTTTACACCAAAATAAATTATTTTTCAACACACCTTGCTCGAAAATTGAACCTACGAAGGCAGTAAACTGTGCGGTAAATGCGTTTTACCGCACTAGTGCGGTTTTATTACAATTTTTTTAAATTCTTACGGTCTTCAAAATTATTATTCAGCCAGGATCATTTTGACATATTTAAATCGATTCATTCGATTCATACAAAGATAATAGTATTATAATTTTTTTTTTTCAACAAATTGTAACAAAATATAACCAGACGATAATATTGCCAGTTATATTTTAATTATTAAAAAAATATATCTTGATTTAACAAAGAATCAATTCGTACGTAGAGGCTGAAGTTTCACCAGAGCCTTTTCTCCGTAATCTAAATATATAATAAAAGAAGACACTGACTGACTGACTGACTGACATATCAACGCACAGCCCAAACCGCTGGATCTAGAGATTCCAAATTTAGCACGTAGGTTCTTTAAGTGGTCAAGGGGCGCACTAAAGGATTTTTCAAAATTCACTTAAAAGGGGTGAAACGGGGGTGCGAAATATGTATGGATAAACAAGATTAGTTACACTATTTTTTTTTAAACTTCATAGGAGTACTACTATCAATAAATGAGTAAATACGTGTTTACCTAAATACTACCCAATACGAAATAAAATTTATTAAAAACCTTTATGTTGCGTTAATTTTTTATACAATTGCCTTTTACTCTCAATAGTCCTTGAAATTTCATCTAATGTGGAAATATCACCATATTTCCAAATTGGATGAAATTTCAAGGATCGGATTGTCAAATACTTTTCCACTAAGTATTTGACAAGACTTATTTTGTGTTCCACCCCCGCGAAGCTATGTTCCAGTTCCAAGTTATTAAAAATATTTTCGTTGCCGACAAAAGTTTCAAGTATTTTAGTGAGTATATATTTGTGTTGCTTTTCATTGTATAATACAATATTTTCTTTCAAAATTTTTCTAATTATCATTTCACATATGCAGCAAATATCATACAAATCTTTCGACGGAAAATGTAAACCTCCTCTAGTTTTTAAATGCACCAATTTATGAAAATATAGTCTCTCATTAGTTGTGAGGCGTGCAATGCATTTTTGACACTTAATAGTTTTGGTTGCGTAATGTGCAATACTTCCAGAAAGGTATCCAATAATTAATTTTCGGTAATCAATTAGTTCTTCTATCTCTAATCTTTTAGCCAAATTGTCATCTTCTTTGGTAATTTCTTGTAGGAATCGTAACGAATCGCATTCACCGTCATTTTCTTCATGACGATAAGATGGCGTCGTGGAATTAATTATCTGCGTTGCTGAGCTACAGTTCAGTACTGCGATTTGCTCCAAAGGAACGCAATTACCTGTTGTTAAACATCTTATTTCAAGATGTGCTAAAAGTTTCCTGTAATTTCCTTTAAATGGTCTTACATTAGGATTATCATTAAATCCTCCTTGCATCCTAATACAAGAAAAAAATATCTCAAGATGGTCTTGTCTCAGTTTGTATGTTGGAAAATAAGATAATTTTCCAGTTTGAATAATGTTTTCGTAGACGTGTTTTAAACTTTCTATATTTATTAATATGCCAAGGAAGCCTGTTTTACACCTGGATGTAATTATAGGTTTATAATATTTTGTAATGACATACGTAACCATCTATCCATTCCATCTTTCTTTATTTTTCTAGTAGTATACTTCACTTTTAATTGTATGTATGTTTTATGTTCGTTTGAAAAGTTGAATGTCAAGTCTTTGTTGTGTGCACAGACAGGTTTTTTAAAATCAAACTCTTTCATTGTTCGTGAGTTTAATATGTCGAACATATCATTCATATTTGTGATGAATGTCTCCGTCGCTTGCGAGTCGTTAAAAACATCTAATTTTAGTTCTTCCCTGCAAGTTTTAATAGCAGACGCAACACTTTTGCTAAAGATCTGAGTGGCGAGCTTCACCTTCATTTTATTATTTTTGAAATTAATGTGTTTCTTTGTCAGTTTATTTGCTAAGTGCACACCTTCTTCCTCTTGCAATTTATTTAGTTGTTCAAGAACACTCCATTTTACTTTATTTTCTTCGCCATCGACAAATTCTCGTTTGGACTCCAATTGATTCCTCATTAATTTTATAACATGACTAGGGTCAAGAAAAAACGCTACCTCAGTGTCATTAGAAGGATGTTTAAACGTGGTTTTTAATGACTGGATCAAAATCACAGCCAAGAAGCTCTAGCGCTGTGAAGTTTGTCGCATGACTCTGCAAGAAAAATTATAGAAAATCAACATAAATTATTAGAAAGAAACACCGTCAGGTATTAAGTGTAGGCTGATAAGTACTTGCGGAAAAGACGTAGAAGCGCTTGAAGGATAGGATTGTGTCTTTGGAAATGTCTGCTCCAAATTAGACACCACATTCTCTGTTTCAGGTGAAATCTAAAAGAAAAATGACCAAAAATTAACATACAAAATATATCAGATCTGCTTTCCAAAATTTTTGTCCGAACCCCCAGACTGACCTTACGTAATAGCGCTCCCATCCATCTTCCCTCAGTGTCTTCGAACTACCGTCAAAATTCATTTCTTTTGCGTGCAAGCAGCAATTTTAATAAATTGTGCCAAGAATTTGACCTGGACCTGTTTAATACTAGTTCCGATTCGGCGAGACGTCTGCTAAATAGACAATTTTTTGTATTCAGGCCTATGAGTGTATGACCTTATGTGTTTTTTTTATGTTCTGGCACCTACATGTGGAGACCTGTAAATGGCTTTTTGGTATTACTGTATTTTACTATCAAGTTAACTTTAGCTGTTGGTCTTCCTATTATTAATAAATAAATAAATAAATATTAATGGAAAGTATTAAGTAGGTATAGGCTGATAAGTACTTGCGGAAATGATAGATAGATAGATAAATCGTTTATTTAGTGACACAGTACAAACACAACGAAACAAGTATCTGAATAAAAAACAGTTTAACACATATTATCCATGTTGTACTGCACCCCCAAATAGGCCCTAACTCCGCATAATGCTGCGACACTAGTCGCGTCACAGCGCTGATATTCTGTTAGTGCCCGTAGCAGTGCGAGTGCGTCATCAGAATGGAGTCAAAGATTTTACTATTATATATACTTGATAAAAGTGAAGTGGGTAGATAATATAAAATAATGATAAATATATAAAAAAGTATACACACATATATATATACACGGTGTTACAAAAAAACCCGTAAATTTTGTATGGAGACCATCTACATTTTGTATGGGAATGCGATTTTTTTAAATCGTTTTTCGACCTATGTTCTTTGGGGAAAGTTGTTCAGTTTTACGAGCAGATTCACACCCTTTCGGCTTTATTTGTAGTTTTGTAACACCTGGTATATAACTATGTAAATGAACAAATGCTCAATATTAATATTTTCCAAAAGTTATTGAAAATTCAAGTTCACACGCTCAAACTAATGACGCTCAAAAAAATGTAGTCAAACTCACACTCAACCATCTGCCCACCTACCTGTCAGAAAAATAATATATAAAATGAAATGAATTGCGGGTGAAGTAATTTTAAAATCTAGCCGTTGTTATCTACTGCACAGCCTTCTGCTGCATTAAAAAGTGCTTACGTACTTCGTTTTTAAAATTACGTTTGACTGTTATTGATCTAAGTGGCGGAGGAAGGTCATTCCAACACTTGGTGGCTAAAAATTTGAAGCTTCCGCGGAAGGCTGCTGTACGGTGCCGTGGTGTGACCAGCACATGTGAAGCGAGTCTTTTTGAGTGCCTCCAGACGAGTTTGCTGTAAAGATACTTAGGTTTACCACTCTTCACCACGTCTAATAATATATTCGGGAGTTGCACCTTGATGCGACCATTAAGCTTAAGTATATTTGATGAGTTAAAAAATGGTGTTACGTGTGATCGAGGTGGTATGACGAAACAATAACGAGCGCAAGCATTCTGAACCCGTTGAATAAGTGCTAAAGTAAAAACGTAGAAGAAAAGACGTAGAAGCGCTTGAAGGACAGGTTTGTGTCTTTGGAAATGTCTGGTCCAAATTTGTCACCAAATTCTCTGGTTCTGGTGGAATCTAAAAGGAAAATGTCAAGAAATTAAGACAAAATATATTAATGAAAAGAAACACCGTCAATTATTATGTAGCTATAGGCTGATAAGTACTTGCGGAAAAGACGTAGAAGCGCTTGAAGGACAGGATTCTTTATGTGACTGTTCCAAATTATTTGTGGTTACGCCTTCTGTCCCAAATGGAATCTAAAAAATGACACATGTATCAAAAATTAGTAGTTTTCAATAATTTCGAACATCAACAAGTTTGCTTCATAATTTATACCTACCTACAATATTGATTTGATTGAAAGAATGTTAACGTCACGTCTTGGTCGACTTTATAGGGCTCTGCGAGTTCGATTTCATTTCAATAAACTCGACTAAAATACTAAGTTAGCGTTGGTGGAGCATGTAATACAATAAAATGTATTATTGTTATAATAAAATTATTTTCATTTTTTGGCGTTTCAAAATTAACGACTCTAAGACGTATAAATCATTGGCATCAAAATGAATGCTGCATACGACACTAGATTTAATTGGTGTCCAATTAGCTTCACCTCTACACTCTCTTATAACATCTATCCAGTCTTTTTTCCATGGTAGATTAGCTGAAGGAAATCTATAAGAACAATATTTTCTTTTATTACACTAAACAATTTAAACATAAAAACCAACACGTAATACGTTATTATTGTACTCACTATAATATTATTAGGTCAAAAAAACAAATAAAATACTGCAAAATCAAATTACTCATTTTGGGGGTAAATTTCCCTACAATTTTATGACAATACCACTGGCCTCTGACCGTTGAGATTTTGAGTTCCAAGCGTGAAGTTGAGGTTTTGAGTTCCAAGCGATAAATACATTTTTATTTCAAAATACTCGAAAAATTGTTGATCTTACCTGTGAAAGGTTATTCCTTGATTTTATTATGTCTGGTTGTATAATTTTTACACCACTTCACAACACAAGAAGGCATATTTCACTATTTTCACTTTATTTCCGTAATTTTAAAATACGTGACGTTACGGAGCTGGCAAATAGCGTAATGGCGGAGCGATCGGCTTATTATAGTGCGAGTGTGTGTGTGTGTGTGTGTGTGTATCTACGATTGAACTGGCTTATCATGGGTGCTTCAAATGTTAATCAATGACGATCTGTCCGGCTACTGTTTTAACGTCCTTGAGTGCATATATATTATACCAACAATCCTGCTACTTACAAGTTACAACCCGATAGGTTTATTTTGTAGATGTGTTGGTTTTTTATAATAGATTATTGATTTTATATTTTTTTTATGGATTCCGTACTTTGTGTAATGTCAATTTGTCACGTTTATGCCGAAATGAGCTTTTTTATTTTTTGGATTCAGCGCTTATGAGTGTTAGTTATCTAGCCATTGTGTGTTCTTCTGATATGTAACTCTCTCTTTTACTGTACCCTATGTTAGTTTTTCTGTGAAATTGAGGTACTTTTTAGTTTCGTTTCATGTGTTAGTCTGTAAGTTTTATATCATAACTTGTCGCTAGGACAGTCGGCGGGTACATGAAATAAATCTTTCTGTTAATCTAGGTAACACAATTATTGATAATTTATGTAAATGCTTAATTTGTTCTTCTTGTTCTTATTTTTATTTTTATTTTCTGTTTTTTCCTGTGTGCAATAATGTATATTTATTTATTTATTTATGCATATAATAGAGGCGTCCGTCTAGAAATCAGCCAGCTTAGCCCTGTTGTCAATTCAAGTCACTAAACAACCACCTGACTTAACTTAATGACCATTATGCTGTTGCGTAAAAACATTTGGCAATACGCGAATTCTAGCATACACACACATGCTTGCAAGTTTTATAATATTGTTTTACACATAATATTTTTATAAGTTAACAAAGGGCGACAGATACAAGCTGCTACTAAATCGTCTTCTGCCTTTCGAAGCCTTCTGTCCGATCCTGTCGATCCCATCCAGTCTGCTGTTGAGATAGCCATTGCCAATAGAGTACACTCCACAGAATGCCCTTCTGGTAGCAACCGCACCCGCCGGCGGGGACGCGGTAGACCCAATCAAGTTCTGCATAATCCTGGAAGACCCCGTCAGGGTCATTCCCCTCCCGCGCGCTTCTCGCCATGGCAACGTCCTAGGCCGAGGTCCGTGCCCCCAAGTGGGCGTCCTTAGGCTGTTATTAATTCTAGGGATAAGAGCCTTCCGCTCCCCCAAAAGTCCGGTTACGCTTGATACGTCGATTTTGCGACACAAGCATTAGGTCCATGTCAAAAAAAAAGCCTTTCGAAGACTTGGCCGGACTTCTCAATCAGCCTATTGCAGTCCACTGCTGGACGTAGGCCTCCGCAAGGGCACGCCAAAGCGCACGATCACCCGCCAGACTTACGTTTTCTTAATATGACTTATTGTTATGATAATTATGATTTAGGTAGAAGGGATCGGGCAAATTATGTCCCAATGACCACTGCGACCCGAGATGAATCTATTGTAGTCAGCCCTTCGGTGTTAAATAGCCTCCTCTAGACCAACAGTTCTGAAGAAGCTGACTTATTGTTAGATTATTCGTTTCATTTCGACATGTCTAGCCGCAAAAAAATATATTTTCGTTCAGAACTACGTCTCACTCGCGCATGCAAAAGCTCAAAGATTATATATTGTTAATTTCAGCATCTCATGTTTTTTATTTTACTCTTGTGATTGTTGAAGCGATGTATTACTTTCATTTTGTTCAGTTTTATTAACATAGTCAACAACATCAACGTCCCGTTACAGTCCACTGGTGGACTATAAGCCTCCTCCACTTAAGTGGATGGTTTTGCCATAATCTCCACGCTTGGCAGGCGGGTTGGAGATCGCAGAAAAAGGTTATTGTATCAGAGAGCGCTGCTGCCCGTTCCCTGTTCAATGTATAGTCTCTAAGTCGCCTCTTACGACACCCACGGGAAGAGTAGGGGTTGGTGACAAACGTATTCTACTCTGCCGTCACCACACGGCACATTAACATAGTATACGTGTGTATTATGCTGTCGAATTTACAAATAAAACGACAACATAACCTAATGGTGTAAACAATTTCTAACACATTTTACCACCGTCTTCAGGTGATCCGACAAGATGAGTCGGAAGAAGATCGATCTGACATAGTGAAGATCGGCATGACGAGCAAAGAGCTTCATCGCGGCGAGCTGGTGACGGTGGCCGATGGAGATGGTCAGCAGTACGTGGTGCTGGAGGTGATCCAGCTGGAAGACGGCACGGAGCAGCAGGTGGCCGTGGTCGCGCCCGACTACCTGGAGGACATGGGTGAGTCAGCTGCTCACGGCGAGTTTCCAGCAGCAGGTAGTGCTGAGAGTTAGACGTGCTGGCAGCAGTACTGTCAGGTGGACGTAGCCCTTTGAAGATGGGAGGCACTCGCTTCTAGCGCATAAATCCGTAGCTAAATAATGACTCCAATATTAGATTACAATATTTTTGTATTATCTTTTCTTCATTTCGATCCCTAATCCACACCATTATTCTCTTCAGCCAATCATTCTCTGACTCCATACGTCTAATTAGCTTTTTTACAATATATAGGGCGAATATCGAGTGCCAGCAACAACAAACAAAGGGAAAAGTGCGCGGAGACTGCATGTAACCAATGCAATCTCCACATCCCTCCTCCTACAGGAAAATGATCAGCCGATCACAAAAGATAAACCTAACTAATTACCTAAAAGTGCGTATAATATTTCATTTAACAAACCCTATGATTTGTACAAGAAGCCATAGCTAACAGCTACCTGGTGGAACAACGTTTCACCAAATACGAATAATTAAAACCACGCCAAAAGATTATTCATTCAAGTACAACTCATGGTACACTACATGAACCAAAAGAACAATAAATAAATTTTGAAGAATTAATAGAACAACTAACAGCGACACAAAACGTTCAACATAATATTAACATTGGACCATGCTGCTATAATTGACCAACAAGAACAAACGAAATTATTATTATGTAATATCAGATAAATCAAATTATGACAACAAAATCCCATCAACATAATGAACAAACTTTAAGTGATCACACCTAATCTAAACTTAAATATTTCAACCTAAGCTAAGACAAAAACAAATGAAAAACGCGAATACAAAGTCTAAAAATCGAAGTAGCGGCAGGTCTGGAACAGGAGCTCAGGCCTATTCGTATATGTAGAAAAATAATGATCACCTACACTATGCGTCACTTACGTTAAATATTAACCGAATAACAAGATCTTTTCCGAAGAACTATAAATATTCGATTGCATATCTAAAATGAGTGGCCTATACACTAAGCTTAGAACTGAGAACTTGATGTGCTGACACTTGCACTGCAATTTCTTTACAGTACCTCTTCAATTTCTAAAAGTATTCTTGGCGAATTAAACGTTTTAGATGTCACGATTAGACCCTCTAAACAGTTTTTAAATTGTATAACTGTAAAATTAATACTACTGTTATTTGTAGAAGAGGAAGAAGAGGAAGAGGAAGATGACGATGAATTGGAGAAAAAAGAAAATTTGGCGCTAAAGAACAGCCTGAAGAGAGAGGCTGAAAGGAGCATCAAGTTGGAGAAGGATGTGGATACCTGCTTCGGATTCGATGTAAGTGAAAACACATCCTCCTACGCCCCACCTTACAGACAATACCAACACTCGGTTGTTGACAACTGTTTTGGCTTCGATATAAGTTGAAAATAATTACTCACTGGAGCCTTATAGACCAGCTCTTACTGTCGCCCTTCCACAAAGATGGAGAGGTGTGCGGCGGATCAGCAAGGGTTTCGCATTCCAGGCAGCAAGCAGGTCTCATGTTCGCGCACGTTTGCTACAGACGAAGACAGAATAGTACAAACGAATCACCGATTCGCACTAGACTTGTTGTCGTCATAATTTAAAGTACGTTCCAGCGCATTGATCTAATAAGCGACATTAATAAAACGACATTTTCCATTTGTTTCAGGAGGAAGATGAATCAGAGGAAGCTATTGGCACAGATAAATATGTCCTGAGCATTTAACCGCACAGGAACTAGAATGATATTAGTATTACACAGCCGTATCAATCGGCGTATCAGCATTGGCATTCACCGCTCACTTCTATTACGAGCCCCTTATTACAAGACTTACTTAGTAGTTAGTATATTAAGGAGAACTTGTATTGCGGGGCTCTCTTAGCACTATTTAAATGCTGGTATATCAGATTTACCGGCATATTTAGCTATAATCAAATTACTTTTGTTACCGGTATCGACGGTTCTAGAGAGTACGTTATGGCTAATAAGTAATGTATATACGTAAATGGGATAAAATTGCAGAATATGCATTATCTCGCCATTATCGGCTTCTAAAAAAGGGAACCGACGCGAGTTCGTGTAGATTCAAGTACGTCATAAGTAGAATTATCATAGGTAGGTATTTATATATTTTGCATCAGTTTTACATGTGTTTCAAAAGGACGAGTTTATAAGATATCCATAAAACCATATATTATCAAGACATGGAAATAATAGATTTTATTTCTGTTTTCATTTTACTCCTGCTTTTTATTTGAGTTTGAGTCCAAGGTTAAATTCAAACACATCCTATTAAATATAATAAATATCCAAATTCAAATGTTAAGATATTTGGGTAGGATTCGTAACTAATATGAAATTTATAGGTATTTCATGACGTGGCTTCGGCTGATATGATGGAAATGATGCACTATAGGAATTAATGAATATATTAGGTACATTATAGTTAAACTAAAATTTATTATTGAGTTATACTCGTCGATACCGGTGAGCGATGCTAGTATGTAATTAGAATTACATAGATAAACCGTTATTGTTGACTTCGGTTGAGTACTCTCAAAGATCAAATACTCATTTGCAGCTCTCGCAGCGAAGGAATATTTTAATCTTTTTGCGCACTACACCTAAGCATATAGGTAGTTAGGAACTTCTTTCATGTATGCGGGGGCACGATTGCAATAGTTGTAACTGAACTGCATGGCACGCGCCAAATAGCGCGATTGATGAGCATCTTCCCTTCTCTTCTAATGTTTGTTCTCATGTTTGCACTGGTTTCGTCTTATTTTTAAAATTATATTTTATATATTTTTAGTATATAATAATAACTCAAAAACTACTTTTAGTTACCCACACAGCCGCCCAAAATACAAACGTCAAAGAGGTAGAGGGATGTGACACAGTATGAAACTATATAGGGATGCTCTAGTCGATCGGTTTATTTCTTCCGGCTAATACTGAAGTAACTAGTACTTTTAGATAACTACTGCTTTAGGTCGAATTACCGCATTTTTTTTTTATAAATTACGATTTTGTTCGTAAATATCTATGTTTTCATTCATAAAACATACTATAGCGCGATTGGTTTTCCCCAGTACAGAGATAAAATTCGTTGTTGTTAAAAAAATTCGTGCTCGTCTTTTCTCAGTTAAAGACGGTAGATGCTCTTCCTGTCTACAATATTGGCAACACCGGAAGTGCGTCCTGATTGGCGGATTTTCGCTGCCCTTGTGCGATTTGCTCTGACGACGACGCCCGGCCCACCACCAACCCAATCTGCTTTCTCTAGTCTCAACTGTCGCACCGTTTAAATAGCAGGAAGCCTCCAGGACCTTTAAAAGTTTCCATTATTTGTTTATTTTTAAATTATTACATTACAACAATAACTTCGTCATCTTTTAAGATATTCAAATATTTTTTTCACCTTGATTAATATATTTTTATAATGTTGCAATTTATATAAAAAATAATGATTTTGTTTCATTGGAAACTTCCCCATTCATCCCCGAGGCTACGGGAGGCGGTCCGGCATTGTACGCAGGTAAGCATCTCCCTATAACTGTTTTGGATTGACGTGAAGCAACCCCCATTCTTATTTATGAACCAGCTAGCTTAGCTATCAAAGGATCTTGGCGTCACCAGCGGTCTTGCCTTAAAACTAATAGTCGCCTCTGTTTATAGGCGGACCGTTTATGAAGTTCATGAACCGGTTAGCGTGTTGAATGTACTTACGCAGGTGCGGGCCTGGACCGCCTTTATTATACAATAGTCCAAAAGTGCATGGTATTAGTTTTTTCGCGACGAAGCGATTTCAGTATTTACGTACGACTCGTACGGTCACATCTAAAATTGGAGTCTTACCACGTGTACGTATACTTTACTCCACTCCATTGAAAGTGTCCGTATGTTGCGCGCGGCTTTAAAATATAAAATGAGTCGAAACAACATCAAATTTATATTGTCTTTGTTGATTGGGACGGAAATCGGTCGTTTTGAAATTTTGGTTTGATAATAAGGCGACCAGTGACAATAGGATCTGTCTTAGACTATTGGACCATTCTGAATCAAGCTGACAGTTATTAAGAAAGAGGGTATTAATTTTTACTGTGTAGTTTATTATGTCTCCGCATTAAAGTACTGATTTTCAGAGTCCGGACGTACCTACCGGTCCGGTCAATTTCTGCGGAAACTGGGTCTGTCATGGCTGGTTTATTTTGCATGACATTCTAAATAGCTTCCCAGAATTGACTGGGCCGGTAGATATGTATCGATTACGAGCTAAAGTGACACTACATTTGGCATGGCGTGCTCACTGTATTTGTGATAAGTTGACAACCAAACATCACGCTATTCACAAGAAATAATAATTTATATATTTTTGTGTAATGAATTATGGTGAAATTAATTAATTAAATATGGTGAAATTAATGAAAGGGTAGATGACTGTCTAGTCGAAGAAGCTTATTATAGTCTTCGTATGGAAAGTGTTTGGGTGACCGATAATATTACCGTGTTTGGACAGATATGTATTCGTAAATTTTAAAGGTGAGGTACGAATGAATATCTATTTTTTAAATGTCTTAGTGCATTCTATTTTTGCTGTAGATAGTGTAAATATTTCATTTTGAGTACAGTCGTCTACCTTATTACAATTACTATTTTCATAGTCTTATTTATTGTGTTAGGCAATTAGTGCATGAATGGTGAAATATTTTACTTTGACATACTATATTTATTTATAACATACGTGTATTTTACCATAGATTTTACGCAATAAATTTAGCTTTATCTTTACATGTCGATATCCGTTTTTGGACAGACGGTGGCTGAATTTCGAATACGCCACGCCAAGTAAAGTGCTACTATAACCTATTCATTCTAGCTTGATACTTTTGGTAGATGTCGCACATTTTTTAAAGTCAACGTTACTTTGAAACGGTGGTGAAGCATTCGGTGATCATATATTTTTCTTCCTTTGATTTGTTTGTTAAATTTTAAGAAGCTAAAATATACCGAAAACAAGCACTTGCACAAAAGTTTGAATAAAAATGTTTTATTTACATAAAGTTACGACGTTTCCGGCTTACGCAAGGTCACACTTTTGGTCCGATGAAAATTACTGTATCAAGTGCTACAAGTTTAGTATTAAGCTAAAATGAATAGATAATGAAACAGTATTTTACATTGTTCTTGTTGGAAAGCTATCTAAAAGAACAATGTTGAGATACTTCTTAGATGTAAGTAGCCATTAAGTAGTATAACTAATTGAATGGTATGTAGGAAGATTTAATAATTATCGATTTCTCAATAATTTTATTCCACGTGTTTACTTAGTCTTTTCAATGATACTGACAACATTTTGGTCTAGTGATTAAGAATGATACTTCTTCTTTCAAAATAAAAATAGCACCACTGACATGTAAATAAGCATATGTAATTATTTTGTTAAGATTAAGCCGGTCCGGCCTATGATGACTACTATGATTTATTTGTAGTCCATATTTATAAATTAAAATCAGCAGTTTTTAAGTTTCAATTAATTCGATATTGTTTTTTACTATAATTATTCCCGCTAAACCTTTATTAAAACAATATTAATGAATATCTAAACGGACCTGCGCACAAGATAAAAAGTTCACCAGTAAATGAGCGCACCGCAGATTAACCCTTAAAGATTACGCAAGTGTTGGTTGGCTGCGCAGGCCCTATTATTTAAATTTGTCGTATATTCTGCACAAAGCAAATACTCGTGGTCCTAGATCGTGTTTACAAAGGGCGGTAAAAAGGCACTTCCGTAAAATGAAATGATCTATCTGAAACTAGTAGTTTTTGTGGCAAAATATTCCCTTAAAAGCATTGTTCTTGTTATTCCAAACACTGTTAAACCAGTATTTCATATTATGTATTGTAAATAAAAAAAATATATCTTAGTATCTTATAAACCTAAAACTTGTACTACTTCAAAGAAGTGCGACGAATTTGTGGTGTAAATCCAAATCGTTTATGTTCAGTTAGTTGGGTTTCAGGACGCTGAATAAGTCTCGAATTTCTTATTTTTTGTAGAATCGGTGATATTTAACAGAAGTATTTCGTGGTAATGTAGTGTATATATTCAACTAAGTACGCAAGAAACGAGCTCCTTATCTAGTTGGTTGTAAGGTTGACAACCAACAAGCTTACTTATCAGATTCAGCGTCCTTGCGATCCAACATCCAGGGATATTGTAATCTATTAACACGAAAATATACAGATTTCGTTGTCTTTTTAAATAATTTGACAGATACTTACTAGTTTTATTATGATTATATAGTAGTATTTAGTGTAATCCGAACGATAATCATGTTTAATATTCTAGAAAGTATAGTGTTTGCAGAAATGCGTCTACTTTTTAAATAAGGCGTGCAATAAACACTGCATGTGCATTTGGTACACTTCAAGAACCGTGGTCCAAATGTCCACCACTGACAGACATATGTTGCTGAAAGAATAGCCCCTAATAACGCAAATAAAATGGTAAAAAGTTGCGATCATAATGAACAGTATTATTTGGTAATTACTTTTATATTTTTCTAAATAGACGATTACTTTGGTATGTGCATGAGATTGTTGGTTTCTATGAGTAAAAGACAGGAAATGAACGAATGATATCTTGAATAGTTGTACATTTTTTTAGACTGATGTCTTTATGTCCATGTCCTATAAATTTCCCGAATCGACCCCAATTTACTCAACCCACACTGGTTAAAAAAAACTACTTGGTTTTACGAACTATTTGCCTATAGTTTTACAGTTCTCGTTAACACCACATTTGGACCAAAGCCCTTAATTTTGGCCGTTTGTAATTTTAGCCAATCACTGTTCAGTATGTTTACGGCTAAAGCCCAAATTGTCTAGGACATGTTAGGTAGTTCCTATGGCTACCTTCCGGCTCCATCATGAAACCAGCTTCATGGTACCATAATTATTATAGTGTTGTAAGATTCCACCAGATCAAATAAACAGACAGACAAGAAACTAGTTATCAAAATTTGTTTATAACAATATAAAAAATATACTTGTCGAATTGAGAACCTTTGCCCTTTATTTAGCTGGTTAAAATTTGTACATGTTTAAAACGGAAAGACATACGAACAAGGTAAACTAATTAAAACCTCGTAATAAAAATCCTAACTTCATAATAATTAAATTAAACCAGTTGTGTTTTAGTCTTACCTATGGTATAAATATAACCGCTAGTCGGTGGTAATCCATGCTCGAGTCCTAGTTCTATCCGCACGAAACTGGCTACTCCTAGCAACGCTTCAGACTTTAGCCGTGACAGTTGTACCACACTTAGAACCAATTTCTTCGGTTTATGTGGGGTAGCCGATATTGACTTCTATTTTATGTCACTATTATAATTTGTTCCTCTAAGAACACAAGTAAAAGACTTGTGCTTGGGGTCCTTCCAAAAGTCTGTAGAGCGCTGTATTACCATTTTGGTATACATAGCAGCATGCCACTTAATGGTTTTCAATTTACACTATATTACCACTGTGGTATAAATAGTGATTAGGTCCGTCAAAAAAAAAAAAACTTATCAATTTTATTATTTATTATTGAGTTCTCATGTACAAACCAGATTGATTCCAAGAAAAGCCTTTCGCTTAGTTTACGGTTATTTATAGTGCTCTAGACCACACTCTAGACCGTCATATTTTTATTATATGTTGCAGAAATAAAAAAATTACACATTCGCTTTGTTCGGATTTCACGATTATTTTTCAATACATTTGATCGTAAATTGTTATAGATGAAATACACTAGGTAATTTAAATGTTTTTCGTGCTTATATTTATATTAATCTTAAATTGTAGTTTATCTAAAATTAAGCCAAATGGTACATGAATCGGATTCTGAAAATAAAATATTGTGTACATAATTTTTGTAAAGTTTGATATTGATTGGTTTTTGTTAATGGGGTTTAAAACTGAAAACAAAATTACGTCACTTTTGAACAAATTGACGTTTTACTGTAAAACATCATACGAATATCCCATATAATCCCATAGAACGTGGAATCGGAATGCTCCATAAGTGGTGCCAATAGGTTCTAGTTTGTATCCCCATTTTTCCATTCTTTTGCCTACACCTGTTCAGTTGTTGTGCCTCATCTTGGCGTACCACTAGTGAAATCCGTATCATTGACTGCATGAATATTTAGACCATAATTCGACACCTTATTTAGCAGATATAAGGCCAGGCTGTTTTAAAACAAGTCTTATAATGACGTGGCGCTGCCCCCTGTAACCGAGATGTAGCTATTTTGGTACAGCCAGTTTTCTTATATTTCTGAACAATTAAGTGTCGAATTCTTGTTTTTGTTGTCGAAATATACATGTAATCAAAGTTGTCCGCGCAAAAATTAGGCACACGTATAGCTTACGCGCAAATGTATTGATGAACATCGTATATTTCTTTACAAACTCGTGATAAATAAATCTCTCATACGGTTCGGGCTTAATTATCATCTCGTTTATAGTGATCTACTATCATAATCTACATTAATGTCATTGTTGTTTAGTTGTTTAGAGATACTTGTGTATAAAAACCAGGATAGAAGTTGCTATAATTCTTGAATAAATGTGTTGAAATTGCATCTTGTTTTATTAGTCTCCATTACTGATTTGAGAGATCGACCGAGGTGGCGTTGAACGCACTCTATAAAATATTATGAGGCAAATGCGCTCCGGCCAAATCCGCCTACAACGCTATCGTGTGGTGTGGACCTCGGGGTTTCAGCGATGGCAGGGTATGGTCAGCAATGCATGAATTAATCCCACTTTGCATACTTTTGCTAGTATAGCTCCTCCAAAAGTAAGGACTTGTTCCCACATTCACGGTTGTTGTGGAGAGGATGATGTGATTGTGGAGCCCCGTCTCAAAGAATACCTAAATTTGGATGTGGGTCAGGCTGGCTGGACAATTATTCAAAATTTTCGAACAGAAGGGATTCTATTTCTTGTTTATATGGCGTCACCTAAAGTTGTGACAGGCATCCAGTTAGAATTTTTGAGGTACGTATTGCCATTTAGCTAATAAACAACTAAAAGCGTGGCCAGCCAGCTTGATATTACGTAACTTCTGGCTGGCACCTCTAAATCTCGATAACGAAACCCCGCCGTTTACAAAAGCGTTTTCGAACAAGGTTCTTTTTAGTGACAGAAGTTGCGATGTGACAGTCATAACGTTTGTTTTATTCACAGACGTTATATGTCTGTGGTTTGCGTTACATAAAAGCGTTTACGAGAAATCGATAAAAACATGTATGTATGGATTGAGGAGCCACTCCAAATTATAAAACGCAGCTCATTTAGCGCGAAAAAGCTGATTTTGTAGGACAAATTCTGGATTTTGTAGTAAATTACATCAAAAGTTATGTAAAGGTGGCTCCTCAATCTAAACATCTGAATTGAGGAGCCACCTGGAACTCGAATGGTAATAGATGAATGTTTTTGATATTTTTGTACCATTTAGTAATAGATGTATACGGTAAGTACCTACCTACCTAAAATCTGGGCCACGTAGTGCTGAAATTCAAGAAAATATGATATTTTACCGTGGCTCCTCTATCCATACACAAGAGCTTGGATTTCCATATCTGTCAATTTATATATTTGACGTAGTGATCATTTAGTAGTAGGTGGATTCGATTTTGTAGTATTGTGTTAGGTATTACTGTGAGCAATACCTAATACTCCTTGATCTGTTATTAAAAATGCTGGCATGTGATAAATGCACACTGGCAGCTTTATTTTGTTCCAGATTTGTATTTTGAAAAGATTTCGAAACATTTCAGTTTTGAATATTGTTTTGATTCAGTCTTATTATAGAAGCCCTTGCATAACAATATGCTTTTAAAATATAAAATATTTTACCAATAAATCTTTGTTAATCTCTTAAATATAATCTTATTTAATTTCACACCTCCATCACCACAATATATTGTAAAGAAATAGGGAGACTTAAGAGTTGATGAATAAAAGCATTTTATTTGGCTCCTCAATCCTGACGCGCTGCGTATAGATAATTTACTGCACCTACCTGAGATCGCAAGGGAATCAAAAGAAAAAGACACTAACATTTAGTAAATGTCTACTAAAAATATATCTGTACAGTTCAATACTATTCATTCAGATTTTTAATAAAAATATAATTTCGTTATTCTTAGGAAATCCGAGCTATGAAAGGTGACCATATTATATGAATGAACCGATGATGTCTGGCTGGCTCGTTGTGTCTGCGCTGGTGGTCTATGGCTTCCAAATTTTCTTCAACATTTAGTGACGGGGACGATGAAGATAACCTGTTAAAGTGACGACGATCCCTCCCATAGTTTCAGAGACATTGATCATTACCTGCAGGACGCAGGTAGTGGTTTGCCAGAATCTAAAATAAAACGAATCACAACAGATTTATTATGTATATTTTTGCGAATATTATTACATTCTATTCTATATTCTAATCTAATACTTAAATTTTAATTAATTACTCTTAAAGTGTAAACTAAATTTATAGTTGTTACTATTTCCATAGGTAGGTACAGCGTAGGTACAAAACACATACAAAAGTGGAACATACAGTTGATAAATTTTACTGTTTCATAATTTATATACAACACAGCAAACAAAAAAAAAAACTTTTCATGAGATTTTAAAACATTAGTTTTCATAGTAATCCGCACATCTAAATTTACAAAATTAACCCATATACATTAGTCCATTATTTTGACTTGGACTAATGTATATGGGTTAATTTTGTAAATTTAGAAGTAATCAAATAAATCCGAACAAGTGAAGATGGAATATACATTAAATTAGTAATTATTTCTTCTGTGGTAAAACCAAGAAAAACGATGCCGTTATAGGATATTTAGGGATTATTTAACAATATTTAGCATTTGAAACACTGTACCTCCTGCTGCACAAGTATACAGCATCATAAATATTACCAAAAGATCTCAAGCATCAAGACCTATATAAACAAATGCAAGTTACAAGTAATACTGTGTTAAGATTTCCATTACACGTTTTTGATAAATATAATATTTTTCTAACATACACGTAAACTCCTACGTCAGTTACCTTTATTGGGGAAACAACAAGTATATGTCTTAAACCTAATTTACACTACAAGTGACGAGTAAAGATACCACAAACCAATGTGTGATATTGCATTCGCATGTCGTGGCGTTTTCGGTGTAGTAACAGTAATACTGTGCTTCGTCCAGATAGAGCAAGCTAACGGCTTCGCTCGACTGAACGCTCTACTTTTGTGGAAGCATGATATGATTTCATTTTACATACAACTATCTACTTATACTTTTAGCGGCGCTTGAAACAAGCACAAAATCTGTTGAGACACCGTGCAATAAAAATGACGTGATGTTTTAGTAGGTAAGGCATTGGGGTAGGTTTAATAAAATACATTGAACAAAAAATTAAGTCTTGTTTTCGTTGTTAAGATATGTTTCATAAGAATGCAGGTAGGTACTTCTTTATATTAGCTTATTAAACTTACTTGCTCAGGAAAAGTGGTAATTTAAAGGTAAAGTTGTTTAAATCTGTGTTATTTGGGAGAAGCATCACACTAACCATGTCTTCCCAATAATGCGAAAGTAATATACTTACGGTAATTTTATTGTCTACATTGAGAAACACAAAAAATATTGGCAAGATGGAATTCATCAGAAAAAGGTATGTATTCATATTATCTTTCAAACTCGTGGGCATTAGGTAGGCACCATTGTATCTGCTAACAAGTTGAGACCGGGTTCATAAATATACTCACCGGCACATCTAACCGCCCACCCTTGTATTTCGGGTTAATTTTAAACTACGTTTATTGTTATACATTACAATTGATTTATTGATAATTTTACGATAAGTTAAACACACTTATATAAACGTTACATTAACTACTTTTTAACTAACATCAGCTGTAACTAATAGAATTATTATAAGGAATCACGAGTATTCCCTGAACGGTGGGCGGGCGGCGAGTATAATATACTCACTACTACAATATTATATATAGTCATTCAGGTCAGATTTGATGTCCAACTAAACAGTGATTATTGAATAAATATTTAGTTGATTCGATGAGATCATTAATATTAAAGCCTGTATTCATAAATTGTGGGGTGAATGTGTATTTTATATATAAATATATTTTAATTTAGCTGTGAGCGAGCGTAAAAAAAACCAACATCCACAATAATTCGAGCTACAATATTAACTGTATTCTTATGGAAATAACATTGAGACATATCATAATTACATTGAAGACACGTAACACTGAATATAAATAATCTACGATATTTAGAATGTCCTACGTCCATTTACGTTGTTTGTTAGATTATTTGTAATAAAACGCACCTAATCTATAAAATGTCTATTAATGGTAATAACCAAAACCGTAATAAAATAATAGGGGATCGGACTGTTTCTAAATTCACCATATTTTATGAATTATTTTTTAAATATAGATTAGTAGCAGACGATTCGCGAAGAAAAAAAAACAGAATCGGTTGAAAAACGAATTTACAGTGATTGTTTAGTTTCAATATGTCTGTCTCTTTCAAAAACGATTTTTTGTATGGAGATTATATTATATGGCGTTACTAACAAATGACGTCACAAGTGGGTATGTGCCTCTCTGTCTAATCTTGAATTTCAAACCTTTATAACTCGGTCAATTTTAAAGATAGATCAAAAAATATTTTCGTGTTCGATAGCAGAAACTAAGAAGTTTGGATTTATAAAATAAAGAAAGTATGTATGTATGTATGTAAACACTTTATTGCACAAAAAGTAGTCCGATACCCTATTGAACATAATTTGTAAATAGATGGAAGCTATAAAAATGGCAAACGAAGTGGGGTTTTCTAAGTTTTAAAATATCTTTCAAAATGTAGTAACGTTTCATAATAGCCAGCCGCCAGGTTCAGGTGTTACGCGCATAGATGTCTCCTCTAACCGGGCATAAATACTGTCTACTCTAAGGGGTAGACTTGTTGCTAATAAAGAAAAAATTGCTAAGCTAAACTTCACTTAAAATCTACAGACTCCTGATATGTTTTTCTGTGATGATACAATACACAAAAAGATCAAAACAAATACTTGTTTTATCGAGGGTTGGAATCACGGTCTTCAAAAATTACTTTCTATGGTAATCAAAAGTATTTCGTAAAAATTATCGTACGGTTAATTTTTTATTAATTTTGACCTTGGCCTGCATCAAATCCACTTTTAATTTAACAGCAGTGCCTACTAAAATATTGTAAAATTAAGAAAGTCTCAAAATACGATTCGAATATTATAATTTGTAGTACAAAATCCAACCCTGCACTGAGCTGAACTATAGAACTAATGGTACTAATTTTGATCTTAGTAACATTTATTACAGAAAATATGTCCATCTTAGTATAAATTTTACTAAACATAGCCCGGGGAAAATTATCGTAGTCATTAGGATAGTACATAACATAGTACGAACCGTGAAAATATACAACAAATACGATATTTATCGTACGGGTTCTAACCCTGAAAACATCCCCCGTGCGGATGAGACTCATTGACCAAAACAAGCGAGCCTATAAAACCTCTGTCGAAATCGAAACATTGCAGAGCACGAGACGTCGTTTGATACATTTGAATATGTGTATGTGTTGACGAATTTGTGTAATGTAGACCAAACATTCGCAGGAGACACGGCTTGGCATCCACTTGACATCCACACAAACTAATCGCGGAGCGTGGCGTGGTTGGTGGTTTAATAATAATTAAAAAAAAAAAACATGATACACCAAACAAAACACACACAGTGGGTAAAAATCAAAGAAGCGCAGGTTTAGTAACCTTAACCTCCACTAGGTGTCGGTTTTTCGTCTGCACCAGCGATGTCTTTCTTGTGTAGTGTAAGGCGAGACAGTCATAAGTAAAGTTGCACAAACGTGGTTAGTTATATTGTTTACGAGGAACTTCTAGACAGTCTAGTGGATGTATAAAACCTAACCCTGGTAGGACTGTGCGATACGTGTTTACGCACGTACAGTGATGCTAGGGAGGGTGGCCCGCTCGGCCGCGGGGCTCAATCGCACCAGAGCGAGCGGCTAATGAACTTATTTCATACCACAAAGAACTATGTACGTTAATATTTTGTTTAACTTTTTAGGTAACTTATTTTACTGATTAATTCTAAACATTTAATTAATCTAAATATTATTGTGGATGTCAGACTAATTTTGCCTTATAATTGCAACATTTTAAGAGCTTTGTAAACGAGATTTTTTTTAAAACTTATTTGCAAAACAGAAAATTGTACTACACTAGATTCAAGTCATTGTGAGTTTTAAAGTACTTTTTTCCCAATAAAGGTAATTAGTTAAATATAACATGAATTAATTTAACTAGATATAGAGCACGCCGTTCTCTGCCAGTAGCACAGATAAAACAATCCTAGCTGACGCCAGTGGGTAGACTACTCCACTACTGGCGCGCAAATTGACTATCTTGGATGAATACACGCGATTTCAAAACGGTAAATAGTAGGGATGGGTCGAAATTCGTTTTACATTCGGTGTAACCGAATTTCGGCGGCTTTATCCGAACTTCGACATTTGGCCGAAATTCGGTTTAAATGCCGAACATTCGAAGCAAGAAAAAAGTAAAATACCTTTTTGCGCTATTTTGACTGTAATTAATAGAAATCATATAACCATAACATAAAATACAGGCCTTATATACTTATGGTCATTTATTTTAGTTAGAAATACGTAAGCCTTAACTCGCAATGTGATGATAATTAAATTATCAAGGTATCAAGTTGAAATTTAGAAAGTATATGGCCCCTTGGCCGAATTTCGGCCGAACTTTTTTTTTTAACCGAATGTTCGGCCGAAGTTCGTATTCGGTTCAAACCACATTCGGCCCATCTCTGTAAATAGGAAGTTACAGTTTGTCTAAAAAGTCGTGAAATTAAAAGGGGCGCCACCTCCTTTGCGGTGTTGCCATTTTATATGATGCTATCCTGATCTGACTTATGGATATTTTTGAAAGGTAAGATTAGTTCCAATTCAAGACTTTCTAGACAAACTGTATGGATACGCTTTGTACACGATTGTAAAAAATTGCAAGATTGTATGAAAAGTAAATTTCATAATGTACCTGGTTGGTTATAAAAGCAGTTCAGTAACGGACTGATTTAAATTACTTACGTTGTGATCTTAACGCTCTAAAATACTAACATTTGTTAAACATATACTACACAATTTTCGTGGTAGTTTAATTTTCTTCTTGATAATAAAGAATGAAATGTATGTGATGTGAAGAAACCAACGCCCGCTCGCTTCGAATGTAACAGAAATAATCTATTCGCGCTCATTTACATATATGGACGTGGCGGAGAAAAATATTTTATTGTCGTTTTAACATTCGTTGTTACAAAAATATTTTCCTAATCATAAGAATCTAAGTCTAAGGGCTAAGCTCGCCAAAATCAGTCAGTAAGCAGTTATTTTACGTGGACAAAGAACGGCGTGCGTCGAGATACTACACAAATACTACACTAATGCTACGAATGCATATTATCATACTTATGTACAGACAAGAAAATGTAGTTACGAAAACAGTTTTTATTTTGTCAATAGTTGGTTGGCACTCAGTAACAGCTGTATTTATTTAATATCATTTAATCACACGCTGATTAAATCATTTTCAGATTCACAAGTGTTTGTGTACGGTTTTGCTCATTGCAAGAGAATGATATTCAAAATTAGAAATATTCAAACCCGGTTAAGTTTTCGTTACTACATTAAGAAATTATACATCTAAAAGGTACAAATAGGAAACAGTATTATGAGAATATTTCATTTAAAAATATGTTTAAATTAATTAAATTAAATTACAATTAGCTTAAAACGTATTGCATTGTCTTCATCAAAAAAATATTGAATTATACAAATTATTTTACATTGCATTCATTACACATCTTAGCAACAAAAGAGAATCACTAAGCAAATTGTATTGGTAAGCCGGTGTAAAAAAGTGATGTAACTTTAGGTTAGATAGATGCCGATGTAATTAAATCAATATGTTAATTTGAGATGGTAAAATATTATGCCAGAAATTAATAAATAAATACACGTATTAGAAGCTTGTAACGTAAAGAAAGATTGACACAGCGCATTCGCAGGACGAACCCACATGGCAGATGAGATTGTTATATTGGGCTTAGGGAATTATCCTAACATCAAACATTTTTACTGCGATGGTACAAACACTGCGGGGTTTAAATGTGACACACCAAGGAAGAAGTGTTTTGTTCCAAAGTTTCAATTCAGGAAAGGGTCAGAAAGAGTAAGAGTATGCCCATAAAAGTGACACATAATATTTAATGAAAATGAAAATAATCCCGAAACAACACACGCTATGTGTTTTATTATTCCACAGATTATTAAGAATTTTTACCTTATAAGGAGAAGGAATAATTTTAATTTATTATGGATTCTGATCTTGGCGAATTCGATTTGAGATAGAAATAGCGCGGTCGAAGTTTGGCAATATAACTACTGCGTCTCGAATATTTTTTGTTAAATAAAAAAATTATAAATCAAGAAGCGTTTCAGCGGTGTGGTCACATTACTACCCCGATGCGTTAGCAGCACGCCGCCGCGGGCCTCCTGCAGTAGCCGCGCTGTCCCTCCGAGAACACGCTCCAAAACTATATTATAAGATGTTTATGTTCCAAAATAACATTTAAAATTGTTCTAAAATTTACCTAATCTCCTCAGTCTTCTTGTTGAGGGTTTTTCTCCGATTTTAACCTGAAATAATAAACCGCTGGTCATGTATTTTGCAACCCCACATTATACAACTATTCTAGCCGCGCCTCTACCCCGCCTGCTCGGATATCAATGCTAAGATACCGACACAATTATTATAAAAATAAATACTTTTAGTATACGAGTATGTTCCAAATATACACATGATTATTATACTATACGAAAGAATTAAAAAGAAACGTTCGTTTATTAGCCTTTTTAAATATTGCAACGTTATTGTAAGTGAATTATATTTAATATGTGTTTATATCAATTGACATTCGTGATATCAAAATCTCGTCATCGTCAGTAGAAAAGTGTAAAATGTATAAAATCATTTTATTAGTTGGCCGAATACATTTATAGTTACAATAATGTTAGTTTTTACATTTTTAATATACGTGCAACTATATTTTGTAAGTCCTCCTACCACCCATAATATATTTATTATAAACTGATGACATATACTTGCATTCGGACTTATGGTACGTATGAATATATACAATATAATGTTGATTGATCCTATATACACAAGAGTACATTTAAGTAAAAATTATCATAACTTTTTTGTTTCAATGTAAAATATTCTATATTACCATTATCTATAATGCAAAAATAATAAGCATCAATTTACTAAATAAACAAAATAGAAGCAGCTTGTAATATGCTTTACCCACTCTTTTTCTATATTTCTGCGCATGATCATGTACTCTGTTTCCAAAAATCTGATCGAACTTCATAGCCTTAACTTTAATTGTGTGGTGTACTTAGCTTAAATAATAATATACTTAATTTATCAGTTTATTTATGAAAAAGTCCACCCGGACGGCCGATAAACCTATTTATTCATAGAAACATTATTAAAATAACTGCCACGAACGTGAATACATTTAACTTGCAAAAATTCCGCGATTATATTTGTGTATACTCATACCACAGAGATATTGGAACCTATTCACACTGTCATGTTCCAATTCTAATTTTAAAATCCATCTATCCTTTTCGTGTTTATGACCAAACAAAGAGAGGTATGATAACCTAAAATCGGGCCTAGCTGTCAGATTAAAATATTTTCAAGTCGGATGATTTACGTGCTCTCTAAAAAGTGCAATCGACCCATAATAAGGTTTAAATTCGATTTTTGACCGCTCTAATATTAGGATGGCCATCTCCCGTCCCATTTTTTATTTACACACACCACACATTCCACCTCCTTCCACACTTTCACTCACCCTGCCTAGTGGTAGGTATCAAATCCGACTCCAAGACTTACTGTCGCAGGGCTAGGCAGGTACACTCACATTCCTTACACACACGCATTCCATACATTGTCATAGTTTTTTTTTTTCATTTCATAATTTTAGTTGCACTGTATTGATGACTGAGGGGGACCTGGAGTCCTAAGACTGGCTTAGTTTAGGCTCCAGATGCCCCACAAACAATCTTGCAATGTTATTTGTGCAGTAGTTAACTCTTAGTTACTCGCGTTAAATACTCACACTACTGCTCGCGTGGGGTACAATCTTACCCCAATTTTCAGTTTTCAATAAAATCAGACTTTTAAAGAAACGTGATGTATTGAACAATCATCTTTAACAAAAAAAAAAAATTGTTTTACTTAAAAATAATCAATTTAAAGAAAAAAAGAAACTTCAATTCAGGCAGTATTTTGATCATGACAATTGCGGCATACTATGAATTGATGCTCATTGCATACATTATAATGGCATTATGGAACATGTAATATTTGTTTTTTTTATCCTTGACCCTTGGGCACATGTGACATCTGCGAAATTGGCCCTGGGTATTTTATGATGAAGAACTGGATAGAAGAGCTCACCTGAAATATTCACGTCATAAGTACTCGCGTGGGGTAATATTTTACCCCAAAGACTCTCTCCAAACACAACCACACTGATTAGCACTGAGCTCGACACTAATTATCAAAGGTCACGGTGTTTTAGGAAGCTACAAGAAAAATTATGACGGTAGAATCAAAACTTAATGACAATATGAATGTAGAAATACCCTCTGAGGTAAAAAAATACACCATGCGAGTAACTAAGGGCCTACCTCTTTGTTTGTTTGTGGAGTGATATAAACACAATTTTTATATTTTTTAATCTTTAAAATGTGAAAAGGAGGAACGAACTTAAATTAAGGATTAGAGCGCGACGAGAGAATCAGACACATTTATTGTTCAATAATATAGATCTCCTTGTACGGTACGTTTAGCACATCCACCGTGGACTTATGTCTCGCGTGAGAAGAACTGCTGTACTATTTCGGTCGTTAGTTTGGCTTGCAACTCGTGGTAATTTTTTTGTTCACTGTGGGTACGAGTATACTGAAGGGGCTGTGGGAGATTCGCAATGTTGTGCACAATGCGACAGCCGCGCGACATACAACGTAACACGCCATGCACTTGTTTGCTTGTCGCGTAGTGGTTTTGCAGATTTTGTTTTAGCCACTTCTTCCCCTTGTATGCGGCTGTCAAGACGTATTGACGCAGGCGACTATAAGCGCCGCAGACAAAGGAATGTTACAATATCGCGCGCGCCGCATATAACATATTAAATAGATAAATAACTTTCGCACTGGAGCCTTAGGCAAGTCATGTAATGATTGGTATTTATTCTGAAAGTATTTTTCGAAACACTTGTTGTTTATCAAACTGTTTGGCACGGCGTCATACGAGACGCCATGGCACGAAACTTAAAATTGGCTTTTAAGAATAGAATTGTATATGTACTAAATGTGTACTTTAAAATCAAATATTAAGATTTAGTGTTAAATAGATCAAGTTTTTTGTTTAAATCAACTATTCAGATAACATTGGAAAAATCTTTTATAGGATACATTTCCAGACATTATGTCAATCTCGATTAGCTGACAAGTGTGAATCACGCGTAACCTTTTTTCTGTCGTACATATTTTTGTCTTTTTTCCAATGTTATATGAAATGAAGTATACTAGCTTTTGTATGTCGCAGCGGTCAGTTGCTGGCGGTGCGCTTCCATTGCAATTACTTCCTCAGGGAAAATAATTGAAAGCTCGTTTCTTATTAAACCTTAACTAGCACTCTTGAACTAGTACACACTAGTTATCACACTACACTGTATCAGTATGTGGAGGGTCGTCCCTTATAACCGTATTGGGCAAATGGCGAAGCATTTCGTTCAGTCTAGATATTATGATGGGCAATGGCGAGGGTTTAATGATCTAAAGACGCCTCCACCAGATAAAATCACGACCCACAGCAGACTAAACAGTTTCTTATCGTGATGTTTCAGGAAGAGTATGAACGCGATTTGAATGCGTGTCGAAGTACGCCGCAATATAATTTTTATACATCTGCGCGTTGAGTCGCGTCTATGTGTGAAATGGCCATAGTCTGGATACAATGCTGTCAATTAAGATATCGGTCTTATTAACACGTTTTTATTTAATACAGAGAACACTAGGACCCTGTATCTCCAAGCTATTTTCAATTGACAATTTGATGTACATTGCGTAGTCAATTTGTCTTAATTTTGAAATTATATCTATTCTCAAAAGGCAATTTTTGTTTGTGTTTTTCACATCTTTATTCCTATCACGAAAAAAGCCGCCTCCCTTTCGCCAACCCTTTACCGCCTAATGATAAGAGAGCAGCCCTAGATAACATGGTGACAAGAAGTCGAATATACCGTAAAAAATCCGAAGACCTTTATAATAATGTTAAATATTTGTGATTTGATTATTGTCAATTGATGGAACTCGCAAAAAGCTTCTGGTAAAACTCCACAAATATACACCGCTCTTAACTTCCCTAACTAGAATTTTAATCTAATCAATAACTAATTATGTAATTAAAAAATAATTATTGTTACAAAATTATTTTGCGCAGCAGATTCAGTTTTTTGGCAAAAGTATGGGCTGAACTTTTAGATATTAATAGAGATTACTAGTTATTTTAGTGTTTTGAATCTAGTAACCTAAACCAGTCGATTTAACTGTCCGTTGTACACAATTTATACATTATTTGTAAAGAAATATTTTACAGCAGACCCAACATTGTATTGCGGTGTTTTCCAAAATTGACGTGGAATCTTGACAAAATACTGCTGACTTTTTTTATAGCAATAATAATTTACTAACTTCAGTCTGCGAACTTCAGGCTGTTACATGCATAAATTTTCCACTCGATCCTTGTAATTAACCAAATAGCTTTTATTGTATCAAGTCCAGAGCGTATCATTGTAACATGGATAAATAATTTCATTCTTGTCAATCTGTAATCGACTGATTACTTGGTTGGAATCAAAATTAAAGAGTATGCCTATCACTATAAACAAAGTAAACAACGTGTAATTGGTGTAAGCACCGCACTTCATTCTACAATCTATTTGGTGTTAATTTTCCTGTGAAGAACTCCTATCGTAACGATCCCATTAAAATCCATCTAGCTAGACTTACATCTTAACATTAACAAAAATGCATTTCATATTCGCATTGTGTATCATTGTTGGTGTAATTTAAACGGAACCAACCGAGTTCCATAAAAAACAGCGCAAAGCGTAAAATTCCACAATCGAAATTTCTTAAAAAGAAATAAAAAATTACGTTGGAACTTAGTGGTTTCTGAAAGGACGTGTTTAATGTTTGACGTAAGTGTATATGAGTATGGAGGCGAGGAAGACGCCGAGCGTGATGGTGAGTGGTTTGTACAGAGACCTCTTGAGTGCGTGCCAGCGGTCGGCGTCGCGGGCCTTGCGCTTCATGGCGGCCACACGCTCGGCCAGGTCCTGCGCGCGGCGCCGGCGCAGCCCCGTCGCCTCGCCGCCGCCGCCCACCAAGGAGCCGCTGCAACAAACACACATAGTAATCAACACATCGCTATAAAGACATGTATTACAAAATAAACAGAAACATGAAGATCGGTTATTTATTTATTTTTTATTATTAATACATTGTAACTTAAGCATTTCACGAATTTTCTGTTGTAGCCAGCCTATTTCAAATGCGATATTTAGCTGCTAATAACTTTTATTCTAAGCAATATTTATACAATTTTTAAGGGGTGAAAAATGTTAACGCTATGAAAATTTACAGCTTCACAATCCTCTTAATGATTTAGTCAAATTTAGTTGCCCACATCATGAAATACGAGCATTTCATGAAATTCTCGAGCATTTCATGATGTGGGCAATTCTACGATATGGCCACGACACACATTAAAAAGTCCCGCTATTTCTAACTCCTTAAAAAGTGAACAGAGCTTTAAATTGTTGAATTATGAGCAGGCATTGAACGAAGCTAAGCCGATGTTTTTTGTTTTATTAAGTGTAAGCTCGTACACTTGACCTCAATCTGGCTCGACTGCTTGACCGGTGTGAATATTGAGCTTGCTCAGAAGATATATGTTCATTCTCACCTTGAAAAGATCTGGGTTATAATACTAAATCGAATACAGATGCAGGCACTTCCACATTTTGACCGCGCGCATTTCTTGTCAAAAGCGCTAAGTGTGTATAATAAAATTGTTACTGTTACTTAAATAAATTATCTTCGACTTTTTTTACCTGTGGTAGCTGAACGCCGGTTCCTAGTCAGCTATAGCTCGATCGAATTCACGTGTGACTCTTGCTGTTAACTATATGTAAAGCTATTAGTAGATGGCGCCACCGTGTTAAACAGTAAAAAAAACGCAATAAAAATTCTCAAAGTTGCTTTTCAATTTTTAAAATATTGCAATGGTTGTTATTTATTATATATTATGTGAACTAAACTGTACAGGGTTCACATAGTTTCTTTTTCTGCTTCCAGAATGACTGTTTGACTGAGCTCACCTAGTTTCTGATCGTCGGTTTCTCTTCAGCCATTGCTCGTTCGTGACGTGTGACTTTTAACTATTTGTTGAGCTTACCTATCGTGGCTGAGCGTGAGATCGTCGTCGTCGTCAGCCGAGGACAGCGAGCGCGTGGGCGAGGGCGACCGCGAGGGCGAGAGGCGCAGCGGCGGCGGGAGCAGGCGCGGCGGCGGCGTGGGCGGCGCCGACTCCGAGCTCTCCGACGAACAGCCCGGCGCGTACTTCATGTCGCCTGTAGAACATACCGCATTATTAATAATAATAATTAAATTTACCCTGAACTAAAGAAGTTTCCCCATTGAAATTAACAAAATTGATAAACAGCCCTCTACGTGTTGGCCTCCCTACGCACGAGTATCAAAGGACCGGGACACATTTGTCTTGAGATAAAGCATGTCAAATATAATAATAATAACAATATATTTTTCTCCCTTTAGCGAAACTGTTTGACCCCTGCATGTTGTCGGTGTGTGACTTACCGAGCGAGGTGCTGGACGGTATAGCCGGCAGAGGGCGCGCGGGCGACGTTCCAGATTCCTCGCATAGACGTTCTCCCTACAAATTCCACCAGTCGTCGGTTTGAGTCCTGTATCAGTCAGTGCGACGATTCCTCTACGACGACGATTTGCGGAAAGTGGCTGGTGCAGCCGATGATCGGGCTAAATGGCGTGCCTTGGGAGAGGCCTACGTCCAGCAGTGGACTGCCACAGACTGATGATAATGATGATCAATCGGTGCGTGTCTTACCCAGCGAGGTGCTGGATGGGATGGCCGGCAGCGGGCGCGCGGGCGGGCAAAACTCCTCATTCCTCGCATAGACGCTCGCTCTCCCTACAAATTCCACCAGTCGGTTTGACCCCTGTAGCTTGTTGCGACCACGGGCCGGAAGGCGTAGTGTTGAACGGCTTCCCACAAGGTGGACAGAAACTTGGTGAAAGTTGCTGGGCGCCGCCGGTGGATGCAACCTTTCATGTTGGAAACCTACGAGGGAGGCCTATGTTCAGCAGTAGACGTCTTCCGGCTGAGATGATGATGATGATTTTGAAGTCGGTGAGTGTTTTACCAAGCGAGGTGCTGGACGGGATGGCCGGCAGAGGGCGCGCGGGCGGGCGGGCGAGGCTTTCGGCGCGCGGCGGCGGCGGCGGCGGCGCCTCCTCGCGCGGCTCAGGCTCGTCCACCGTCGCGTAAATATCCTCCGCGGTCGACCCATCCTGCACACAAATATGCACATTTATATTCATCTAAAAGTTAAGAACTCAACTGCCCTGGCAAAATTTATAGCCAGTGTCATGCGGGCTGGTGTAAGGATTCTAACAATACCACACACATCCAAATTTGTTCAGAAATTTAGAAGTTATCGTGGAATAAAGAAACTTACTTACAAACATACACATACAACAGGGTCGCGGGTTCGAATCCCACCCAGGTTTATGTAATGAGCACTTGTGTTTGCCTTGTTTTGTTTATCTATACAAGTATGTATTTATCTATTTAAGTAATATATCAACAGTCTGATATCCATGGCACAAGTTCTTCTTAGTTTAGGATCAGATGGCCGTGGGTATATTTTTTTTTACCTTTAGTCATTCCAAATGAGTGTAATCACCCTAAAAATGTAATGACGAACCTAAAAGATGTAACATCCTAAAGTAAATAAACGATTCAACCATTTATTAAGCCATCAATGGTGTAACATTTTAAACTCTTGCGATTTTTACACATTTTAAAACTGGTTTAACGGTAAATTTAAGGTAAAACAAATAAAATTACAATGGTATGTTCAATGGTATTGTTACGGTCTAGCAGTAGCAGCTAGCGCCATCTATCCACAGAGCCGGGAACTATCAAGATATCTCAAGACGCTCGAGAGCTGTGTACGTAATACGTCTATTCGATACTAGATGGCGAATGTATTCCAGAATTTTCGTCGTAGTGTAGGACTGCATTGGTAGTTTCTGGAAGATTCTAGACCCGATTTCGGCGCATATATAAGGCGGCCGGCTCTGCGCAAGTTCAGTTCAGTTTCGAGTGAGCTATCGGAGTGAAAACTTCAAAGCGATCAAGAGCGAAGAAACCTGCGACTTAAGCGATACCTACGGATTACGAGTGACTGTGCGAATTGGAATTTAGTGTGATTTGCCCTGGAACCAGTTGTTCATCGTCGAATAAATCGTCGAATAAATCCTCGAATTACGTCATTGGTGTTTTAATCCAAATTACGAACCCTTGGCCGTAACAGTATGTTTGTAAAATGTTACCCAGTTGGGATCTAGCCGCCTGGCGCCTTCGATGATGGCTTGATAGGAGAAGCGCAGCTGGTCGGGCGTCTGGATCAGGCCCATGCGGTCGCGACGCATCTGCAGCAGCACCTCCTGGACGTTCAAGTTTTCCAGACCCTCGTTCTCGATCTGCGCGAAACAAACACAAGTCAGGAAACAGTCGGCCAAAACTAACTTCATCATCAACAGCTCATATACGTCCCCCATTGAGTGGCTCGAGCCTACCCTGAATTAGGGCGATTAGGCCTTAGTCGACCACGCTGGCTCCGCGCGGGTTGGTCGACTTCACACACATTTCTTCGCAGGAGTGTGCAGGTTTCATCACGATGTTTTCTTTCACCGTAAGAACGTCGAATAAACGTACATATGAATTCGAAATTTAAAAACACATTGGTACGTGATGGGGATCGAACCCGCGTCTCCCGAACGGGAGGCAGCAGTCCTAGCCACTAGACAACCGACGCTCTGAAACTAACTAATAATATGATACTATCGGGAATAATATATTTTCTCGTGGTTTATGTTAATTCGATAGATTTATGTTTGTGATAATGCTCACAATGACGAGACTGAGAAAATTGGTGCGGTTGATGCCGGCGTTTCATGGCATCTTTCAAAAATCCACACAAAGGCAGACGGACACCAAATTGGTGGGCTGCTCTTGTCAATACGCCACAGGCTCCTAAACGGGAAGCTTCTTAGAGGCACTTACAATGACGAGGCAGGAGTCGGCGAGGTCCCAGCGCAGCAGTGCACCACTAATGGGCTCTTCTCCAAGATCCTAAATAGGTGGAATAAATCGAAACAAACACAAAGACGATGGAATACTGCTTTATTAATAAATTAAAATTGGCACATAACAAACATTATTTATAGCTCATAGAAAGTATAACTAAAATACTCGTAATAGTACATTACTGCCACGGCCGCAAAATTAGTTATTGTTGGACGAGGGCACGTTTAAATCGACGTCTCCTGCTCAGAAATGTTTGGAACAAATGTTTCGGTTCGACAAAGAAGCGCTGCGTTCCGAGACGCGCTGAAATCGATTAAAGCCCAAGACACACAGAGCCGTGCCGGGAGCGGCGCGTTACCGTGCCGAAGGCGGGATGATTTGTATTGTTCGAATTTCTATGAACCCTGCCACACTGAAAAATATCCGTGGCGGCACCGGAGGCGTGCCGGGGCCGTGCCAATCGCCATGACAAACAGAGCGCGGGACGCCGCTGGCATCCCGCTGGCAAACCGCTGGCAACACGGCGTGGGAGTTATATTCTATGGTAGTCTATGGTAACCTGTCACACAGAGCGGTAGCGACGCGACGAGGATTTGACGTGCTGTCACCGGGGCCGGGACTTGTGTTTATTTACAGATTTTATACGCGTATTTAACGATGAATACTGAAAAATTAATATTACTTGTCCAACCACATCCCTGCCTATACAATACTAGAGACAGTGATTCAAGAATAGTTTAAGAAAGGAGATTTTGTGGGAAGAAATATCGAAGGAATTAAACCAAAGTCGGAAAAGCTCTTTTTAATTACCTATTAAGTAATTTACAAATATCTCTCTTATTTCTATGGCCGCATTAGATTGCTCTTTGATTTGTGCGATTAATCGATAGTAGGGCATGTGACTGGTAACTATCTTGATTTTCAACTTCCATTTCCATATTTCCATGAAGATAGGTCACCGCAAAACCGCGCGGACCACGGCCGTCCTTCTCTGTGTGACACCCCCCGGACCGGATTCGGTTCCCGCAATCCCGGCTTCGCCACGGCACGGAAACGCACCGCTCGCGGCACGGCTCTGTGTGTCTTGGGCTTTAAACACCCGTAATCGCGTTCCGAATTTATGTCAGCAGGCAAAACTCATAAGTTTTTTTGCTTTTGTGATCGCTGACAGCGCTGAAAGCCTGATTCGGAATGCGCACATAGAGAGACTCCGAAGAGGAGTTCATCGCAAATGCAAAAAATTTCATAGACAATTTGTGTAGAGGAACCATAGACAAACATGCATTATTTTTTTTTGTTTTGTGTATTGTGCACAGCAAAACATAGCAGGAGACACGCCTTAAGAGTTTGCTGTATTGAAATTTCTAGACGAAAGTTACTTTGCTGGCCTAAGCTGTTTGAGGGCACATTGCTGGCCGCTGTTTTGTATGGGGCAATGTTTCGCCCACAGAACAGTAAAATGTTCTGTGGTTTCGCCCAAAAATGAGTTACTTCGCGTATTGTTTTTTGGCAGAAATGATCACATTTTCGAGCGTGTCGGGGAAAAAACCTTTACATAAATAATGTATTTATTGAAATATTTATATAATAAATCAATAAGAATTACAGAAAAATAATAAAATGTAACGCTTTTAAATGTGTTAATGAAATAACGCAAAATATCGGGTGGTAACTCAGCCGTTAACACTTTTCCCAGGGTATAGTTGGGCTGGTAACCTTGATGGGCGTCGAGGTCGTCACTGAAGACCATTGCGCGGATGACCTGGACCACTGCTGAGTCTCATAAACGTAGGTGCCTTCTGAAATATGGATGGTCTATTTAAGTCTAAAATCGGTAAACAATGCGTACAAGTCCGCGCCCGCTGTATTATTACTTTGGTGGAAATTGCAATTAGGTCCGTTAAGAAAAAAAGTAAACAATGCCTTTTATGATGAAAATATATTCGGTGCTTTTTGTATTTTTAAATGATAAATTAGTTAGACTATTCTATGAACTAATTACAATATTTATTAATTAAAATTGTACGAGCCGTCAAGATCCTTAGATTGGGGTTGTTTGTTGATCTAGTAGGTTCTAAGACTGTTAGATATTGTTGCTAGCAAGTAGTAAAGCTATTTATTGTCGTAGAGCGCCGCACACATTTTTGTGTCTTTTTCGGCATACTCTTATGTTCTAAATTCAAATTTTAATAATTTGCAATTTGAGTAGGCTGTATGCTCGCCTGCGGCTCAGTCTTCAAACGTAGGGTACGTCCAGCAATAACAAATTTTGCGGCCGAGGCAGTAATTTACTATTATTGTATTGTCACTAGTAGTAGTCGACCAACCCGCACTGGGCCAGCGTGGTCGACTAAGGCCTAATTACTCTAAATCAGGGTAGGTTCGAGCCCCTCGGTGGGGACGTATATGAGCTGTTAATGATGTATTGTCACTAGAACTGGAGAAGCAAAGTTTCAAAGCCGAGTCGAAATCTGAGAGGAAGTCGTTTAAAATTCAGTTGCAAGATTTAACGCGTACAAACAATGCAAGTTAAATAAAAGCTTGTTAAATTATTATAGCTGGTTCGCTTGAAGCTAATAAAAGCGTATTAAAACAGACAATGGAATGCAATGCAATGCATTTCGTGGTGACGGGTAGCGAAAACCCTTTGATAAATTTTCCAGTCCCCACAAATCTGTATCGAGCCGGCTTCCAGGCACAACAGGCGTCGCACAGTCATATCGCTCAATACAAATCACGTCATATCGCTCCATACAAATCACAACAAATAATTATTATTTCAATTTTCCATACGAATCAACTCCTGATTTATCAGAAGTTCCAGCGCCGCCGCAGCCGGCGGGAACGATCAAGCTTTACAAAATAGCCGTGTATCATTATACAAATTGAAAATAATTTTATATTTGAATGCTCCCAAATCCCGACGCATCTGTCAATACTATAGGAATACCTGTACTTTAAATAGGTATACCTAATTTAATGTAAATAGGAAATGGTTCAAAAGATTTGGATAAAATAGGGAATATGCATAAAAAAAATATGCATAAACTTGAAATATTTCGATTAATGAATTTAAAAAAAATGCGCATATTCCCTATTGTGTACTTTGGTACACTTTCACTTTCTAAGTTTACTTCATGTTAGTTGAGATAAGGTATCATCTCTAAGGAAACAATTAAACAGCAAAAAAGACGCTTATCTATGTTCTAACAGCATCTCTTATCAAAATTAACGATACTGACATCTAACACGGCTAAGTCGCCCAGGTATTTTTTTTTTAATTGAATTACTACTGGGTCTAAGTTAATCGTTAATATAAAGCTTAATTGCTAGTTTAAAGCGCACAGTCAACTAAGTTTAAGTAACGGCGGCGAGGCGCGCCGCACAGTGGACCCAAATTAATAATAAATTGACATAGGAAAGGGTTGAGGAAAATCGACCTAATTTATTTTGTGATAGGTAATGACATTCCTGACAGTTTAATTTTGTTTTGTGTAATTTGTTGTAAAGTCGATAGTTTTAGAGAAAAACTTTTTTTTTTTAATATGGAGCAATATACATTTTATTTTTTATCTTGAGATGTATAAAATGTAATGCGTGTGGCTTGAATATAGTATAGCCCCTATCATTCGCTACAAAGACAATAAAAATCACCTACAACCACCTGCGACCCCGCAAGTCGGTTTTCCTCAACCTTTTCCTATGTCAACGTATTATTAATTGGGGTCCACTGTGCGGCGCCCCTTTTTTATTTTGTGCATAAGTGCATGCATCCCTACCGAAATCCAGGCATCTATACGATATCTAAACAATAGTTATTAGTTAAGTGAAAATAAAAATATACTATATAATTATAATATACATTCGATTATATAGGTAAGACATTATTAGATACTACACGTAACAGTAAATCAATATTACAAAAAAGTACTCACCATAAAAAAGGAAGTAACTTTTACATACACACACTAATTAGGAACAAATTGATGTTCAAATTCAATGTGATTTGGATATTAAAGTTTTTTTATTCGTGGTATCTATCTATCCTATACCATAATAGGAAGCTTAAGATAAATTGAAGACGCTGGCAATGACGAGACAGGTCTCGCGGAGATTTCACGTCCATTCAAAAGATTTCCAATAGGAAGCTTTTGCAAGACAGAGTTATTTAGGTCAACTTACAATGTCGACGCTGATGGTGCCGGAGCGGCCGATGCCGGCGCTGCAGTGCTCCACTTGGGGGCCCACGTCAATACGTCACAAGATCCTAAATATAAGACTTTCTTAAGACAAAATTATGTAAAAGCACTTACAATGACGAGGCAGGAGTCGACAAGGCAGAAGGTCCCGGGGCGGCCGATGCCAGCGCTGCAGTGCTCCACTTGGGGGCCCACGTCAATACGTCACAAGATCCTAAATAGAAAGCTTTCTTAAGACAAAATTATGTAAAAGCACTTACAATGACGAGGCAGGAGTCGACAAGGCAGAAGGTCCCGGGGCGGCCGATGCCAGCGCTGCAGTGCTCCACTTGGGGGCCCACGTCAATACGTCACAAGATCCTAAATAGAAAGCTTTCTTAAGACAAAATTATGTAAAAGCACTTACAATGACGAGGCAGGAGTCGACAAGGCAGAAGGTCCCGGGGCGGCCGATGCCAGCGCTGCAGTGCTCCACTTAGGGGCCCACGTCAATACGTCACAAGATCCTAAATAGAAAGCTTTCTTAAGACAAAATTATGTAAAAGCACTTACAATGACGAGGCAGGAGTCGACAAGGCAGAAGGTCCCGGGGCGGCCGATGCCAGCGCTGCAGTGCTCCACTTAGGGGCCCACGTCAATACGTCACAAGATTCTAAATAGAAAGCTTTCTTAAGACAAAATTATGTAAAAGCACTTACAATGACGAGGCAGGAGTCGACAAGGCAGAAGGTCCCGGGGCGGCCGATGCCAGCGCTGCAATGCTCCACTTGGGGGCCCACGTCAATACGTCACAAGATCCTAAATAGACAGCTTTCTTAAGACAAAATTATGTAAAAGCACTTACAATGACGAGGCAGGAGTCGACGAGGCAGAAGGTCCCGGAGCGGCCGATGCCGGCGCTGCAGTGCACCACTGGGGGCCCCACAGTGGGGTCCAAGGCCCCGGACGCGCGCACACGGTTCAGGAACTCTAGGAACGCCACCGGAGACGACGGCACTCCGAAGTCCGGCCATGTCGTGTAGTGGAACTGCTTCACCTCTCGACTGTCGTTGCTCTCCGTGTCCGTCACTCTAAAATGTGATAGTTTTTTAAGTCAGACGGAATAATGTACTGTAGCATCGGGCCTCGTTGGTCCGAGTGCTATGTAGTTTGATACTGGCGATAGTATTCTTTTTGCAATATGTTCGTTCTCTTTTTAACTATTCAGTTTAGAAAGAGAACGATAGAAACTTCAGACGGGCTGGGGCCGTGGAAGTTTGACGTTCTCACTCTCCGACCGCCGCCGTCGTGGCAGGTTGTTTTTAGTGGGCCTAGCCCACGGGCGAGCCCTGCCCGGGGCAGTGGGCTTTGTAAAAGCAAATAACTAAGGAGTTTATAAAAATTGTTAAAATGTGCTATAGATCTCCGCTGTTTTTCAAATAACGTGAATAGAATGTTATGATGTAATGAAGAATAAAACAAATGAAGAGGAGAATATATTAAAAGAAGCTGTTGTTGCTGCTGCTGGCTAGTGAGCCAGAAGCTGCTTTGGAGATTATGCCGTAGTTTCTTCACTGAGCAATGTCTGGAGAAAGAAGAGATGGACTGCAACAGTTCACCCCGACGAGAGGGCTTGGCACCCCGTCTGGATGATGGATGATGGATGATGATGATGATGTGTCGTGTGATGGAGCTCGTCGAGAGGGAGGAGTATTCCCAGCGAGTACCCCGCAGAGTATTTTTATTGATTTATTGAGTATAAACGCACGGACGAGGTGGCCGGGAGGCGATTGGTGACATCGTCAGCAGGGTCGCAGACATAAAGAGGAAAGTTCCAAGTTATTTTGCTTTTATCCCAGCTAATATTTTATTTATAATTTTCCATTGTCAGTTTCAAAAATGGCAGATATTTTCTTTGTTTAATTCTTGACAGTTCAACTATTTGAATGTTTAGTCTGTTATAAATACTTCTTGGAGTAAAATGGCGATCCGTTTCGTCAAAGATAAAGTGTCATGTCTTGGTCTGTCACTTTTGTAAACAGATGTTTACGTATTTATTTTTATTTATATTTTATTGAATTCCCTTTTATTGTATTGAGGTAGGTAATTTCTTTTGGGGTTATGCTTAGGTGACCTGCATAATACAAAATAAAACATAAATGCATTATTGTCACTAGTTTTTACGAATTGTTTGTATGTTTTTCTAAGTGGTTTGGTAGATGAGGTAGTTGAGGTTTCGTATACGATGGTTAGGTTGAGATTGTTTGCGCTGTTAGTTGGCTGATTAGGCACAGTTGATACACCTGCTTTAAGAGACATAGGAGCTTTGTAGGGTGGTCTGTTTAGGATCACACGTATTCTATCTGTCCTTTTCTAGGTTAGTAAAAGGTTGAGATTTCTATGAGTTATGATGAGGTATGGAGTTAGGATATGGGAAGAAGTGATAGGTAATTTTTTTCAATTCATTATATATACCAATCCAAGTTGTTGTCATTTTCAAATCCACATATTTAATAATTTGAATATGATATTGTATCTTGTAAGAAGGCATTAATGTAATGTACTTGTATCTTAGTCTAAATAATTATTTTTCTTCCTAATCGCTAGTTATCTTGATATTGTTGTTACTATATTGTTTTTTTTCTATGTATTAATCCAATTATTTGTTTCATGTGCGGGCTGATAAAACTTTTATATTTAAACAACCATTAATATTTTCTTCTACACCTCCTTACTGACGCGAGATGTACTTCAGGACATCAGTGATGCCTGAATGAAAAGAAAATAATTTTTCATATTAAAAAACAACATTTATATCTTAGCTCTTCTGATTGTTTTTTCTATATGTTAACTTCTCTTTCTTTGGAAACATAGCTTCAATTTTAACACCTTAACTTCTTTTTCTATTTAGCTTTTAAATTAAATATAATTTAACTCTTGAGATTCTTGAGTATTGTGATTGGTGTTAACATTGTTTTGATTATCTTGATTTAATTTTTTTATCGTTAACTTAAATGTTTTAAATTTCATTTTAAGTTTTGCATGCTATGTCTTTGAAGAATTTTATAGATTCAGGTTAGGGTTTGCATTTTGTAATTGAGGTAGCTGTTAGCTTTGGTTTAGGATGGTAAGATATGGGTCCTGTTTTAAGTATTTTTGGAGAGGTTTTTTATTTAGAAAAATTATTAGAAAATATTTTTCTGGTAATTAGACTTTAGCTAAGTCCAGGATCTAAGTCTTCCATTGTTTTTTTTTTTATTAGATTTTTATTAAGTGAATTTTTCCCTCTCTTAGGTAGGTAGTTAGTTACTAGTAGATTGTAACTAGCAAAAAAATTTTTTGGGTCTTCAACCAAAAAAAAATTTTTTCAGGGGAGACCGGGGGTAGTTGTAGCATCGGGCCTCGTTGGTCCGAGTGCTATGTAGTTTGATACTGGCGATAGTATTATTTTTGCAATATGTTCGTTCTCTTTTTAACTATTCAGTTTAGAAAGAGAACGATAGAAACTTCAGACGGGCTGGGGCCGTGGAAGTTTGACGTACACATCTGCCGTCCGCCGTCGAGTGCGGACCATAGTATTATTTCTAGTGCTAAAGTTATAAACAGTGCGTTTAAGTTATAAATAAAGTATCGTGTTATAAAAGTGTCTTTTATATTTAAAGTAGCGAGTTGTAGCCAAGGAGGCTACAGCCGTTACAGTACCTATACCTATATATGGCAAACGTGCTGACGACGTTTGAACGCTCGAGTTCACTACGGCCATAAGTTATCATTTTTCTGGACAGGATGCAAATTGCCACCCATGTTTTTTTTTTGTTCACCAAAAAAAATGTTATAACCAATCAAAAGATTTCTGAAGCGCACGGTCGTTCTCAAGTTGTCTAGATACTTATATACCTATATATATACATATTATACACATCAAAAAAAGTTTGCGATCACTTTGAAAAATCGAAATCTTTAAAATTCCTGTTACAAATACATTATGATTAATTACTCAATTAATGTTAATAAAAAAAATAGTTTTAATTTTTAAATTCAAACAGGGTATTTCTATTTATAGAAAACACACAAGTTGGAATATTTCTTGATAAAATTAAATTTAAAAAATATATATTAGCTTATGCTAGTGATCACAAACTGTTTTTGATGTGTGTATGTCTACCTGCACTAATGACTTTATTTTTATTATTATTAGCCTGAAGTGTCCCACTGTAGGGCAAAGGCCTCCCTCGCTTCCTTCCACTTATCCCGATCCTGGGCCAAACTTTCCCACTCGCCACAGTAGGCAGCGAGTTCGTCTCGCCACCTCTTGCGGGGCCGACCACGACATCTTGCTGCGTTCTGGGGCACCCAACTGTTGTTCTTTTTAGCCCACCGTTCGTTAGGCATTCGGGTGACGTGGCCAGCCCAGTCCCATTTTAAGTGGGCGGCCTTCTGAGCTACATCAATTAGTTTTGTCTGGGAGCGCAGCGTCGTGTTTCGAACTCGGTCGCTTAGCCTTACACCAAGTATGCTGCGCTCCATGTTTCGCTGGCACACCTGGAGTTTGGTCTTTTGGATGTCAGTCAAAGCCCAAGTCTGCGCGCCGTACGTAAGGATGGGTAAGATGCACATATCCATGAGTTTTCTCTTCAATGTTAGCGGCAATTTACCCTTAACAAGATCTTTCATGGCCCAGTAGCTCTTCCAGGCATTTTCAGTTCGTCTTTCGACTTCCTTGTCTTGTCTGGTCTGGAAAGAGACTACTTGGCCAAGGTAAAGGTACTCACGGACATATGCTATTCTTTCCCCATCTAAGTCCACGATTTTCTCGGCGCGATTTGTCATGAGCTTGGTCTTCGACATATTCATCCTCAAACCAACTTCAAGGCTCTCCCTGCTCAGCTCTTGTAACATTTGTTGTAGCTCAGTGACCGTCGATGAGAAGAGAACAATATCGTCCGCGAAGCGAAGATTAGTCAGTCTTGCTTCGCCAACGCTAATGCCTCTGTTTGCCCACGCCGGAGCCAGCTTTCGGAATATTTCCTCTAGAGTGGCGGTAAATAGTTTTGGGGACAGCGGATCGCCCTGTTTGACACCCTTTTGAATCGGAAATGATGGTCCAGGTATTTGCAAGTTGACAGCAGCGCTACTATTGTTGTATATGTTCCTCAGCAACTTTATGTAAGTTTGGGGTACATTTTGGTTTACTAGGGCTTGGTAAATAGAACTATGGGTAAGGCTGTCAAAAGCCTTAGAGTAATCAACAAAAGCTAGATACAGAGGGAGATTGAATTCATGATGTTTCTCAATTATCTGGTTTATGGCATGAAGATGGTCAGTTGTTGAAAGTCCTGGGCGAAAACCTGCTTGCTCTGGAGGCTGTTCTCTATCGAGCAGACAATAACTTTTATAAAAGCCTTATACAGGTGAGAAACAAGACTTATTGGTCTGTAATTACCGATATCTGATCTTTCGCCTTTTTTGTGGAGAAGTTTAATCTCCGCATGGCAGAATTTTTCGGGTAGCTTTCCTGTATGCAGAATTGAGTTAAATAATTTTGTTATGTGTGGGATTAATACTGGTTCTCCGACTCTGAGAGATTCTGTTGAAATGCAATCATGTCCGGGGCTCTTATTATACTTCATCTGCCTAATAGCAGATTGAACTTCAAGTTCAGTAATAGGTGGAATGTCTCCCGAACATGAGTATTCAGTTCCAGACTGTGGCGTAACTGATGATGGATCCGAGTAAAGTTCTTTATAAAACGTGGTACAAATTTCTAAAATCTTATCTCTGTCTCTATGCTTAACCCCTTCCCTGTCCTTCATGCATGTTATCCAAGATTTGCCTTTTGTGATACCCTTTCTTGCTATTTTCATAGAAGTGTTTTTTTCTAATGCAACTTGAACAATTTTTGTATTGTATGCTCGAATATCTCTACGTATACTTCTTTTAACTTCCCTGTCCAGTTCTCTGTATTGTATGCTATTTATATTATCTCTCAATGCTTGTCTATTGTCAATCAATTGTATAGTTTCTGATGTTAGCTTCTTTAATTTATTTTTATCTGTTTTTTTTTTTGCTGGCTGTTGTTATACTTTTAACTATTTTGCTAAACTCATGTTCTACATCCACAGAATCTAGCTCTGTTCTTTCCAATAAGCTAAAAGTATTAGTGAGTTCCAGGTTGAAACTATCTACGTTTGCGATTAACGTGTTTTTATTTATGTTTTTTTTTCCTGTTGAAACATTGATGCCGGAGAATTTTAGTTTTAAATACCAAGGTACTACGAAGAGGCCTATGATCTGAGTAAAATTTAATGTTATTAATTACATTAACGTTTTGTATAATTGTTCTGTCTGAAGCAAGAGCGTAGTCAATCTCGTTCTTTACGTTACCATTTGGCGAAATCCACGTCCATCGCCTTTGGGGTTTTTTAAAGAACATACTATTAGCCACGTTAAGATTTTGACCGAAGGCAAACTGGAGGAGACGCGTGCCTCGCTCATTACGTTCTCCGAGACCATAAGGTCCCAGGATCTGCTCGTTATCTGAGTTTTGCCTTTGACCCACTTTCGCATTAAAATCGCCAATTACTACCGTCCAAGTCCCGCGCTGTTCATCACAAGCTTTATCCAATGTATCGTAAAACTCCTCGATTTCGATATCGGCATGTGACGATGTGGGCGCATATACTTGAACAACAGTCAGGGTATGTTTCTCACTAATCCGGAATTTAAGTGCCGCGACTCTATCGGAGTACGCTACAAACTCTAGTATATTGTTAATCCACCGTTTAGATACCAAAAAGCCAACCCCCGACTGACCACCGCTTCTTCCGGAATAGAAGAAAACGTTGTTATTTCGCTCTAGTGTATCTTCGCCTTCTCGTCTGACTTCGGACAGACCAATAATATCCCAGTTCATGTTATCTAAAGCGTGTTCTAATTCAATTAATCTTTCTTCTGAGCTCAAAGTACGGATATTATAGGTTATTACGTTAAGCTTGTGTTCGGAATCCAATCGTATCGCGTTAGTCGTTTGACGGTGAGGGAATGACGCCCGGGGATTCTTCGCACCCCAATTGACTCCAGTGTCAGCAGGCATACCGTCGTAGCTGCTGGCACTGGTGCCGCCGGGCACTATATAGGGATATATCGCAAAATGGCTACATAGCTTATTTGGTAATTGTTCTGAGCTTGTTTGTGTTTTGTAAATGTACAGCCAAACGAAACTACATGAGCTCTTTGTAAAATCCTCCCACACTTTTTTTTTACTGAACAATGAAAAGCAGGACATTTAAAATTATATTTTAAATAAAGATAAGGTTTGAAATTTAATATTTAATAGATTAATAATAATACTCAGTAACAGTAAGTTTCAAAGTCACGGGCTTTCACAAACTAATATTGTAGCGAAAGTGTATTTAAAAGGCTTCCTTCTGCGAAGGGTATAGAACCAGATCTGAACTATGTTACGTAATGAAACTTTATGAAGAGAAACCTGTGTAATGATAAAGTTGTGCCGTTGGTAGGGAATTTTGCAATTTTATTTTGTTTTAAAAAATACTAGAGAAACAATATTTTAAAACGTCATGTTACAGAGTTATTTACAGGAAAAGTTTTAATTAAAAATAACAAATGAAATATCGCTCTTTCAACACACAGTGCGTGGATACATTAAGCGAGTAATTTTTGTATTCAGAAGAGAATAAAAAAATGCTTATTTGAAGTGAAATATCGAAACCATTTTCAACAAAGCCAGCTCAAAAGAATGGCAGCGTGTTGGCGAGCGCAAGGCCTTTATCCACCCTTCATAAAATAAAGTGGCGGTCGGCCAAGTATCTATCTATCTATCTAGCCCACACCCACCCACTGCTGAGTATAGGCCTCTTCTTTATTGCGCCATTTTACACGGCCCTGTGCAGTTCTCATCCAGTAATTCCCTTTCACTGTCACTATATCATCTGACCATCGGGCTGGTGGTCTGCCTACCGAGCGTTGTCCAAGTCTGGGCCGCCACTCTGTCACTGCTTTGGTTCACCTTCCGTCATCCTGCCGCGCTATGTGCCCCGCCCACACCCACTTAAGTTTAGTGATTCGTTTACCTACGTCCTCTACCTTGGTACGGTTTCGGATTTTAGTGTTCCGTACACGATCTTGAAGTATTATGCCGAGCATGGACAAGTATGCAAGGCAAAAATATTCGAACGCCTTTCGGAAATGGAATACTAACTCACTCACTAGTAAGGTAGGGTTTTCTCTCTATCGGAACAATCTGAAGCCGCATCGTGACGTGATGAAGTGTTAAGCTCTGGTTTCCAAGGCGAGGATAGCGGAGCGCCTTATAGTAGCAGTGAGATAGCTCTGAATAGCGTCATAATGGAGACCTTGTTAAAGTAGAAAGTATGGAAGTTTCCTAAAAAGCGTTCTATGACACCTTCAATTTTAATCCAAAACAATGTATATTTGGAAAAAATAATCGTCATGATTTACTATTTCGACAAGTATCACAAGAATATAGAATGATTATTTTAATTGTGAGACGGGTTCTATTCTTGGTTCAGAAACGCGTTGTCCTAAAATCTTTAATGCAGTTTAAATTATTTTTAAACTCAAAGTGAAGTCTTTTTTCAGTAAAATCTCCTATTCACAATATTTAAAGTAGTTTCCCTTCATGTGGCACAGTAGTGGGACAGCCTGCATATCGCATATATATAGTATATACCTATATACTAGCTGTCCGCCCGCGGCTACGCTCGCGTTATGTAAGATTTTCCCGTGGGAATAAGACTTTTCCCAGTGAAAAGGAGTTTACGACCTATTCTCAGACCTACCGAATATACACAAAAAAATCATAAAAATCAGTCAAGCCGTTTCGGAGGAGTTAGGTTACAAACACTGTGACACGAGTATTTTATAGATATAGATTGGCATAATAAAGTCACTTAGTGCATGTGTATTTAATTGTACAGTCAATTTCACTATTCAAAATATTCGCGCTGCGATTTATAATTCATTTAGTTTTTATTTATTTTTTGACGGCTCCGAAGCCCAGGCGGTAGTGTATCTGCCTCCGACGCACAGGGTCGCGGATTGGAATCCCACCCAGGGCAAACATTTGTGTGATGAGCACTTGTGTTTGCCTTGTGTCTGGTTGTTGTTTATTTATATAAGTATGTATTTATCTATTTATGTAGTGTATATCAGCTGTCTGGTACCCATAGCACAAGCTCTGCTTAGTTTGGGATCAAATGGCGGTGTATGCAAGTGTCCCATATTTATTTATTTATTTAGTTGTCGGCATGTTGTGAGGGACACATTTCGGGCTACGAGCATTTCGATATTTCAACGTTCTCCAAAACTACAAACAGCCGTACGTAGTCATAAATTATTTCTGTTACTATAACAAAGTTTTATTCGGTAATTTATTAAGAAGCAAGTTAACAAAAAAGTCTATTCTTGTTTCGGCTAAGTATGAACAAACCGAATCATCTATGTAATTTATATTTATTTTCTTTAAATGACAAATTATTATTTTTTGTACATTAACGTATGATAAGTTTTATGGCTTTAAAATTAAACTTTAAATTGTTTAAATAAATAATTTTATATTAATATGATTTGATCAATACGAAAAAAAGGGTGTTGATGTTACAATTAAAAAACAAACAAACATCGTAATAACAGAAAGAGACCTTAAACTTTCTTCATACAAAAATTATAAAATGATCAGATCGATGTCAATAAGGGAAAATAAATCAAAAACTAAACACCCGACAGCAATACATAAAAAAAAAATTTACGTCTGCCAGTTGCCGGCCATGTTTATTATTTTGTCGTTTCGTCATTCATAACGAATCAGAGAACACTTGGCCTGCCAAGACAAATTTAATGATACCGTAATAAATTATTTGAAATATATATATGAATGGATCCTTTTTCGCCGGGTTCCAAACTCGTCGGAGTCTTAACTTGTCCTATTCCAGGCTTCATTGATTTGGATTTGGAAAATCCAATGAAAAATGTATTGTCTTTTTTTTATTTCTATCTTATTTATTGCAACACTACTAGAGGCAACCAGATTAAAGCGATTTTTTCGTATGTGACGTAAAAATCCTTCATAATGTGTTTGAGGAATACACGCCCCCCGTGAAGCAATTACTACCGCCGACACACGCACAAATTCGATAGGCCATAATTAAATAATTAATTAATATAATAAATTAATTTAATAATTACTGTGAGCTGTAAACCTCGCGAGTCTGTATATCTTATTATATATATTTTTTTCACAAACATCCCCATCCCTTTGATTTTTTTTATATTATTTTATTTCATTGATTTTTTTTATTGGTTGAGCAATGTGACCTGTAGAGGAAAACAGCCTCAGCGGTAGAACTTGTAAGCTGGCAACGCCCATAACTACGTCATTTTTTAAATTTTCAAAAACTGACTCGACATCATTGAGCTATTATTACTACGTATAGAGAAGACACCGCCCCATCTCAAGCGTTCCGTTCAACTGTGGCCAGCTGGCCACAGTTCACTCAGTTGCTTACTAGCTCTTGAGCGCTTCAGTCTTGTTTGTTTTAAAGCGAAAAAACGTGAAAATCATCAAATATGCCCTCGGGTGTGTTATGATGTTGCACTAATAATTCTAGTAATACGGCGAAGTGCAAAGGAACAACTTTCCATCGGTGAAAAACTAGATAATCATTTTTAAACTTAATTCGAGCCAAATATTTAGCGGACGCCATGTTGCGTCATTTGTCATAGATGAAACAATTAAGATGTGACATTTGGTTGTGTAACAAGAGTAGATCATCATAATATCTTTTACAGTGGAAAATTATAATCTTACACATTATTTAGTAATAAAATTAGTAGTAAATCAAGAAAGATGATAATCAATTGTTTTTTTTTATTGATCGTTTTCATTGATTGATTGTTTGAACAAGTAGATATTATTTATTTATTTATTACGAGATATTTTGTAACATTGTATTAAATCAAGGTTTCCACGTCTGGGCCGTAAAGATAGGGAAAAATTGATAAAGTTCATCGAATATTGTTTGTTTCGCAGAGTAAATTCAGTACTTATAACTAAAATAAATATTATAATTAAATTTATTTGTCAGACATCTTTAAATGTTCCCACCCAATTGAATAGGCAGAATATAAACAAAGTGTCGCGTCTATGACGGTGACATCGCATCTATGACTTATTAGCCGGCCCCCGCGCGCCCCGCACTGCCGCGCTTGTTGCACAGATTTTGTAGGCAGCGTCTTTTCTAGTACGTAGTACATTATACTTCAATGCTCGACATAAAAGTTCGTTTAATTTATCGAACCCGCTCACAAAATTTCACGAGAATCGGTTGAGAAACGCAACCTATAGAGTGAAAGAAACAGACAGATGGACAAACAGAAAGACATACATAAGCAAAGGCGAAACTGAAACAGAGTCGCTTCGCTCACTCGGTCTATCAGTAGCTCGAGTGAACCACCACATGCCCCAATTACACGGAAAACCACTAACTGTTTCTACCTGTAGCTATGCCATAATGCGGAGTGCACAAATTGACGTAGCGTCGCATCAAGTGCAACTTGATCTTTGGCTTGAAGTGCCTTTATTCACGAACAACAGCACAAGTGGGCGAGCTTTTGGTCGGCCGCGGCCGTCGGACTTTTCTTGTAGAAAGAGAACAGTTTTGTATTCTAGTATTCAGAGCATTCTGGGTTCGAATCCGTTTTTTTTTAACACTTTAACCAAAAACCCTTTGCGGTGTGAATCACTTGATTGTCCAAAATGATGATTCCGTCATCTATGGTTGTAATCGTTACATGGCTATATAACTTTGACGCCTGCTTTTGTGAGGTCGAGCATCGTCTTTATTTAAAAATAAAACATTTAAAATTTCATTCTACTGCTAGAGGAAGAATAGATCTTCATCATTTCATTATTTTGAATGTTTTTTTTTATTTTTATTTTTTTTACTCTTCTGAGTATCCTTACACTGGCACAAATTGTCAGTCAACCCCATAATAAGAGCAACGACCCTTGTCTAAGGCAACGACCACAAGAAGCCTAAGCCTACGCAGCGGGTGCGTGCGAGGTCACCATATCTTAAAAAAAAATAGATATAGAAAGAAAGGAAAGAGCGTCGTTGGTGTAGTAGCTAGAGCCGCTGCCTTCCGTCTGGGAGACGCACACCATGTGCCAAAGTGTTTTTCAAATTACGACTTCATTTGTACGTGTATTCGACGCTCCTACGTTGAAGGGAAACATCGTGAGGAAACCTGTACACTCCTGCCAAGAAATTCAGATGTTGTGTGTGAAGTCGACCAACCCGTACTAGGCCAGCGTGGTCTGATCGCCGTAAATCAAGGTATGCAATTATTGAATTACTTTAGGCGAGAAACTGTTGACGGTCAATGCTGGCGGCTCAATAATTCTGACACCAAGGTTTGTGGGGTCAGTTGTCGAACTTACAACCCATACATTGAAGAAGATTAGAAGATCTACCTGAAGAGTCTAGTGATGTAATAGTTGTTATCTTCCTCGCCGATCTGCTCGACGATCAGGTTCAGCTCGGTCAGCTCCAGCTTGTGGTCCGGCCCGGTCTTCGGCGGCCAGTACCAGTGGCATTTGATCTCGTTCTTCTCTATGATCTGCAAACAAATATTTATCAGCACACGTAATAAGGGCTCATGGAGCGAACCGCCGATTTCAAGCGATCTACCTTTTTTTTAAATAAGGAATTAGTTGGACAGTGACACTTAGGCGGGAGCATTTAGCAATTCATAAATAATACTTTATGGCAGTAAAATTATTAATGTGCCAGTAAAATACTTCTTTCGATTTTAGTCACTCGTAAGTTTTCACTAGAGCCCAATCGACTTGAAAGTAAAATGATTGATTGGGAAGCAGAATAAATCATTGGGCAGAGCCGGTCCCGATTAGATTTTAGAAGAGCCGTTTTGAAAATATTTTATTCCTTGTTAAATTTCTTCTATGTGCTTGTTTTTAACTGGCTTATCTGTTGTTACCAGATAGGATAGATCAGTTCAATAATGAACGTTCAATTTGTGTACATAATAGCCTTCAACTAAACGGCTAAGTGCGGAGTCCCGCGGCCGGCGACCGGTCGTCTTTGTTCCACGGCTCCGTAGCCTAGTTGCTAGTACGCCTGCTTTCGAAGCACAGGGTCGCGGGTTCGAATCCCGCCCAGGGCAAACATTCGTGTGATGAGCACTTGTGTTTGCCTTGTGTCTGGATGTTGTTTATATTTATCTATGTATGTATGTATAGGTATATCAGCTGTCTGGTACCCATAGTATAAGTTCTGCTTAGTTTGGGATCAGATGGCCGTGTGTGAGATGTCCCACATATTTTTATTTTTTAATTATATTTTTTTGTTCTTCAATGACAGGGTAGTCGTCGTCGGCGCGACGACGTCGCGACACTGCATGAGTCAAAACATTATCGATATAAGTTAGGTAGATTTCGAAGTATAAAATAATCACAGTTCTAGTCGCCCGAAACATTTTTATTTATTAAATAATTAAGAATCAATCAAATAAAATAAAAACCAGTAATTTAGTCCAGCTAGGTCTAGTTTGAAAATGTTGAAAGTTTAGTTAGGGCCAATATAATTATTTTATAAATCTTATCATCGCATCATCAGGTATCAAAATAAAAACTTTCTTATTTAAAACTAAACAGATAACTTAAAACAATTTATACACGTTAAAATGTCATGAACCTAAACTTTGACATTTGAGATGCGGATGTGCCCATCTGGATATAATTATATGCACTTTATAATTAATGCAGTGTACATTCATGCAGTAACTTGCACGTATGCGCAGTCAGTTCGATTTGAAGCGGCTTCATTACGCCGTCGTCGCTGCGACCCACGCAGCGCTCGTGCAGCATTAATTTGTTCAACGAATACATAACATTTTATGTCAAAATGTTTCATTTCTGAATTCACTTGATCCACGAACTACCGAGTATTTAGCTCCATGCGGATATAATGGACTAATATTTCTCATCTTCAATTTTCTATTTAAATGAAGTCTGAATTTTACTTGGAGTGTTTTGTCATTAATATAAATTATTAAGTATAACTAGTGACTCTGTGAGCTGTAGACCTCGCGAGTCTGTATATCTCTTTATATTTATTTTTATTTTTTCTAATTAACATGGAATTTCTCCAGAAACATCCCCGACCCCTTGAAATTTTATTTATCTCAAATATTTTTTGTTTTTATTTTATTTTTTTATTCGTTTTTTTTTATTGGTTGAGAAATGTGACCTGTAGAGGAAAATAGCCTCAGCGGTAGACCTTGTAAGCTGGCAAACCCCCTAACTCCGTCATTAAAAAAAAATCCAAAAACTGACTCGACAAAAAAATCGATTAATTTAACGAACCTGCTCCCAAATTTTCACGAGAATCGGTTGAGAAACGCGACCTGTGGAGTGGAACAAACAGACAGATGGACAAACAGACATACAAAAGCAATTTTGGCCAAACTGAAACGGATAGTCAAAGTCAAAATTATTTATTTCCATAGGATGTTATTACATCACTTAGATCCGTCATTAAATTTTTTGGGTGAGTTCACTAACACAATGGCGGAATCTGTGGAGAAGAGCTCACCGAAGAAACTCCACCAAGACGCTTCGCTTGCTCGGTCAATAAGGTAGGTGTGCTGGAATTACTTTATATTGCTAACTACGGAAATCCAACATGGGATAGCTAAATTATATAGAAATCAAGTAAAAAGTTACATATTTTTATTAAATAACTTTTACTACTTCTATTTTCTCTCTTCAAGATCAAGGTAGATTAAAAATAAAATATTACTAACACTTGCACTCCAGCGTGCCACTAGAACCTGAAGTTTGCACGGTAACTTCTTAAATTGCAAGACATACTAACGCGCTCTAACTTATCTTGCTTTTTAAATCAGGGTACATTCCCATATGGCAAAGAATGAAGAAAACTTGTGTGTTAGAATATAAAGTTTCATATAATCTGACCCACTTTTTAAATAACTTATAGATCGGTTTAGATTTAAGTTGACATACTTGGTTCGTGGTAATACAAGAGTATCCGCCTCCCATATACTAAAAGTACCTTAAACTTTAATGTTTATGAAAACGTTATTTTTTTATTTAAACTATGTGCATTATATTAAACATTACACGGATTAAAGATTGTGCGGATAATAGTTATGCGACATTGAAAATACTATAATTTATGCCTAAACAAGATGGCCACCTTAATCAAAATGGCGGCGATGGCATTGGCATAAAAGACTAATCTCTCTCTTTACGTACGAGTACACACTGAACGGCATTTACATTCTGGATCACACGATGTCTTTATCTTGATAAATAGATCTATAAGAAGGGAGATAGACTTACCTTATTCAGCATGAGGATGGCTCGGCTGTCCTGCTCCCACACCATCAGCCAGAAGTGTCCGACGGTGAACGCGAGCGGCCCCTGCGTCAGAATGTACTTGCGGTTGGCGCGCTCCAACTGCCACAAACAATATACCATTAGCTAGTGTTAATAAAACATGTTCCTTATTATAAGCAATGTAAGTAAGTAGGTAATAAATAAACGATTAAACTATTATCCTGGCGATTATATAGTTACTGGCTTAAATATAAATATTATCGTATAAATTATGTGACAAGAGACTTGGGTTTAGATTGACAATGGCCTTGCATCCCGTAATACTTAGAGCCTTAACATTAGATGCATGCGGAAACTCAAAGAACGGCGTGACTTCGTTAAGGTGTGTACGAGTATATACCGAATCTTGACTCATTATTTTATGTGCCTATAAGCTAACTTAGGTCTGCTAACCCCTTTAGAGATACAAGCGCGATCAAGATTGAACCTTTATGGATCACGTAACTTTTTTGATGCGCGTTGCCTATTTGCCCAGATCTTTCCAGAAATAGCACTTAAAATGGCTGCCAACCGACAAAATGGCGGTATATTCTGCGTACGCATTTCTAATTGCCCAGAAATTTTCAGAAATAGCGCTCAAATGGCTGCCAATCGACAAAATGACAATATATTCTGAACACGTATGCAAAGGATTCTATAAAATGGAGGCTGTGCCGCAAAATGGCTACCAAGTAATTTGCACGATTAAGAAATAATACAGATAAAGCACAACGGTACATAATTATCATAGTTCCTAATTAAACCGAGACACAATATAATAAAAATTCACGAAATCATAAGACACGATATTTTAAATTCTGAAATAAAATACAACAATCGCATAGCAACGAACGACCACTAGCTGTCACGATAATAATACTCGTAACCACTTGCTCTCGAAACTACCGTCCATATATCACAGAATGTTCCCATATATTACATACATAATAAAAAAACCTGGAAACTTATTTAATTTCGATAACATAAATAATAAAGTAATATTTAAAAAAAGTAAATATTACCTTTAAAGCTCGACGCGAAGCACAAAGTTATATTCAAGTTTAAATCGGTTTCGGGTCCCATCGGCGATTAGACGCCCACTCCTCCTCCCTTAAGCACCCTTAAGCACGCGACTTAAATAAATACTGCAACTCCTTAATCTTTTTAAAACAAACGAAGGATAAGGTAAAAAAAGAAACAATATAATTATTGGGAATGTACAGTAATTTATTCAAGCCGGATGCTTACAAAACGTGTGAAGGCGCCACCAGCTAAGGCCAGTGGTGGGCCGGAAGGCGGAGGGCTGAAGGCGTGGGCGGCTGGTCGCCGCTAGGGCCGAAGTTCGACTGCGACTTCACGCGAACTTTCCAGATGCAGCTGGTCTCACAGCGCAAAACTACATAGCATATAACAATAAGACGCCCCACCTAACCATACCATAAGCCTCCTCACCTGTTCTAACCATAAATACTTAATTTGAAGACGACAAATCAATAAGCATATTTATGGATGAAATGAAATGAATACTTTATTAATTTTTGGATGTTACATATCTTAGTCTCGTCATTACATTTTTTGGGTGAGTTTAGTACGCGATGTGCGGACTCTGTGGAAAAGAACTCACCAAAGAAACTCCACATGCGTCGCATCTTTTGTGTTTCTTTTTTTGTCAAATAACAATAAAGTCATTTACAAAATTCATGCATGTTGAAATAGCCTGTCATTAGATATCTCCTCTAAGTAGTCAGATATTCTATAATAAGCTGTTTTATACAATTTTTGCTTAACAATACCTTGGAACTTATCTAAAGGTAATTTTTTTAAATGGTAGGGACCTTATTGTAAATGCGTATACAATTGCCTTTATAAGAATGTGTTATTCTACACGGTCGGCTAAGACGTAAAGCTAATTTCATTTGGCATTTAGTCATTACACGATCTAGTCCTTTTACTCATTAGGTACACCGATTTGAAACGATAGAAAATCACCGTTCTTTTTAAAATTATTGATATTTCTTTTTACATACACAAGATTGTCATAAGAAGAAACAAATGTCAGAATATTTATCTATTTAAACTTTTCCCTCAGTGACACTCTAGGCACTAATTTATAAATTGCACGAACAGCCTGTTTCTGTAGCGTATAATACTATTGCATTATTACTACTTGCATTTGCAGCGTGACCCCACACATAAAATACCAAATCTAATTTTTTTAACTGCGAACGCTGCTGAACTCAGTCAGATTGTAACTGTTAACAACTTATAATATTAATAATAATAAATCATTTATTTCAGGCAATATTTACATAAAGGTCTTAAATATGTAAACAGAGGCCCATATAATAAATACCTTAAAACGAACATACATATTTATAAAAACTATAACTAGGTAACAGGTGATGTCAGCGAAGTGTAGCGCGTGCAGCGCGTATAATATAGTACGTTTGTTGTACGTCCCCTCTGAGGGGTACGTTCGGGCGATTAAGCCTTAATCGACCACACTAGCTCAGTGCGGTTCAATAGATTAAAGACGCCATCTGGGCAAACAACTTACGTAAGGAATCTAGCTCCACCACTATTTTGATTTAGTTTTACTCCTTAGTGTCGCACTTTCGCATTTATTGAGCTGTTCAAAGGATATAAGAAGATATATTCTGCATTAAAACTATTCATATTCCATAAGATCAAAAATATTAATAGTATATAATATACCCTTTATTTCTTCATAAAGCGACGAGAAGAGGCTTATGTCTGAAAGCGCTATAACAATGTTTCAATTAACTAAAATACGTAATAACGCTTCAAGAGAATGCACTTAAACTTGTAAGCCCATTTTCTCTTGAAGCTAAAAAGCTTAAAACATTAAAGTACGCCGCAGCTAACAAGACTTTGCACAACTCCAGCAATTCGCAGCGTGTAGGTGCGCTAAATATTTATCAGAGGTAGGTGCTAAAACTCTTGTACTATATTTTTAGTAATTAATAATATATTCTGCATAAACAAAAAAAAGGTCACCCGGGCAGCTAATATTGATTTCATGGGTGTTTCCTAATATTAAATATCTTAGGGCTTTTATCGATTTTGAATTAGTGTTTCTTTTATCAAATGCCTCGAAGTTAAAAGCCTTAAAGGTGTGACAGTCGGTAGTTACCGCTTAAATAATAGAGGCACTAAATGCTACTTCTTTATGCGTTTACGACTTGCACATTAGGTCAGGCAATTGCTGCATACTGTGTATTCGACCCTTTTACTAGCCCAGTTGCGAAGACTAATGTGTTATTGAAACTATGAATAACGAACAGTGAAACAACTTTCACCCTTGGTACTAGTGAGCTATGACGTCGAAAAATGGTTATGTGAAGTCTTATTTACAATAACTTAAGACACACACACATCTAAACTACTTGAAGCTAATACTTTGTAAACACAAAGTCTAATAAAATGATGGAACCGCCATAAGCGCGTCATTGCAAACATTAACTTCGCTCTAATCTAGAAGACTTGAAAATATTCGCAAACGGCGCACACATAATAAAAAAAATAAAAATAAAAATTATCCACATTAACAGTTAAACAACGAATCTAACAAAAACAGTTGAGACCGTCTGAAAATACAGGAAGACAGTAGGGTGGTTAACAATAATCAAGAACAATTATTTTGTTCAATCAAGATAAGTGCAATCAATTACTGTCCGCAAGAAAAAATTACAAAAGATAATTTCATAACATCGTGTCTACGTAGAGGATTTTTTTTACGAATCCAATTCATATTGTAGTACGGTGCTTTGATAGCAAGCAATGTTTCCAAAAATTAAAGACAGACACTTAGAGGCAAACATTTTACAAGCCATGAATCGGCGGTGAATGCGTTCCATGAAGCCATTGAAGAGGTGCCTAAGGAAGACTGGTCCAACCGCTTTGTATAGTGGTTTCAGCGAATGAAAAGATGCATTTAATTGCGAGGGAATATACTTTGAAAAACAATAAATGTGTCGTAAGTCTTATATCTAGTCTTATTTGTCTCAGTATGCCTTAAGTATAGCGCATTATATTAGCCATATTTCGATAATGTAAGGACTTGCATATAATAATAGTACACGTGGATATCAGTTATTAGTCGACGCTATCAAGGGAAGGGAACGACGATATTGAATACCGTGGTAACGAACCTCTCTATTCTTGTCGTCCTCACGTCGCTACGGCGTAGAGGCCTACAGGTGCTACGAAACTGCTACGACGCTACAAACTCTACAAGCTACAACTTTTTTGTAGAATCGTAACGGTAGCATTTTGCAATGATAAATTACAAAAAAACTAAAATACTACACACAAAGTCACGATCCTATGCCTAGATGGATGGGCAGAGTTTTTGGCTTACAAATAGCACACACTAAAACCACTTTTGTAAAAAATTGTTGGGTACCTAAAAAGTTACGGTCTTTATTTTACAATAACTCTTAAAAAATAGTATGCAAGAGATACGAGTTTTGAGTCCTTAAAATTTGGCAAGCTCGTACTTTTAGAGTCAGCTGCTAAACAACAAACAGTTCCTATGCAAAAAGAAGTAAGAAGAGTATATAGATTTTTCTAAAGGTTATACGCAACTTAACATTTTAATAGAAAAACTATGGGAACTATTCCCCTTCGTAGGAAAACTAAATTGAAGCAATCTCATCAGCCAGTCTGTAACAAGCTTTGAACTTGGCAGAGCTGCTAGCAACAGGACTACAAGTTTAGAGTATAGTACATATACCTATAGAGCAAGCATATCGCACGGATCACCTAGTGCGCAGCGTAATAAGCAACTTCAGAAGGCAAAAGTCAAGAATTTTCGCAATATTTTACTGCACGTTTCACAATATTTTTCAGAATTACATAAAATATTTGTTTAATTACTTAATTAAATATGAACTTGCCTAAGACGTTCACGCCGCTGCTGGTACTCGGTAATGACTAGGGCTCACTGACGGAACGATTCGATGTTTACACCCGTGCCTACTGTTCTCACTCTGAAGCGCTTGCTCTGTACCTTATACTACAAGATAACTTCTTGCGCCGTGCCATAATACGAATTTGCGTGTAGCTTTGGTCAGGGACCGGACTACCCGTTGAAAAACCCCTTTAGTCGGTAGGGTTTTAAGTATTTACAGAATGATAATTCAAATAAATATATGTTTATCAGATTCCTTGATAGGGTTACCCTGTTGGATTTGCAAACCTTATAATTAAGAGTACGAGAATATCTTTGAACAAAATCGTAAGGGTTCCAATCCCTGCTGTTGGTACAACTTTACCAGACTCATTCATGAATGTGGCACACGAGCTGTACTAACAAGGTCACTCGTTGTCAACTTTTTAAAATATAGTTAATCGTTGCTTTTTACACGACTACCCAAAAAAAGGAGTGTATTGTATTCAGGGTTAATGTATTGTATGTGAGTTTTTTTATTCCACCATAACGTCTAAATGCTTGATTTGGATGTATGGGTTGGAATCCTTACATCCGCCCGAGTGATACTGGTTTTAATTTTATTGGCAGGGCAGTCGTGTTTTAAATTTTTCGTTTTTTTTTAATTGATCTATAATTTTTATAGCTATTCCTTTTAAGGTCAATTGATGATCCTTTGGTAGTTTGATAGCATCTGCTTTCTACTCCGAGCTTTCCGTTTTTAATGACGAATTTATAGAAATATCCGTTTAGGTCTAGGTGTTATTTGATTTGTGTTCGTATCTGTGTGTCCCCACCCCGATGTGATCGTTTAATTAAAGGTTATTTGAGTTCTAATCACAAGATTGTAATTACAGTTGGCGTCTTCCAGTATCGAGGCCAAGATCCTCTTTTTCACGGAGACATCGTAGTAAGTAATCTCAAGAGGTTTCTAATAATCACTCTATAAGGAAACTCAAGGCGAAACCAAAGCTCAATTTACGATGTCGTCACCGTATGCTACTAACGTCATTATATCGTACAGTTACTTTGATTTGTAATCATCATCATCGTCATATCGTGTCATCATCAACATCATCCTCAAAAACTCATATACGTCCCCAACAAGGGGCTCGATCTTACCCTGAATTAGAGCGACTGGGCCTTAGTCGACCACGCCAGCCCAGTGCGAGTTGGTCGATTTCACACCTTTGAATTTCCTCGCAAGAGTGTCACGATGTTTTCCTTCACCGTACATATGAATTCGAAATTCGGAAACACATTGGTACGTGGCGTGGATCGAACCTGCGTTTCCCAATCGGGAGGCAGCGGCCCTATCCACTACTCCATCCACCGATATCATCTTTCATGATTCTCATCAACGGCCCGTTACAGTCCACTGCTGGACTATGAGCCTCCTCCACTTAAGTGGAGGGTTTTGCCATAATCTCCACGCTTGGCAGGCGGGTTGGAGATCGCAGATTAAAAGGTTACTGTATCAGAGAGCACTGCTGCCCGTTCCCTGTTCAATGTGTAGTCCCTAAGTCGCCTCTTACAACACCCACGGGAAGAGTAGGGGTTGGTGACAAATGTATTCTAGTCTGCCGTCACCACACGGCAAATTCATGATTCTCACATATCGTGTATTTGCGATCAAATACTCAATTTATGATAGATGTGAATAAAAAGCACTTTAACAAGGAAAAGAATCTTCACAAAAGCAAATATTATGCTTTCAAAAGCTTTACGTGAATAGATAGGGCAAACAACACGAGCGAGGAATTCCCTGCATATCCTGCAAATGGAATGCAATAGGCGTGATAGCACAAAGCTCTTGGAAAGTGCCACCCACGTTCTCCCTTTCAACACCATAAATTTCTTATTTACTTTTTATCGCCCACACAATACTTGAATAACTAAGCCAATTTACATCTGATGACCCTTTCCGAACTATGGTTGAACTTGACCCGTGACCTTCACATATCTGCTTACAAAAACTCACGCTCCTATCTCTAAAGGGGTAAGCAGAGCTTTAGTTGGTACTTAAAAAACACACACCGCGTTTGGCAATATTATGGAGTTAAGATTTGGCATGGCAAAAATCAAATCAACAACGGCCCGTTACAGTCCACTGCTGGACTATAAGCCTCGTCCACTTAAGTGGAGGGTTTTGCCATAATCTCCACGCTTGGCATGCGCTGAGTTTTTGTTTTCACTACAAAATTATTATTATTTTTTTTTTTATTATTATAAGTTTGACCTGCTAACACTTAACTCTAGGCGTTTGCAGCTTGGAGCTATGTTGCTGTACGATATATTCCATGACAAATATGACTGTATCCCACTCATTAACAAGCTAAGATATAAGATCCCTTCCCGCTTACATAATCGTAGACAGCATCATCTGTTCACTACTGCTCGATGCCGTACCGATGCTGGAAAGCGTTCACAGTTTGTTTCACTTGTATAACAGTAATTTTGATATTACAAATACACGGATCGGCAGTTTTAAGCGAATGATAACTCAATCTCTCATCAACGGCCCGTTACAGTCCACTGCTGGACTATGAGCCTCCTCCACTCAAGTGGAGGGTTTTGCCATAATCTCCACGCTTGGCAGGCGGGTTGGAGATCGCAGATTAAAAGGTTACTGTATAAGAGAGCGCTGCTGCCCGTTCCCTGTTCAATGTGTAGTCCCTAAGTCGCCTCTTACGACACCCACGGGAAGAGTAAGGGTTGGTGACAAATGTATTCTACTCTACCGTCACCACACGGTGTAATCCACCCAATCTCTCAGTCGCAGAAAATAATAATTAACATGACTGAATTTACTTATTTTTGTGTTGAACTTTTGTTAAACTACCTATCTTTGTCTTTTTTGTCTTTACACACTTTAGTATTTTGTAGGTAACGGTGCTGGTATCACATTTATTATTGTTAAGAAATATTATATAGATATTTTTTTAGATAGATAATAAAACTACATAATATACAATAAAACTGCTGGTTTTAACATTTAATAAAATGGTCTGATTTGTCTGTCTATTATCCTAAAACTTGCGAAGTCTGAGTTCTAAAACTTATCCATTCAATATACCTTAAAAGAAAATATAATTGAATCAATTCCCGACCACCGACAAGGTAAAAATTACTCTAATTGCTACCGGACTCCAACGAGAATATTTTTATTGTATCACAATAGATAAACACTAATTGATCAGTTAAGCTGGTGAAAGGTACAATGGAAAAACCATTTAAATGGAGACTATGTCGTTGGAGCAAATTGTAAGAAATAAAGTGAAATAAGGGTGCGTGTGTGGGTTTCATTCGCTCGGAGCTGCTTCCGAGAACACGCCCCTAGTGCCATGTGCGCCCGGCGTATATGAGATGCCTTATACAACCCAGGGCCGTAGCTAGGCCAGCTAGGCGCGGGCCTCGTGGGTAAGGATGATTCGAGAAATTTCTCTCTATAATAATCCTTAGTTCGTATCCTCCGGTGAAAACCTTTTAGAGACAAAAAGGGATAAGACACGTAAACCTTAATTTCAAAGCTGTCAAACTTTTAATTCCGAGCTTATTTAGCACAATTTTAGAGAGGATTTAAAGACATTGATTGATTGGTATATACTTTATTGCACCAAAGTGGATGTACAAAGGCGAACTTGTTACAATCACTTTTAATAACTCGTATACGTATAAGTATACTAGTTTGAATCTTTAATCAGTCTATTCTCACTGTCAGTCAAGTATGACGAAAATCGATCTACCCGACCAGACCAAGTATTTTTTTTTACTTTTAGTATGTGCCTATAGTTCCCTATGAGGGAACATGCACAATTTTTTTAAATTCTATAATCGAAATATTTCAAGTTCCAGATCATTCATCATTCTCCTGCCCTGTTCTCTTTATTTGGGGTCGGCGCAATATGTCCTCCTCCTCCATTCATCCCTGTCAGACGTCACATCACTATTCACTCCCTTCTTACACATATTATCATCTTTCACGCAATCCATCCATACTTTTCTGGGTCTACCCCTACCTGCTTTTCCATTCACTCTCATATCTAGCATACGTCTGGTGGTATGGGATTCCTCTCTTCGCATCACATGCCCATACCACGACAGCCTGTTACTCCTCAACTTGTCCACTATGGGTGCCACTTTCAAGCTTCCTCTTACATACTCATTTCTTATTCTGTCTTTCCTCTTCACACCACACATCCATCTTAACATTCGCATCTCAGCTACATGCATTCGTCTTTCATCCATGTCCTTAACGGCCCAACACTCAGATCCATACATGACGACAGGTCTTATAATGGTCTTATAAATTTTTCCCTTTAATTTTAAAGGGAATCGGGAGTCGCAAATGGTTCCTGTGAGCTGTCGCCATTTCATCCATCCCACATTTACTTTATTTTTAACGTCCCGATCGATCTCACGTTCTGAATGGCTGAACCAAGGTACCGGAAATCGGTAGGGGTGCACCATCAAGTGCAATGGGCAAAAAGCTGGAGAGACCGCCGAAATCACAGAACATGTATTCAGTTTTGGTTCTGCTGATCTTCAAGCCAACACTCTCCAGTTTCTGCTGCCATTTCCCCAATTTACTCTGAAAGTCAAGTCCATCTTCCCCGACGAGTACGATATCATCGGCAAACAGCATGCACCAGGGCGCCTCATTCTGCAAGTCCGATGTCAAGACATTCATTATCAGGAGGAAGAGGTACGGGCTTAGCGCCGACCCTTGGTGCAAGCCTTCAGCCACATCAAACCGGAGGTGCCAGCGGCCGACCGGACGTGCGTGCTAGGTCGACTGTACAGTACATTGCACGTATCAACTCAACATACTTCTCAGGCACACCTTTCTCTCTCAGGGCCCACCACAAAATCCTACGAGGTACCCGGTCATATGCCTTTTCAAGGTCAATGAACACCATGTGCAAGTTCTTTCTTACACGCCTGTACTTCTCTAGCAATTGCCGGAGCGCAAATATGGCATCCGCTGTTCCTCGACCAGGCATAAAACCGAATTGGTTTTGTGAAATTTCGCTCTCTTCTCTTATTCTTCGTTCTATCACTTTTTCCAACACTTTCATACTGTGTGACATTAGCTTTATTCCTCGATAGTTACCGCAGTCCTGTACATCACTTTTATTTTTAAATATAGGCACAAGTGTACTATTGCACCACTCGTCCGGGATCGCCCCTTCTTGCAGCAACTTATCGAAGAATAAAGCCAACCACTTATATCCATCCACATTCAGTAACTTCCATACTTCAACTGGTATTCCGTCTGGCCCCATAGCTTTACCATTCTACATACTTTTCACAGCAGCTTTAATTTCATCCATGCTCATCTTTCTCACTAGACCTTTATTTTTTCAAGTTCCAGATAACCACACAAAAAATAATTTTCCTAATATCTTGCTCAGAAACAAAGTTATAAGGCTTCAAAGTTGATGGTTAGACAGAGAGGTCCGACGACACATGTGACGTCAATGTGTCGCGGGCCATACACCCGCCATAAATTATTTTGTTTTCGTAGAGAGGGACAGATATATTTGTTTAATAATGTTGTAACTAGTTTGTTTTTCGATCAATTTCGATTCTGTTTTGACTGTCAGTATTCTATTTTTGTATACTTTCAGATGAACTGTGAAAAAAATCTAATATATTTTTTATGCATGTTCCCTATTGGAAGCCCACTAAAGCTCTGTTCACCACTTCAGGGATAGGAGCGTGATTTTATGTATGTATGTGCCACTAGAATCCTTCGACGCCCTCCTTAAAATCAACTCGTTACGGCCCTGATGTATAACCACAAAGTAACACAATCAATGAAGAAAACATTTCCGTCTGTTTACAATTTTATAGTTTAGACAATGAAGTTGGTTTCTGCAAGAGTGTTTTTCAGGGTTTCGTAAGAAAACCTGGTAAAAACACCCTCATGTTATGTGTTCGTACACCCATGGCCCTCGATCATAGCTTTTTGTTTGATTATTTTGCTGTGTGTGAGCCTCAACAATTATACAATTTATTAGTACTAATGCGTTACGAGCACTCATATATTTTAATGAAAATAAAAATATTAGTTAAGTAATTATAAACATATTGTTAGCAATATAACGCAAAATCTCTCGGGTGGTAGATCAGCCCATAAAACTAAACAACTTTTGTTCCACAACTTTTAAAAATTCGCATAAAAATAATGAATTTTCATACAAACTGAACAGCCGATCGAGTCAATTTGTATGAAAGTTAATTTGTTTGCTAATTTTAAAAACTTGTAGAAAAAAAAGTTGTTCAATTGTATGGGCTGACCTACCACCCGAGAGGTTTTGCGTTACTTTTGCTACTCGTAACACGTATATTTATTTTCCACTAAAAAAGGACCGATAGGTTATCTATATGTAGCCCCCCCCCCCCCCACTCGACTCTAAATTAACAAATTGAAATATCTAAAATATACTCACCGGCACATCTAACCGCCCACCCTTGTATTTCGGGCTAATTTTAAACTACGCTTATTGTTATACATTACAATTGATTTATTGATAATTTTACGATAAATTAAACACACTTAAATAAAAGTTAACTAACATCAGTTGTAACTAATAGAATTATAAAGAATCATGAGTATTCCCATATGAAGGGTGGCCGGTTAGTTGTGCCGGTTATATTTACAGTTAAGAAAAAATCAAGTGCACGAGACTGACTCCCGCCTAGCCTTTATTTTTACCCGACTGCTTTAGAAGGAGGGTTATGTTTTTCGAGTGTATGTATGTATGTATATTTCTTTGGCACGCTCTACAGCCTAAACGGCTTGATGGATTTTAGCTAAAGAGGTATCTTTAGATTCGTCTTACTGGTGAGAGTGACACTGGGTACATCAAATTTATAAAAAAACCAAGATGGCCTATTTTTGGCGCCAAAAGTTTTAAATTTTTCATGTAGTCGGGTTTTTTGTTTTTTTAATAATAGTGGTTATTTCATCAGTATGTAAACTTTTGTAAATTATTGAAAAATAAATGGTTTTTTAAAACAATACAAATGAATTGTTTTGACAGTGAACTCAATAAAATTGTATTAGATGATTTGTATATTTGACAAACAAGTCCCTACGTTTCTGGTTGAGAAATAAGATTGGAAGTCATTTTCTTCATTACAAAAAATATTTTTTTTATAGGAATAATCAAAAACCTGCCGAAATGATTACGTTTTTGAGTGTTTGAACATGAAGTCAAAAAAATAAATAAACTTAAAACAGAAGTTTCATTAATCAGATAGATTGATATTTCCTTTTCTGAACGAGAGTATTAAGCCATTTTACAAAGACACAGGGAAACGTTCGCTGACAATCAGAGGTTATCAATCAATGATCAATGAATGATCAATTAGAAGTAAATATTTTTTTCTATTATCCAGAGTGCCAACAATAGTTTAGGCGTGCCAGCAATTGTATATTTTTACCTAAATATCTTGAAAAAGCACCAACACATAAAACATGTCTGTCCATAAGTCGAGTCCTTGCTTCGTTATTTCACGTACACTGCACCGCACACGCATGAAAATATGTCATGTTTCGCGCAGGTGACATCTGTTCCCTTTGTCCAAAAATGTACGAAGGGTATCTATTTATAGGTATATATTATATACATTTCTGCGACTTTTTTTAGATCTGCTGGTGCTAAAAACGTGACCTTATTAGTTTGCCCTTTCCTTTACGTGAACCTCGTTTGTATGCGCTTTGACCGTGAAAACTCGCGCTCGTTAACACAACTTTGCAATTCTGCAGTTGCGAGGAACTAGCTTTGAAGTTACGTTATCATTTATATTCACCGGACCATGCTTCTAACAATTTTATGTAACCTCCTCCTCGCGTCGCCTTCCTCATTACTGAGGGTCGTGAGGTCCCCGTTGAATCAGCTTCTTACTAACGATGTTCCGCCATCTGTTTCTATTCTTGGAATCGTGTAGCGCAACATGCAGTTGGGTGTCCAGAGTATAGCGGACCTGATCCGCCCATCTTGTAGGGCTGCGGCCTCTTGGCTGTTTGCCGTCAACCGTCGTTTATGTAACCAGGCATAAAGAAATACCTGGAGCGCCTAATTATTTTATTTACCTAGCAAGTAATGGTGGCTGTCGACATTCTTTGGATGGGTTACCGGTAACGACAATCAGCCTGAGCGTTTGACCGAAAAATAAAAATAATAAACGTTCGGCGGCGGCGGCGCGGCGCACTATGAAATAATTAGAACAACGGCAAAAATTGTTTTCACAAATGTCTTAATAAAGATACATTTTGATTGTATTTCTTAGTAGACTGAGAAATACAATTATATCTATCATACTTGTACTCAGGGTATTCTTTGTTTTATAGGTAGTAAAAACACAAAAAAAAACATGTGATGTCCTTTACCAAACTCACTTAAATTTTATGTATTTTTTTTTTACTTCTGAATTCAAAATTCGAGCTTACTGTATTAAATAACCTATACTATATTATATTTTTAAAAGCACGGATTCCGATTGTAATTAAATCAAATTGTTTGTCATATAAAATGTATGAGAAGAGAAAAAAGCTTTTCTAAATTCTGCTAAGGTTTTGACTCTTACCGAAGTTAGAGATTGAAGGCTAGAACCGCACACGAGCTACGAAATAAGAGGCTGGGGAAGCGGGTGTCTGACCTACTCGTCTAAACTGAACCACGATATTACATCACTGCGCTACTAAAACATTTTAATAGGTATTTCATTCATTGTATTGTAATAATACTAAGGAATCTCCAGAGCTATATTCGAGCTCACACGCCCACAAACAAAGCATGCATCCATTGATTGTCTGAAACTATTGTCTTCGGTCACGCACGATATACCTACACATGCATGTTACATACCTACTATGTGTTACCCCAGATTTCAAATATCATGGAATCTCTCAATACAAAACAGAATAGGCACCAGAATAGGTCGAGATTTCCGATCTGTCAAATATCGAAGTGATACGTTCGGCCGTCTGCGAAGGATGAGGTGGAGATTAGCATATAGCTATAGCCCCTGCCACTTGGTCGAAGCATGTACTGGATTATAACTACTAGTTGCTAAGCGCCTGCGACCTTCCCCAAATCTTCCGCTAATTATGTAATGCTGCTTTTCTCTGCTGTCCAGGAAATTATAACTACAGATGGGATCGAGATATTGTTTCTATGGCCCGGACTGGTCTGTATTTCCACTATATTTGGGGCGTTTTCGATAAATGGAAAATATATCGCCTAATCTTCTTCTTCTTCTTCTTCGTGTGGGTTGTAAGGTCGATAACCGACCTCACAAACCCTGGTGTCAGTGTTATAGAGCTGCCAAAGGCCATCGCCTAATAATAAAACACGAGTAAGAGCGTCTTCTGTCGGAGACGCGTGCGGGTTCGATCCCTATCACGTACTAATGTGTTTTCGAATTTCGAATTCATATGTACATTTATTAGACGCTCTTACGGTGAAGGAAAACATCGTGAGGAAACCTGCAGATTCCTGCGAAGTTATAAGATTGTGTGATAAGTGTATCGACCCGCACTGGGCCAGCGTGGTCGACTAAGGCCCGATCGCATCCTAATTTAGAGTAGGCTCGAGCCCCTCGGTGGGGAGGTATATGAGATGTTGATGATGAACAATTATGTACAGTAATCTATTTTATAAGATCTTTACGTACAGTAAATTGGTCGCTATAACGATAACATGGCGAAAAGTTCCGTTCCATACTTCCGTGCCTTCACAAGTGCGCTAATTAAGAGTTTTAAAAGTATTACTAGTTTTTTGCATATCCGAAATAGACATCAAATTAGCCATGATACACGTATTAATTAAGCCAATGAAATATTGTATTGTTCAATGAAATATTTTTTTACGTTGTATTCCGTTCATAATTAAATGCTGCCGTTATTATAACCTAACCTGTAATAGGTGTGTACAATTTATTAACACCTTCGAAAACACGTCTCCGAAAATAGGGGTATTTGATTACTTTTTTTTATTTTATAAATCCAAACTTGTTAGTTTCTGCTATCGAACACTAAAATAATTTTTGCTTCTTCTCATCTTTAAAATTTACCGAGTTATAAAGGTTTGAAATTCAAACTGACGTCACAAGCAAGTAACACCATATAATCTCCATACAAAAAATCGTTTTTGAAAGAGACAGACATATTGAAACTTTAAAAAATCACAATCAATCTAGAAAATCACATAATTAGTTTTCCAACCGGTTCTGTTTTTTTCTTCGCGAATCGTCTGCTACTAATCTTTATTTTTAAATTAATTCATAAAATATGGCAAATTTAGGAACAGTCAAATACCCTATTGTTTCCGCAAGATTCTTCAAAGTGTGAAGTCGCTAGCAGAAGCGTCTCTGCTACGGGGCACCGCCGGCCGCGGCGTAGCGTAGTCGGCTACAAACCGCTACGGTATTTCAAATCCGCGCGCTACGAAGAATACTTGTAGTAACGCGACTAAGCACGCTAGTAGTTTCAAAGTTTCGCGAACTCAAACATGCAAACAATTCCAACTTACTTAGACCACAATGGAATTTCTTGAACAATATTTTTTATGTCAGTTACATATTTTTTTGAGATCTAGACGATTTTTTTTCCTCTATTGATATAAGTTACTTAGCAAAAAGTGTTAGTTGGAGCTGCATAAATAATAACTTGTAGTATACTTGTAGTCTAGTAAATGTTTTCAAATTTCAATGAAACGGAAAAGATTTTTTAGAAGAACAACAAATTTTCTTTTTGTGGATTTTAGTAAAGCAAATAACGTTGTGGGAAAAGTAGGTGTCCAAATCTTTTGAAGCTGTGATTTCTACGAAACCTTTGCTTTTGTTGTATACAAAGACAGGGTAACATTTCATACTTTTAGACGAATTATTTATTATATTTGAAAAAGAAATTGTGAAGAAATTGTGTCTGGAGCGGCATTATTTTTTGTTGAAAAAAATACAAAATCATCTAACAACGTTATCGCTAAGGCTTTAGAGCCATTAATCATGTTGTTTGTTCTATTGATGTCCAATTAAAATAAGTAAGCATCGGGCGTACTTACCGTACCGAAATAACATTACTTACTACATTATTATTTGAGTATAATTCTCGGATACTTCTTCGTTCGACATGATAGGATACTCGAAGTATCATTTTCGTTGTTGTCAGGTGGCCTCGTCAGTATCCATAAATTACGTTAACTGGCGGATGAAAAAAGCTTCCTACTTCAATAACGGGAGTGAAGTAAATTATACCTCGTAATGAAGTTGTCGCATCTGCCCGCGTCACGTGGTATCACCTTTATTTTTTATTTTCGAAGTATTTCTACAAAAAAAATCACAAACGAAAACGTTTTATAATATTAAAGACGTAAATGGCTTTTTATTTTCCATTGTTCGTTAGGTACTTTCTACGAGATCAACGGTGTTGCCAAGCAGGCTCCATGCAAACCGTTTTATATACAACTAGCGGTCCACCCTCGGCTACGCTCGCGTTGTGTAAGATTTTCCCGTGGGAATAAAACATTTTCCCGTAAAAAGTATTCTATGTGATTAATCTAGGTTACAAACTATCTCCATTTTAAATTTCATCCAAATCTGTTGAGTACTGAAAGCGTGAAGGCGGAACATACATTCAAACATCTTAACATCCAAATATATTTATAATATTAGTGTAATGTGATGTGATTTGGTAGCGATGAGGGCCTGGCCCCAGATCCTGGAAGTTAAGGGCACAAAAATACCCATAGCAACTGTACAATAAATATTTCTTAACAATACACCTGTACACGTAGGTGTACACTTACATTCCAATATCGCTTTGAAGTCTTATATTTATTTACTAACTCGTATAACGTTTTATAATATTACCCTCCGTGGACGAGTGGTCTAGCGTTCCACTCTCATTATGGAGGATCAGGTTCCAATTCCGGTGAGGAAATTGACATGTGACTGAGACGAACAAATTAAAAAGTAGTGTAAGTTTTTATGCTTTGAGATTTTAGTAATAGGGGATCGAACTGTTTATAAATTTACCATATTTTATGAATTAATTTTAAAATATAGATTAGTAGCAGAAGATTCGCGAAGAAACAAATAGAATCGGTTAAAAAACGAAATAACAGTGATTTTTTAAAATTTCAATGTGTCTCAAAAACGATTTTTTGTATGGAGATTATATGGCGTTACTAACAAAGGACGTCACACGTGGGTATGTGCTTCTCTGTCTAATATTGAATTTCAAACCTTTATAACTCGGTCAATTTTAAAGATAGAGCAAAAATTATTTTAGTGTTCGATAGCAGAAAAGAAGTTTGCATTTATAAAATAAAAATAAAGTAGTCCGATCCCCTATTCCTGCCTGCAGCCTGACACATACGTTTCACAGGATATTATAATTATCAAAAGAGCGTGTCGGTGGTGATGACTAGGGCCGTAGCCTTTCGTCCAGGTAACGCCCGGTCCGAACCCTACCCCATACCTAAGTGTTTTCGAATTTCGAACTAAAATGTACGTTCATTTGACGCTCTACGGTAAATAAAAGCAGTTTGAGGAAATCTGAACACGCCTGCGAAGAAATTCACAGTTGTGTGTGAAGTCAGCGAACGTCATAAGGCCAGAATAGTCAGTTAAAGCCTGATCGCCTTAATTCAGGGTAAGCTGGAGCCCCTTCATGGGGACGTTTATAAGCTACACAAATTACAAGTTATTCCCCCACAAAATGTTTCAGCCAAAACATAAGAAAAGCTCGTGACGAATATTCACATTCAAACAAAACTCACTTTAACATTTTAAACCAACCCGCTAGACCAATCCAGTTTAAAACTCATTTTCCATATCCATTAATAAAGCAAACAGTTAAGTTCACACGTGCCCTGATTGAATATCACTAGAATTTGCATCTCTTTTTTGGAAACTAGTTTTCACGCGCGTGTTGGAAATCTTTCACAGTTTGGTCACGAATTCTACAGGTAAAGCAAACACGTTAAAAGCTTCATGAATATTCTACTACATTACAGGGGTTTAGCACGAAAAACTACGGTACCATTGAACAGCTGCAGTTTGAACAGCTGTGTTGTTCGCGTTTTATTATTTATTTAATTAAATGCTTTATTAACACGAGAGGTAACAATGACAATGAGTGCTAAAGACTAAACTTTTTTGAATGAACGAAGGAAATTCATTTCTCATTTTATTGTGCGACTTCACAAAATGAAGTTGCGACTTACAGGCGAAATAGAATAGCTTACTCGAAATGAGTTTTCATGAGAAATCCTATTTCAACGCTACCTTATAAACATTTAATTAAAATCCTAACAGTTGACTAGTTCCTTTACCTATATAAAGGGCCAACCCTGGCTGCAGCATTAGTTCATTAACATGTTTAGCGATCAAAATTAAACGCATATGCAATGTTTGTGTCCGTGCAACTAATCGTTGATGCGTTCATTTGTGTTATCTTGACTACAGATTCAGTTCATGGTGAAACCATGTTTAATTATTATAATTGAACGTACGAGTATATACAAAGTTTCTTGTTTACACTGGAATTCCTTTATGAGGGAGGAGGCAATCCCTTGGTGTATTGACAACAGAACTGCTTGTGCAAAGCATTAAAAAAATAAAAAGTTGTAAGTTGAGTGAAAGTTGCTCGTTACATTTTAATTTTATTACAAGCTTTTATTTAACTTGTATGTGTGTTTCAACATTTGACCCAAACACCTACAAGTGAAGTTAATTAAAAGCTTGTAATAAAATTAAAATGTAACGAATAAGCTATAATAACGAGGTACCAGTTGAAATCTGGAGGTTATGCAGTTAAAGCTATCACGAATTATTTATTTCGACAGCTCGTACAGTGAGCTGAAAAATTACCTGTCCCCTTCGCTAGAAACCGATAAAGGTACATGAAATTACTTAATTTGATGTAGAAATCTCATTGACTTATTTGGAATGGAAAGTCGCTATACTATTTCTTTATGTTAAACTTTTTCTTTCCTAAATAGAATCACTGTATAGGTAAAATAAACATTTCGGAAAAGGTCAAAGTACCCTGTGACTGTTTTTTTTTTCTTCACGCCTCACCTCGTTTTGTATCACATTTGTTTTTAGATCGTATGGTACACCAAGCTCAGCCAAGCTGGACCAGTTTTAACCGTTAAGCATGGAAAAGTAAGCATTTGAAAAAATAAACACACTATAAAAAGTTTTGTAGACGAATTAATTTTTTTTTTTCATAGTTATCCGAAATTAAACGAAACAAAGAATAAGTAATTCTCTAGGCGACTACTGCGCTATCGGGCCACTTAGCAAACATCCTATTTCGCATTCGGTCTAATTCTTAATGTGTCTACTTCGCAAGCCACCTAAAATCTCACGCGAGCTAACCTGCGTACACTTGTCGTTACGGAACAATGTTAGGACAACGCGCGGGCTACACTCCGAGCATATTTCCGCTAATAGCACAGTGTTTGTTTGTTCCAAGAACCTATAGGCAATTAATTAATTAGAGAACCACAAAGGAAACACGGCACCCCTACGAGACAACTTACAACGTTACATGGTAAGTATTATTTTTGGTAACTATTATTTTTATCGATGGTTACAAGCCCATCCATCTTTCGGTATCTACACCCAAAACGGTACACAGTTACTTCCATTTTTAAATTAAATTATGTTGTAGCATAGAAACAATGGATGAGGTTAACATGCGATCTAACTCTCTGCTTTCATCAACATCATCAACGGCCCGTTACAGTCTACTGCTGGACTTTGAGCCTCCTCCTTTTAAGTGGAGGGTTCTGCCATAATCTCCACGCTTGGCAGGCGGGTTGGAGATCGCAGATTAAAAGGTTACTGTATCAGAGAACGCTGCTGCCTGTTCCCTAAGTCGCCTCTTACGACACCCACGGGTTGGTGACAAATGTATTCTGCCCTGCCGTCACCACACGGCGGCACTCTCTGCTTTACTTGATTCTAAACATTCGAGTCGAGATATCACAACACGCTACATAGTCTTGGCTCACATGAAAAACCATCTAATTACACGACTGCCCAAAAAAAGGAATGTGTTCAGGGTTCATGTAGGTTCATTCATGTACACTCACCGGCACATCTAACCGCCCACCCTTGTATTTCGGGTTAATTTTAAACTACGCTTATTGTTATACATTACAATTGATTTATTGATAATTTTACGATGAATTAAACACACTTAAATAAACGTTAAATTAACTACATTTTAATTATCATCAGCTGTAACTAATAGAATTATAAAGAATCACGAGTATTCCCCTGAAATGAAGGGTGGGCGGTTAGTTGTGCCAGTGAGTGTATGTATGTATGTATGTATATTTCTTTTATTCCACCATAAAATTAAATGCCTGAACAGATTTGGATGTATTGGGGAATCGTTAGGATCGTCACATCAGCCCGAGTGACGCGGAGTATATTTTTCTGGCAAGGAGTCGTGTTTTTTATTTTAGATTAAATTCAAATTCAAATTGTTTATTTGCATGTCATGGACCAAAAGTTGTTACGAAAAGTATGGGTAGTACAAATATGACACCCCGTTGGGGCACAGCAAAGAAATATAAACATAAATCTGAGGGAGGACTCATAATTGCTATTCACCTATTAACTATATTTTATCGGCCATGTATTCTTTGACAGTATATTAACATTTACTAGACAATAGATTTTTAAACTGTTTATCAAATTTTAAGTCGTTAGTTTCGTTTCTTAAAGTTTCAGGTAAATGATTATATATTTTAATAGACATGGCCATAGGACCAGACGAAAGGAGTTTTATCATCTAGACACACGGCAGTGTGTCCGCCAAGTTCGCAAAAGAAAAAGGCGACGACGACGCACCAGTTTGTTATATTACACGAACCATTACGAGCCACTTTCAACCCCCCCCCCAATCTCACACCTTTTATTGGCGAAGCCCTTACTTGAACTTGGCACACATTCACATTTATGTTTTTGGTGGGATTACTCCTACAGAAACAAGTTATCCGAAAGACTACTAGAAAGACGGTGGCTGCTGTCAGATAATACGAGAATAGTCCTGTAATGGAGTTGTCTTACTTGCCATTAAAAAACTAGATAATAAAACTTTAGCTGTTGCAAAGTTCAGAGTGGAATCAAGACGTTATCTACGCAGGAACGTGATAATTGAAAGAAAAAAGTAAAAGTATGAACAGTAGACGCTCTAGTTTGCTCCAGCCAGGTATTGGCCATATTTGCCGTTAACATCATTGATTATCATAGTCGGACAAAATCAATTCATCGTTTTCAAATGTATACAACGAAGCTGTTGTAAATAAAAAGAATATCAAGTGGTTAACCATTTATATTTCTATAGTGAGAAACCAAAAATAGTGTGATAAAACCTATTTTGTGATTTAAGTTTATGATTATCGAGAAAGTTAACCATTTATTGAAATAAGAGATCGGACTACTTTTTTTTAAATTTATAAATCCAAAATTCTTAATTTCTGCTATCGAATACTAAAAGAACTAGTCTACTATTTTAATTCTTAAATTAAAAAAAAAACCGTTGTTGTTGCTATGAAAACTGCCTTTAAGCAGTCTGCTTGAGTTAAGATACGTCCATGAAATCTACAATATAGCTTGATGACATATTTGGAACACAAACATCTGATGCCGCCTTTTTCGTTGGCGCATCTCATAGTCTCACTGGTTACGATAAAACAGCTTGCTACCACCAGGAGCCTATTTAATAAATCTTTCAATAGGGGATCGGACTATTATTTTATTTTGAAAATCCAAACTTCTTAGTTTCTGCTATCGAACACTAAAATAATTTTTGCTCTATCTTTAAAATTGACCGAGTTATAATGGTTTGAAATTCAAGATTAGACAGAGAGGCACATACCCACTTGTGACGTCATTTGTTAGTAACGCCATATAATCTCCATACAAAAAATCGTTTTTGAAAGAGACAGACATATTGAAACTTTAAAAAATCACTGTAAATTCGTTTTTCAACCGATTCTGTTTTTTTCTTCGCGAATCGTCTGCTACTAATCTATATTTTAAAAGTAATTAATAAAATATGGTAAATTTAAGAACAGTCCGATACTCTATTATGTACAACGAATAGAAGACTGTACCACCGCGAATTTTGTTTATTTTTTTAAATCTAAAACTATGTAATACGTATTACGTTAAAATGCACGTAGGTTGTGATCGGCTTTCGATTTAATTCCCTTTGTGTGGCTCCGCGTCATATCCGACGCGGCCTCCCCAGGAGCTGTGCGTCGCGTATTTATTAATCATGTATCGCTAGACCTTGCACAGTACGATCAACAGACCTATAACAATCGATGCGACAAGTGCCGTTGACTCCTCGGCTGACGCTAAAGCCGTCTCATTACATAACATGAAAATGCAATGAAGAGCGGATGACCGGACAAATCAGCCTAGTTCGTGTATCAAAGCAATCGCTGTAGCCGAAATCGACCAGGAATTTTTAATGATGAGGATTAGGCGACACGATGTCTATATGCCAGGTTGTTACCGCCACCGTAGTCGAGCGGTTAAGCGTTCGGTCTTAACCACTGATTCCCCACCGAGATTAAGTTAAGCCGTCGTTTAGTAATTATAAAGCAGAAAATGTCAAATTTTTGTTGATCTTGGACAGGACTCGAACCTGCATCTCCTTGGCTATCCGGGCCAGAAACAGGCGCATTACTAGGGAATAAGCATAAAAAATATTAGTTTTCTTTTCTGAAAGTATATATCTGAAAGTATACTAAAATAGAATACTGGCAGTCAAAACAGAATCGAAAATGATCGAAAAACAAACTAGATACAACATTATTAAACAAATATATCTGCCCCTCTTACAAAAACAAATTTTTCTATGGCAGATGTATGGCCCGCGTGACCAATGACGTTACAGGTCACGTCGGACCTCTCTGTCTAACCATCAACTTTGAAGCCTTATAACTTTGTTTCTGAGCAAGATATTTGAAAAAATATTTTTTTGTTTATCTGGAACTTAAAATATTTCGATTAATGAATTTAAAAAAAATCTACCTATTCCGTATCATGCCACCAAGCTCGACGAAAAAAGGTAAGGTCGACGAAATTTGTCACTGCTTTTTACTTTAAAGCTCGGAGTGCATTACAACTCCACCTGCCGGTGCAATTACAAACTACCTATTTATTGAAATTTTCATGAATACGATGCGAACACAATGTGGACGATATACCATCTTTGAGTTTAGCACACAGGAGCGGCCCAAAGGGTTTAAGGAAAGCCGACAAAGGTCAACCCTGAACCGCATAAGAACTGGTGCGGCAACTGTGCGTACCTGTGGCACAAATATGGGGTTTGAGCGAATCGGCTGCGTGCGAGTGCGGAGATCCGAAACAGACCATACACCACATGAGTGTCTCATCACCTATACCTATATATAGATATAAGGGACCAGTTGAGGATTTCAAAACCTTGACTAAGGACGCGAGTTCATAAATGCGGAAATGCAATTTTAAAGTTTTTAAATTTCATATTTTTAAATGTTATTAAACTTGTTCATTTTATCTAGTGTGTAATGTGTATGCCATACAATAAATAAACTCAATACTTTATATTATCATTACATTTGATTTTTCATTTTCTGCTTTATAATCACACTAATATTATAAATGCGAAAATATATTTGGATGTGTGTTCCGCTTTCACGCCTTAATTACTAAACGGATTTGGATGAAATTTGGAATGGAAATAGTGTTAACCCTGGATTAACACATAGGATACCTTTTACGGGAAAAAGTCGTATTCCCACGGGAAAATCTTACACACGAGGGCGGACCGCTAGTTATTAGACATTTCGTCGTACAATAATAATCCGTCGTTTAAATAATAGTCGTGAGCCATGTTAGAAACTTCTGACTCTGATTTTGTGAGGTTGATCGTCGGTTACAGCCCATACGATAAGACGAAGACTATAATAATAATAATATTATATTACACTAACGGTCCGCCCACGGCTACGCTCGCGCTATGTAAGATTTATCAGTGGGAATAAGACTTTTCCCGGTAAAAAGCATCCTATGTGTTAATCCAGGTTACAAACTATCTCTACTCCAAGTTTCATCCAAATCCGTCCAGTGGATTAGGCGTGAAAGCGGAACAAACATCCAAATATATTTTCACATTTATAATATTAGTGTGATTACAGGGCTGTTTGTAACGGGTTTAACATCGAGGCAGCTCCGCGTGGCGCCAAGTCCGCGAACACGAATTAGTCACCTCACGACCACAACAAAACAAACGTTAGCACGTACGAACCGCCAGTTCGCGGAAACCACTCGGCTGCCGATAAGATTACTCCCATATTTTTTTCTTATCTGCACTAGTAATTATATGACGCGTAATATAGTATTAACAATAAAAGAGACAGGTGACGACTTTGACCCTAATATACGTTTGTATGAAATCTTAATATAACAATAATGTATAAGGTAACGGCTAAGCTAGTGTTGTTAAAGACTTGAGTCCTCCGAGTCTTTTTATTTAGGACTCGATAGTCTTTTTACAAGGCTCGATTTGTTTTAACAGGACTCCATTGCGCGAAGACTTCGAGCTTGTTGAGTCGCGCCTTTCCAGAGCGCTCGAGTCTTTTATTGCGGCGAGCCGTGCGCGTGCCTTTTGAGCTGTGAGCCTTTTATTTAGCTAATTAACATAACACTATTATTTTTAAAGTAGTTGACGTGTAGTTTGCTACGATGATATTGATACCTAGTGTATTTTCATTTAAAAGTTAGGTGAAATTCTTCATTCGCCGCGGTTGAAAACTTTAAATATTTTCTTTGAGGATATGTAAAATAGAATCTAAGAAAGACTAACATTTATGAGACATGTGTGTGTGTGACACGTTTATGTGTATACGTCATTTTTTTTTAAGGTAGACTATTTATAGGTCGAGTGGGGAAGGTGAGTGAGGTTAGGTTACGTTACTAAAACTCTTCTAAGATCTTTGATAAGCACTAAGTTTTGAGTCCAAATTTTGAACTCGATGCTTGCAATGAAGACTTACGTTCACTTCAAGACTCGAGCTCTTTTGTAAGCCCAAGTCGTAGCGCAGAGAACTGACGCGCGACTCGACTCGGGACTCCGAGCCTTTTGAGCTCACAGAGCCCTGTATAATTAAAGCGAGTATCCAAAATAAAAACTCAAAGACTCGAGTCCTTAACAACACTAGCTAAGACGATGTTCTGTGAACAAGTGGTCTTCCAAAACCCCCTTAAACTCAAAAATTTCATATTATTTGCGTATTTTCTTGCGGCCAATACCTGTATTGCACAAGTTTGTGTCCTTTTTAAGGTTGTTGGTTGTTTAGAATATTGTATTGTATGGAATGAAATTGACCATTTCACACTGATTTATGTGGCATCGATCGAATCAATAAAAAAAAACACTTCCCACACAAAGTGTTCGATAAGGCTGCTTCAGTCAGTTCAGACTGTCATTTGTCAACCGTATATTCCGAATATAAATTGTTGTGAATTCAGAATGCTCAATAAGGCGTTATTTAATAAAGCATTCTACGAATAAAGGTTCCTTGTAGAAAACAATGTTGTAGGTATGCATGCATACATGCACTTGTAAGCGAAACACTGAACGAAATCTTAAGCGTATCCAGAGGACAAGACAAAGAGTTTGGTCTTACCACTTAGTAAAGAGATCCTTCTGTTATGCTTACTAAATAAATACCCAAAGTTTTCAAGTCACTTTCACCTTCATATATATCACTGGTTATTCTGAAACACCATGCTTTATTTTGACCCCTGGGTTTAAACTTGTTGAATTTATCTACCTACAATAGTACGAGGGCTGCTATTTATGTATCCGGAATAACAAAAAATAACAAACATCTATAACCAAATATACTTTTATTGCTTTTCAAAATATTCCCCGTGATGATCGATGCATTTTTTCATACGTTGAAACCAACTTTCGTAGCATTTTTTCCATTCTGTATCGGGTATCTCCAAAACGTGGATTTTGAAAGCATCAACGGCTTCTTCCCGGGTCGAAAATCGGTGTCCACATAATTTGTTCTTCACGCTTGGGAATAAATAAAAGTCGTTGGGTGCCAAGTCGGGACTGTACGGCGGATGACCCGTCAATTCGATCATTTGACTATTTAAATACTCCGTTGTTGCGGCCGAGGTGTGACAGCTGGCGTTATCGTGGTGAAGGATTATTCTTCGTTGTCGATTGTTCTTGCGTATTTCTCCAAAGACTTCTGGCAAGCAAATGGTGGTGTATCATTCAGAATTAACCGTTTTACGATTCTCTAGTGGTACTGTAGCCACATGTCCACTAATACCAAAAAAGCAGGCAACCATTTGCTTCAAAGTGCTTTTTGCACGAACAACTTTAGTTGGGTTTGGCTCATTTTGGAACACCCAAACCGTTGACTGCTGTTTAGTTTCGGGATCATACGCATATATCCAAGATTCGTCTACTGTGTAGATATTATGAACAGCTTTTGATGTACCACATTTGTATTTTTCTATCATTTTTTTGCACCAATCAACACGAGCCTGTTTTTTATCAACTGTTAAGTTGTGCGGGATCCAACGAGAACAAATTTTTTTTACAGCTAAATGTTCGTGTAATATTTTATAAATACTCGTCATACTAATGCCCAAAAATGCCTCTATCTCGCGATATGTAACATGAAAGTCTTGCATTATTAGTTCGCGCACAGCATCAATATTTTGTGGTACAACAGCCGATTTAGGGCGACCTTCTTTAAAATCGTCCGCAAGCATACGACGACCACGATTAAACTCACTGAACCAGTGATACACAGTGTTTTTCGATGGGGCTTCCTCCCCAAAAGTCGACAAAAGTTGATCCATGCACTGTTTTTGAGTTAATCCACGCCGAAAGTCGTAATAAATCATAGCAAGAAAATTTTCACGAGTCAAATCCATGGTGATGATAGACAATGAATTTTAAAAATGGCGCCACAATGTAAAAACAATTGACAGATGAATGAAACAAACTTTATTTTACAACCAAAGAGTTTTATTTTTAAATGTTATAATTTCTTTTTAAATATTGTTTATGTAAGTGGCCAGTTCCGGATACATAAATAGCAGCCCTTGTAGGTATTCTATAAACCTTTAAATATTATTTCGGCTCTTTTCAATAGCCTGTTTATTCAAAATACTGTGAGTATGGACCAAATCAGTTTACTTTAAGAAAACAAACAACATTCACATAAACGCTGCCACTTAGCGAGCTAATTTTATCCTAATATTAAACTCGCTACGTTAAATTGCAACAATACAATATAAACATTACATATTTTTACCTCACATTCATTAGTTGCTAGCTCATATCATATTTATGTACTAACCACAACCAAAGCACTCACGTCTAGTGATCAGGTCTTCATTACATTAGGTGGCCACGAGGACTTTATACGACCTTTAAACTTGGCGCGTGACGCGTGCGCGTTTCCTCACAATGTAATGAACACAGGGTGCAACCGTTAAGTGTGCCCAGGCGATTATTCCGTAACTACTCCTATTACAAGATATCAAAAAACTTTAAACTGATATCGAAAGTACGTTACCAAATGAGTAAAATGACATCAAAACCTTTTTTAAAAGGTTATTTTAGCTTAGTACTGATATTTAAGGAAACTATTTATTAAGTTAAGAAAGTAATAAAACTATCTTTTAATTGAATAATATTTATTTCTTAGTAAGTACAAAATTTTGTATTCAAAGCAGATGTTCGAAGTGACGTTCTTGTTGTGCGATACAATGACGAGCTCTAATGTATGGGAATTTTGGATATTTCTCGTTTCATTTAGAAAAAATATTGATGTCATTTTACTCATTAACGTACTTTCGATATTAGTTTAAAGTTTTGTGATATCTATAATAGTTACGAAATAATCGCCTGGGCACACTTAACGATTACACCCTGTATAATCATTTAACCTTAATAAAAAAAATCTATATTTGAAAACATATTGTTACATGTTGGCGTGTGAAGCAAGACTATATTCAGTAGACACAGCCGTCACACCATCGACGCCCTCAACTGTGATATTTCAAAGATGACATAGGTATAGGTAGATAAGATAGATTCATTTCAGAGTGGATTGCTTTCCAATTTAGATAACAACTACCTTTATTCCCTCAGTTTATAATCCAGGCCTTATTGCAGGATCATGTTTTCATCGAGTTACCATTGCATTTCAAAACACATTGACCTAGAAAATTAGAAAAGGAATCATCAACATCAACGGCCCGTTACAGTCCACTGCTGGACTATGAGCCTCCTCCACTTAAGTGGAGGGTTTTGCCATAATCTCCACGCTTGGCAGGCAGGTTGGAGATCGCAGATTAAAAGGTTACTGTATCAGAGAGCGCTGCTGCCCGTTCCCTGTTCAATGTGTAGTCCCTAAATAGCCTCTTACGACACCCACGGGAAGAGTAGGGGTTGGTGACAAATGTATTCTACTCTGCCGTCACCACACAGCGCCCGAATTTTATGAAGTATGGGTATGGAAGTATGGAATATACAGATATAACGTTGATACACGGTTCACCATTCGGCAGAATAAGTAGACCTTAGAAGCTAGTGGAGTCGTGTAAACAGAAGAATTTTAATTATCTCCGCTATTTTATGGAATGTAAGCAAACGAAAATTCACATCGCGTTCACAAAGCTACAGTATTTACAAGATAAAACAACTACAAAAAATTATCTACGGAAATTAATCCTTATACGAGCCATGTCAGATATCTTCGGCGGATTTATATCTCTGACACCAGGGCATGTGGGGCCGGTTGTCAATCTTACAATCCACAGAATATTATAAATAATCTTTATAGAATCATGTTATTTATTACAACTTTTTATTTAACTTGATTTGTGAGTTAGTTTGGGACAAATCTTGTATCTGAATTTTGAACCACGTCCGAGAGAACGTGGTTCAAAGTTGAGAAACTTACATCTTTAGAATTTTGCAACAAGAGGATTGTGAAGCTGTAAATTTTCATACAAAAAGCGATAACGTTTTTCACCCCTTAAAAATTGATCAATTTTCATACATTTTGGATATTCTGTAGATATAATGAAAAACTAGGCTTGTACGTTTTTAATTTAAATAAATTTTGCTTACGATAAAAGTTATTAGCAGCTAAATATCGCATTTTTTACTCAAAAACTACCTCGTAATTATTATTTTTTAATTAAACTAAAAAAGAACTGAACTACTAAAAAAGAAAAACGTACAAGCATAGATTAAGGTATACTGAATCAAATGAGGCCAAAATTGTCTCATTCCGTAAATATATAATTAATAGTATGATAAATAAATAAACATATAATTAATTAATAAATAATATAGTTAATAGTAAACATAGTGAACAAAGTGAAATAGATAACATTTTTGAACATACCTACTCGCGCCGCGTATCGGCACTTCACAGTCCTCTTAAGTGCAATACACTATAATGATAAAAAATTGCTGCTTCTGTTCGCAAATATTTATTTATTCAATGGCGGTATACTGAAGTTTCTATCGCACTCTTATGTAATTTAAGGAGTTTTTCGAAGGTACACGGTCTTAAGCGAGCAAATTTTGCACGGCTTCACCAAAAACCCCATTGATACGCAACCAGAAAAATAAATCAGAGGTTTTACACCGATGCAATTATTACATTATCCTTAACAACAAAGTATGCAATATCTAATGAAACCTAACTGAAAGTCCCGAGAAAAAACCTAGATGCGCCCACGGTTTTATTAGATGGTAGTTATTTAATTTCTCGCGGGAATAACATATATTGCTCCGGTAAAAAGTACTTCAATTTAAATCTTTCTTCAGTTTTTATGCTCTTACATCACATATAAATTACCGATCGATATAGGTAGAGTAACAAACGGATCAAGTGTGAGTCGAACTCGCAAGGAGAGGGTTTCATTTTTTTTTTAAGTTTTAACTCAGATTTTCATGTAGAATGTGATTAAAATATATATATTTCAGACTATATGTCCATAACATCTACACAATCATAATTCAAAATCAAATATTATTAAGGTCCTATCTCCTAATTTTATTCAAATTTTGGTTCATTAGTTACGGATCAGGGGTATACTCGGGTCTACGAGAAATAGTTACCTCTCGTAGTCCCACCAGTAGTGGGACAAATTAGTGGAACCATGAAAACAGCGTTATTTTTCGTAAATTTTTTTAAACTATGCATTTTAAATGTACGGAACTCTAAAATGAAATGAAGTACGAATTTTGTGGAGGACATAGCGCTAAATGTGCCCCGTAGTGGCTAGGTTGGCTTTGCGTGAGATAGAAATACACGCGCGATGCACACGACATGCCAACGGTTTGTCGTGCTTATTTTGCGAGTACGATACGAGTATGTACTGCTATCCTCTAGTTTTTTTAATGAGCGTATTGAAAAAAGACGTGCGCGGCTAGATCCTATGCTGCTACGTTTTAATAAATAGTTCTCCCGACTTACGAGTAGTCCTAGATTTAATGAGGATGTATGTACGAGCTAACTGATTTAAATAACAAATCAATCAGAGGGGATTTTAATTAACATTATCTGTGTATGAGTACTTTACACATTTTCAACTTTCGTCGTGCGTGAAATTGAATGAATGGTACAAGCAGTTAGTAAACTAGTGTACTAAAAATCCATTTAAATTGTTGATGATGAATGGCTTTGATGACCCTGTTTATTTTCTATACATGTTACTCCCCAAGTGTTATTAAACTAGTAACAGGAAAAATGTATAATGAAGGAGGTCATGTATCATAGATTCCCTGAAATTTTTAAGTTGTTTTATAGATAACAGATATATTTTACTAGTTATTTTTTGCACAACAATAACTTAACCTTACATTGCAGGGGCCAACAAATTAGGAACTTTATTATTATACTAGCTTTTCTACCCGGCTACGCCCGGGACAAACATATATATATATATACACTTTTTAGTGTAAAGGTCAAACTACTCGCAAAACAGATTTTAAATGAAATATTATTTTTTCTATATTTCTCAAATATTTATAGTAGCCTATAACCTGGTCAGTAATCTCATCTATCGGTTGGTACAAACCCCATCGAAATCGGTGCAGCCGCTCTCTAGTTATAAAAGGACAAACATTCAGTTTTATATAGTAGATAGATTATAAAAAAAACAAATTTAATATATGACAGATAAAAAACGGAAAAATAAAAGAAATCGAAAAAGAAAAAAGCTTTCTAGAAATTTTAACCGTGGCAACTAAATTAAAATTGAGCTCTTTTTTTCTGTCTAAACAAATTCGCCGGAGTTAGGGGGAGGGACGCCCAGAGTCCGTAAAGTGTTTTAAAATTAAATGGTCCTTCCTACAATTATTTATGGGGTAGTTGACTGACATTCGTATAAGATACTGAAAAAACAAAAGCTGCCGTGCGTGACGCGACGCGACACTGTCCGCCTTACTACGAGAACATACGAATTTTTGTAATAATATGAAAAATAAGATTAATTAAGACTCAATTATTGCTAATTGTGCGGCGGCTCAGTTATTCTGACACCAGGGTTTGTGGGGTCGGCAATCGACCTTACAACCCACACGATATGACGATAGTGATTTCATACTGGTTGAGTTATAAAAAATTACCTAGCGTGGTTTTAGTTTGTGCCTCCTTGGGAGCTAACTATGGCTCAGCTAACCCCTTTGGGGATAGGCGCGCGATTTTACGTAAATGTATGAGTTATTTCAGAGAATTCGTCGTCGTCTTTTGTGACGTCGTCGTCGTGCTGAACCGAGCAAGGGGGATCGAACTGCGAGCGGCCAAGAGGATTACTCTTGCCGCTCCTTGCGTCCCTGACAAGCTTCGGGTGTGGTATCGCTAAAATAATTCGCCACAGATAGTGTTAAAAGTTCGATAATGATTTGGATCAATCCATCCCAATGGCTGTAAGCTGTAAAGACCTATAGTAACTTAATTCATTTTTAATGTAGTCACCAACCTAAAGAAATTTACATGTTTGGCCGTTGTAAATGCTGTCAAAAATGCTGTAAAGTAAACTACACTTACCTGCACGAGATTGGCGTTGATATAGTCAGTATTGCACCTCTTCAAGATGATGCGACTGTGATCATAGGGGTTCACATCACGGTAGCGGTTCAGCGGCTTATTATGAGCCTTCTTCGCCTCCAAGCATGTGTAGGGATACAATTGGCATTCTCGGCCAATTTTCTGAAACAATTAAAACTTGTTAATATTATTGTGCTAAACAAAACAAAAACATTTTGTTTTTTATATTCTTGTTTTATCTTTTATTGGACTGATGAACATTAAATTTTCGTGTTTATAAAAAAAAATTAGTATAGAATCTATTCTATAATAAAATAAAAAAATTCTAAAATTGCACAAAATTTAATAAATCATCACAAAATGATGTGTTATATAAATGTCGGATACCTAACATATGTATGTATATGGGTGGGTATACTATATATGATTCAAATTCTAATTCTTTAAAAAACACTGTCTTATGATAAATAGTTTCCAGTGCATATATAGTAGGTATGTATATTATATACCATTACCAGATATGGTTCATTCAATATAGATAGATAATAATATTATGTTGTTAGATGGGTGAATTTTTGTAAATATTATAGATAGAAGTGTTGGTATGGGTTGTGTGTATACTTATTTCATATAAAATAGATTAATAAAAAAAACTATACATATTAACTTAATTCCAACAGATCTCTTTCTGTTTAATAGATTCAATAATCTATGAAAATAATAAAATAAATAAGGTAGATAGGGGTCATAGATTTATAACTATAATTTTAAGATACTAGAAACCTAAAAAAAAAACAATGCATGAAAGAAAGCCCATCAAATTAATTACAACCTAACTAATCTTATCTAGGTAACATTTTTATTGAAGAGGTATGTAACCAAACAAGTTACTCATACACAAAGATAACCAAGTGTAAAAAACACTAGGTTATAAAATATGAGCAGCAAAAATCATAGTGCATTAAGATGTTAATGAGGCATTAAGATCTTGAAATCAGTGGACCTCAGATGAGCTAGAGACTTGTTTAGAAACAGTTCATGGTCCAACAAGCAAGTAGGCCTGAGTCAAACAAGAACAACATACCAATAATGACACATTCACACTCTATTCCACCACACCAGAGTGTTGGGAGCCCGGTTTTAAGACTGAGTGATCGGTAAGTAACTGATACCGGATTTAACTTGAAAACAAACAAAGGTTTAGATGTTTGTTTTGATGTCAACACCAGTTCTTCTAACTAACAAACTTCTACCGCGAAACTTTGCGTAAACTGCCACATATGTGATCCGAAGCCGCTCCAGGCGCCATGCAGCGGGAGTGGGTGCAAGGGACAGCACTGATCAACTAATTCGTAGCAACTTTACTCGTGCGTGGCACAATAGACGCAGCGTCTCATCGCATCACGACCACTCGACACTCACCTGATACACCAATGGCCACGCATTCTTGTTGGCGATGTTCAGATATTCAGCTTCCACGTTATTTGAGCCCATATTTTCGTTTATAGACAACTGACCATCATCAGCAAGAAAAAAGTTTGTTAGTAGCCGGATGCCGCAAAATACCCGTTGTTTATGGGCTAATGCGCCAAGACGAGGACCACTTCTTTAGTTATATTTCCAGATAATCTTCTTTTAAACTGTACTTGATAAGTTTTGACAACCGAGGATTCGTTGGTTCTCGATAGAAGGCAAAAACTGTTTAACACAGCGAGCGGCCCTCTAGCTTTGATTGAGTGCACGGCACTGACAGTATTGCCAAATGGAGTAAAGATAATAATATTATTTCTAACTAAAATTGCGAAAATTTAAAGATGAAAATCTGTTATAGCGTATAAAAACGAAACAAAGTGAAACAAACAACTTGCATCTGTGATTAAGCTAATGTCTGAATCTAATTTAATAAGAACAGACTGAAGCACAGTCATAATTAACATAAAACACGATAAATGATGAAAAATATTTAGATCAAATTGAACAAATAAAATTGGGCAGAGTTGGTATTACTGTATCACAGCGAAATTTCAGTGTTGCTAGAATATATATTAAATAATCTACCATATTATAATGTGAGTGATTTTGACTGACATTGGGCAATACAATAACGATTCACACACTCACGCTCCCTTTTCACAAAAAGGGCAGGGTAGCTATCCTAATAATAGAGCTATCAAACATCGAATTTAAACCGTTCGCGTCGAATTAAAATGCATCGATTGCACAATTTTAGAGAAAACGTAAAACAATCAACTTAAAAAACTAACTATATCTTAATCTGACATCTAAACCCTTATTACAGCAGAAGATGCTGAGTTATTTTTGTTTTCTTGTAAGCAAATAAACGTTTTTTATTTCTTTCTTTCATTCTTATTTTAGGTAATAATTTATTCATAAAAAAATCATTCGTTCATCTGAATTCATCACCTTACTTACATTGGTGATAAAAACGAAAAGGATTGCTGAATTTCTGTTCAAGAAATAAATCCCGATCCATTTTCATTAGTTTTTTTTTACGTTTGTGTTCGAACAGGCTAAGAAGATCATTTTCAATGCTTTATCGAAAATGAAATGTCTGCAAAATGTAAAGTGAATAAATATGTAGTATTTTTTGAAATTTCTTGATCTTCAATTGTTATTTCCAAAATCATTCATGGTGCTAAAAAAATATTCTATGATCATTTCCATATTATATTACACCATTTCATTGTATTTTAAAATAAAAAAAAACACTAATCTAATGAATAAATGACTGCTGCGGCTGTTTACACGCTTCATTTATCGTTCATCTCGATGAATAATGTACGATGCCTGATGAAAGCGAATGGACGGATTTTACTTTCATCACAAAGGCACATCAGTGATGAAAGATGAAACGTCAAAACTAGACATTTCATTTTCGATGCATCATCGAAGCAAAAGTAAACCGTCTAATATCGTCTTAATTTTGACATGACATGACATGGTTTTGAAATAATCATAGCATATTTTTAGCATCATGAATGATTTTGGAAATAGGGATTCAAGATAAAGAAATTTCGAAAATTTTGCATCTAATCTAAACACATTCATCATTCACTGCCTTTCATCGATAATGAATCACTTTGGATGAACCGTCTAATACCGCCAGCGGAGCATTTAGGGTTCCGAATATGAATTTCCTGATCAGGATACCGAGCGTGTGCGTCCAGCCTAAATGAAAATGTTACCATTGGGTAATATTTTGCTAAGTATTATTGTCTATGATAACGACGATAGCAGTTTTAAAAAGTATTAATTCGAGTCTATGGTTGCCAAGTCGACTTCTAAATTATGACATTTGGTTGCTCTTTTTAGCGAGAGCCCTGTGTGATCCTTTTAAATTAACTTCGTCAGACAATTTCTGACTTTCACCAGCCACCGCGATGGCTTCACCGCGAACCCGCCGCAAGTTGAACTCTATCCGGACCACAGATGAGAACCATGTAAGTTTTAATTCTCGACTAAAGCCTGAATTTGGTGTCCATACGTTGAGTAGTTTACTTTAGGAATTGTTCTTTTAATATTTTCTTGTGTTTTGTTGTGTAGAAATGCTTCGAGTGTGGCACGCTGAATCCGCAATGGGTGTCGGTGACGTACGGGATCTGGATATGCCTGGAGTGCTCGGGGGTGCACCGTAGTCTAGGGGTGCACTTGTCCTTCGTGCGATCGGTCACCATGGACAAATGGAAGGACATCGAGCTGGAGAAAATGATGGTGAGCCCTTCCCTTGCCTTCCAACCCGAACTGCAAAATCATTGACGTTGCTAGTGCTAAGTAACATAACAGCCAAGCATATGCAATGGCTCTAGGCTCTACTATTTAGGTATCCTACTTAACTCATTTAAAATGAGCCATTTTACCAAGAATTCAAAAAGAAAATTGAATGGTTCGAGGGTGGATTGACAAGTACTCGACCTAACACAGATCCATTCAATTCTAAAAATCAAATGTTCCCACATTACTTAGTTCAGTTCAGCCTAGTTAATTGTGTGAAGTTTTCGAACTTCAAAGATTTCGATTCGAGGTCAAAGATTTTCGATTAACGATGAGGTCAAAGTAGCAGTAGACGCATATTTTGACTCTAAGGAAGAATCAATTTTTTCAACGGTCTAAATGCTTGGAAGAGGAGGTGGCAAAAGTGCATTGAACTTGATGGTGATTATTTAGAAAAATTAAAATATAACTGATTTAGTTTGTGTTTCTTGTTTAGGCAGAGTACTTTTCCATCCACCCTCGTATTATATATTATTTTTCAGATCATACTATATCCCAACCCTGAAAAAAGTAGGACGGAAGTATTGAAATTATTTAACTATCACATTGTTTTTTACCATCACAACTAGGTGGGAGGAAATGCCAAGGCACGGGAGTTCTTTGAAAGCCAGCCAGACTACAAGACAGGCATGACAATACCCCAGAAGTACAACACCAAGGCTGCAGCAATGTACCGCCAGAAGGTAAGATTTTCCCCACATGCATTATCTATCGTCAACATCATCATCACATTAGTCAAACTTGTAACATCAGTAAGACGTAAGTTGTTGAAATTTGATTAAATTAAATAATAACATAATTTCACATTCCAATTAAAATTCATCATTCAAAATTAGTTTTTTTTTTCAACTATTTGAATAGTATATTATATTATGTACAAACTTAACCACAAATAGATTTTTCGAATAATTTTTCACTTTCGATTAATGAACGAAATATACTTTATTACACACAGATGCAAAAGACTAAAAATATTTTTTTTGTGAATATTATTCAATTATAATTTATTTAAGAATACAGTAAGTAAGATGCTATTTAACATACATCAAACCTTTAGGGATTTTAGCAATTGCTAGGCGATTTTTCTGCGAGGCGATATCATAACGTACTCGCCGCGGGTTCTTAACTATTAGATTTTAAGGCAAATTGACTAAAGAATTTTCCACAAGCAAAAATCTAGTCTCAAGAGATTAAATCAAAGAGACATAGAAGAGAAATATCTTACATTAATGCAACATCAGTAACAACAGAGGAAACCAACCTGCCGATTAGAATGACTAGAATTTATGGTAATTTCTCAACTTTCTTGGGTGTAATGAGAGTAAATTATATAGGTTGTCACACATGTCAGTTTTGTATCCATTTGCATTAACAAATAACTTGACACTGGCACAAAGTTCAACTAGTGCATAAAGAAAAAAAAGTCTTGAAGGTACACTGAAAAAAAGCCTCTCTGTTTTAGTAAATTTCACATTGAAATTTAAAATGATGCAATGGCTCTAACCGACGATTTTAGCTGAAAATGCCAAAATGTTCTATATAAAATTACAAAAAATACCGTAATTTTTATTTTTTATATCTTTAAAAACTACTGAGTTATTAACGATCAAAGTGCGCACTTCCGCACGAGGCGAGTGGTAGCTGTGACGTCATATGCACGCAACGCCGCCCGCAAACACAGCTACACTGCATGCATATGACGTCACACGCTCGGAACTTCTCGCGGTCATAACTTTGGTAATATTGCATGTATTTAAGTGAAATAAAAAGTAATGTACATGATATAAACTTTAATATAAGGCATGTTTTAATGTGAAATAAGAACCTATCGGTGTTCTCCATATTATGTCTTTTCAAAGCTCCAAAAAGACTACAACCTTCTTGTTACTGATGTAACAAGCTTATTTATAATGTAATGTCACCTATCCTAATTTAGGCCTATTGGGTAGCCACCTAAACCTAACCACTACGGAATGGCCGATTTTACACACAATATAGTATAACTTTGAATCTTTAATATTTGATTTTCTTTGAGTACAATCTATAATTTTTTTTATACAGCCCATATTTAAAACTATACTGAATATTTAATTCAATAATATATTGAATATTTAATTGAATGATCTTCGCAAAAACATACCTACGTTTTGTTTATGTATGAACGAACGAAATAAAATGATACCGTCTACCCCTAAATGGTCTAAGTAGCTAATGTCGTATAAAGATAACGAAGTAACTAAAACAAATATATAAATAAAAGTAATTGAAAGCAGTCCAACTAGCCGCTCCATTAAACAAAGAGTAAAAGAGCACTTCATCTCTCAACTATCGTGATTTATTTATTTATTTATGTTTATGTAATATGGTATTTATATATTAGTGATTAGGTATGTATTTATATAATATGTATGTTTATGTATATAGGTAGGTATAAATATTTAAGTAATTATGTAAGTCTACTTGCATGTATATATGTATGTATATTGTATATGTGTATAGTATAGTGCATATTGTATAATATTTACTATCAGTATTTAGTACACGTTCTTGTCATGGCCCTCTGATGTCACATCTCTCACGACACATTGGTTGCCTGGAAGAGATCTCTCTTTAGAGATAAGCTCGCCTTTGCTACTGCTTATATTTTTATTTTCTGTACTGTGTACTTAATGCAATAAAGAATATATATATAAACTCTTGACATACAAATTCGTCTTACTTTAACAATTTAACTATCTACACTTACTCTGACGTCGTGGCAACAAAAATATATACTAAGATAGAAGTTTATTGCATTACTTTAATACGCATCGTCGTTCGTATTCACACATAATTGCCAATTTTCCGACCAACCACCTAATAAGTTCATTCATCGACGGTCAGCCAATGCCGATTGTACATCAATTTAACTGGGATCATTAGTGCAAAAGCCAGTGTCGATACGTACAGAGTGAATGCAGCGCGGCTATAAGGGTCGGGCCACACTTATCGACGGCGATCGACACGGTTTGCCTATACAAAACGCGCGCGAAGTACGGAAATGCTTTCGCATCATTCGCCGCGTCCGCCGTCCAGCCGTTGATAAAGATTTGAAACGGGCTCTGGAGGACCAACTGACAACCAAAGACCTCAATAAAAAGGTACAAGGTGAAAAGAGTCATTGGTATTCATAATTTTTTATTCACTATCACAAATAGGAATTATTACGTTACCGTAAAAAAATATTGCTGCTGAAACCGTATCGGGATCTTAAACATGTTAACAAATACACAATATTATGTGTAAAATTATATGAGATCAGTGGAAGGAAAAAGGGGAGGCCTTTGCCCAGCAGTGGGACAGCTAAAAAGGGCTATAAAAAAACATGTGTATATATTTATATGTCCTAACCATACTGAGTACAGACAGCGCGATCATAAATCTTCACCAGTACTCCCCCTTCTACCTATATGTATCCGTAGCGAAAAGGTGTCTTTAAAAAAGTTCCTATCTTAGAAATTAATCTAGTTATAAAAGTTTAATTATCAATTTTAATATTTTAACAAATGTTTAGATAGGCTGGACCCAATATTTAGTCGCCTGAACCCAATATACTCACATCGTTAAGGCATTGAAAAAGGCGCAAAAAAAGAAATGCGCATTTTTAATTCTGAAACACTATCGAGTCTGTAACAATAACGCTCTGATTTGATGTCAGATGCAGTTCGCGTCGAGATCGCGCGCATTCTGCTCTTTTGAACCGCCCGCGCCCGGTTCAGTAAGTATTGCTTTATGAAACCGCGGATTTAATTTAATTTACATTTATGGGTCGTACGTAAATTGCGTAACGCTACCCGGTCCTAAATACGAGGATGCAAGTGCCTTTTGATTAACAATGAGCACAAAACACTATTACTCCAGTGAGACGGAAACGAAGTTTTTTTTTTATTAAATAAGACATTGACAGGCATAGACAGATACGATGTCACATAAACTAAAAAAACAAAGTAGGTTAGATTGTTCTTAGAAATGAACGCTTAAAATAGTAAAAATAGACGAGAACGGCCCGTTACAGTCCACTGCTGGACTATGAGCCTCCTCCATCGAACCCGATCTTATTGAACAAATTAATATGCAAAATGCCTTGCCGTGCTACCAGCCGTGGAGGAGTGCCTCGTGATAAGACAATCCTAATATTCTTATAATTTTAGTTTATTGTAATCAGAAATGAACGAACAAGCTTGCAAAATTTACATTCATACGTTTATTATTGTAAGATTTGAACTAAACAAACATGCATTATATGTGAAGTTAAATAAAAGCTTGTAATAAAACCACGAGGAAACCTAAATAAGTAGGTATTCAAAGAATCTCATACGTTTTGTGTGACATCAACCAATTCACACTACAAGCCGTCCTGCGTGCTCGTTACTAGTACTAGCAGACTTCGAAAACTGAAAATTAAACAATATTGATAATTATTTTCTGAGATAAAATTATATGTAGAAAAACTATAGTTTTGACATTGAATTAAGTCACTTGTTTAGTTAAGACTGCAATGTTATGTATTTATACAATGACAAAGTCTCACAGTAGTATTCAATGTGTTTGTTTCTATTACCGTTAAGTAATATTAAATGCTTGGTGAACAAGGTCGCGCGGCGAATTTTGAGCGTATCTTCGCAGTCATTTTATTTTTTCTTTCTCTTTCTCACTCATTCTATAAAAGCTGTATACAGACGCGAGGTGAATATGCCCCACCACTTTTGCCAAACGCTCATAAGCCTTTGCCTTCACAGCAATGCGAATATCTTAATGTTAGTCTAGACTTGCTTTGTACCTACAAAACAAGAAAATATTAAAAGCTTTGCGAATGTTTAACTGAATTTAATTACTATGGCGAAATCACTACAGCGAGTTTAATTTTGCTTGTAAATTGGGAATAAATCTTATTATTATTATTAATTTCTTTGTACTTTTACTTTCACTTCTCTGGAGATGAAAATAAAAATCGATCGGCTATATTAATTAAAATTAACCAAGATCTCTTATCGGAAGCCGCTGCCGCTGAGTCGTAAAATAAGGCAATAGGTACAAACGCTAAAAAATAACAACAAATAAAACAAAACTTGGAATTAGCATTACCAATCAGTGCACTTTTTATCCCTCGGCTACATTTAATCAGCCAAACAGATTCAATGGAAACAGAGGCAGGAAGCCGTGACGTCACAATCATTGATCGTTTTGTACCTATTATTTCACAATCTCAGTGACCGGCGATTATCGCAGCGTTCACAGCGCTGATGGCCTGATTGCAACGTTTGCAATGTAATGATGGGACACCATTATATCTCGTACGCGTAGAAGCTTGTGATATGAATAATCTTTAATATGATTAAACCTGATTTTATGTTTACTACTGAATCAAGCAATCAAAACTTTCTACTTTGCAGTACGATAATTGATACTTGCGATTGTCTTTTGTTGTTTTCGTAGATATTTGCCGGGACCAACAACGGTTTATTGTACCTTTTAGAGCACGAATTCATCTTAATTTTCAAAAAGTCAAGTAATTAAGCCTGTAATCTCCTAACTGAACTGAGGATAATCCCACAAAGTGATTTTTGTTTTGACTAGTCTTCAAACCGGGAATCAAACTCAGAACCTCCAAAACGAAAGGCGAACGATTTACCGCTCGGCTATTATCAATCCGTACGTTAGTTTTTCGTGTCGCTCAAAAAGATGTTTAAATCTATAATACGAGTAATACCTAGTACATTAAAACAGCTTTTCGGTTTGTTTTTTTTTTTTTTATATATGTCGAATCGCAATGGAAACATCCGAAGGGAAAATTCTATGAAAAGTCTCTCGTAAGCATTCATTGTGAATGTAGGTTAGCAGAGCCGAAATTGAAAGATGAATCCTTGAGCCCTCTGCCGTGCGCGGGCGTCTTAGCGAGACTGCCCCTTCAAAATCGTCACACCATGCTCTACGCACATGTACTTAGCTAATGTTCCATAGTCCAGTAGTACTCATACTTTTTCAGTGGTTCCCAAACAGCGACTCAAGGCTCTATCCGTGAGCTTGTAAACTCACGCTCCTTATTGGTCTACATTGCCTACACTCCGACATATATTATTTACCGTTGTCGTTGTTACTTTTTATTTGTTATTTTTATTTTTTCATTTAGTTTTTAATTAATAAATATGACAAATAAAAATATTCTTCGAAATGTCTATGTTTTTTCTTAGAGCGAAAGTTCTCCTAACTCACATAATGACGAAATGTTCTTTTAAAAAAGTATTTTGTAGATATTTAGATACAAAAAATGGGAAATCTTATTTTATCCACGTAACTTCAATAAATGCAATTTTATATTACTACTAGCGCCGCCTTTACCACTGTATCTGTGAAGTGGCCAAAATTGGAACTACTGCTAATAAGTTGGTAGGTTAGTTGGTATGAGAAAAATTTATTTTCCTATAATAATCCTTTCTGAATCCTATCCAAAGCCCGATCCTTATTTATTATTTATAATACATATTCGTTTCCTCGTTTTACTCGGGCCATCTGATGGACAAATTTATCAGAAATTTTGTTTCATTATTGTAACTAAATGAAAGAATTAAAAAGAAATAACAAATAAAAAAAGAAACAAACGAAAAAAAGAAATTAAAAAAATATATCTGTCGAGATTCGAACTGCAAACTCGCGGTGTCCCGCCTCAGCCAAAATTACCTATTTCAATGATATCGCGTATCAATTCTTTTAAGCCTGAAAATACGGGGAAATCTATTTTTTCTAAAACTTAAACCTAGCTAGATCGATTTATTGCTCCCGAAAATAAATTTCGAAATCGTTGCAGCCGTTTCCGAGATCCTTATTATTCTTATCTTGCTCGTATAAAGTGTAAGATATAGGATGACTGTGGCGATGATGTGCAAACCGCACCAAGTCAACAAAAAAGGACCATAAAAATGAAAAGGATAGCTGGATCTATTGCTCATAAGTCAATGCTACTCGTATAAAGTGCTACTAAGTCTAGCCGCGTGTACTTTCTTCTGAACGTATGAAGTAGAGTTTATCTAAATGCGTAGGCGTCTTAAAAAAAAACCGAGCTAAGCACGGTCAACCAGGTACTTTAAAAATTATTAATAGGATAACAATAGTACATTACGATACGAGGAAGCCCGAGCCGTATGCGAGTTTATAATGTCACGAGCTTTTTATAAAACACACACTATACACTTGTGAGAAAACTGATAATAAATAATTAAAATTAAGGTTAAGAAAGGTACCCCTACAAAGCTACGATACTACAGGTAAAATTGTTCATGTAAAAGTTGTAAAAACTAACCTTTATTCGCGCGAAGTTTTAGTTGCTGTACTATTCAAATATTTATCATTAAATATCAACACTTGATCATTCATAAAACAACAATACAGAAATTAAAATTTTAACGAAGAATTGATTCGTAGAGGCTGAATGTCCGCGAGAGCCTTTGCTTCATAATTATGCTTATAGAAAAGAAATCTAATATTATTTTGAAATTGGCGCAAATTTTTTAAATCGAGATAATAATGTTTTTATTAAGTATTAAAATTTTACTGGCTGATAATATTTTTGATACAATCTGTTGAAATAAAAAAAAATACTATTACTTTTCTCTTTGTAAGAATCAGTTCAATTTACTTTTTATTATTGAAATAATCCTGGCTGAATAACAAATAGTAATGAAGATCGACAGAACATGCAATTACGGAGTTAAGTTCAATGGTTACTGACCAACTAGACAAGGGTAATAAATGTATGTCTGTCTTCCTTGATCTGAAAAAAGCGTTCGACACCGTCTCTGTCCCGATCCTTGTACGGAGGCTGGAAAGCATTGGAATTAGAGGAAATGCACTCAATCTCCTCAGAAACTATCTGACGGATAGAAAACAGAGGGTTAAGCTCCAAGATATCATCGGTGGGGAGGTGGGGGTGTCATATGGCGTGCCGCAGGGTAGTGTCCTTGGACCTACCCTGTTTCTCATCTACATTAACGACCTGTGCAAGATGAAAATAAAAAATGCCAAAATAATCTGCTATGCAGATGACACTGCCGTCGTCTTTGCTGGTAGGAATTGGAAAGAGGTTAGGGTTAATGCTGAGAGCGGACTAGCTCAGGTTGCTAAATGGCTACAAAAAAATCTACTTACGCTAAACACATCCAAAACCAACTACGTTTGTTACAGCATTTATAATAATTCTCAGCCACATCATGATTTTTCTATAAAGATACACGGTTGTCTTAATAATAATATCCATAATAATAGGAATAATAATTCTACAACACAAAATAATAATGATAATCATAATAATCCACATAATAATAATATCCATGGTAATTGTAACTGTCCAAACATAGAAAAAGTAACACATACTAAGTACCTGGGAGTTTTGATAGATCAAAGACTGTCTTGGCATCACCATCTTGAACAAGTCACGAACAGGGTTAGGAAGCTAATCTGGATCTTCAAAACTCTCAGGTACGTAGTTCCGGAAAAAGATGATAGTCTACAGTCCACTCCAAAAATACTTTTAAATCAAATATACACCTCATTGGTACAATCCGTATTGACCTACTGCATCCCTGTTTGGGGTGGTTCAACAAAAACTCATATTCTAAACCTGGAACGGGCTCAACGTACACTAATTAAAGTCATGTACTTCAAGAAAAGATTGTTTCCAACTGAGGCGTTGTATAAAACTAGTAATTTGCTCTCTGTAAGAAAATTATACATCGTATTCACAATTACTAAAAAACATAAATCACTGCCATACGACTCTGCTCTTACAAAGAAAAGGCGTAAAGACATTGTTGCTAATGTCCCTAAAACAAAAACTATGTTTGCTCGCTCTCAGTATAACTCACGTTCGGCCTATTTATACAATAAAATAAACAATGAAATATATATATATATATGATAAAAGTTACCGGGATTGTAAAAAGCTTTTAATAAAATGGATACAGAATAAGTCCTACGGTGATACAGAGCTTCTACTGGAACACATTACATAAGATATTTTGATATTTAATTTTTATTAAGTACCATAATACAATATAACTACTAAACATATATTATATATCTACATAAAATACATATAGCTATAATATATATATATATATATATATATATATATATATATATATAAGATACACACAGACATATAAACAAACACACAACACACATAAATATAGCATTAACACAATAAAATAATTGTAACCTTAATTGGATGACTAGCGGAGTAAGCGGATAAACGTTTATTTGAATAGATTTTATGTCTAGGTGTTAGTAATTTAGTAGTTTTAGTTAGATACAAGTATACGCATATCACCTGTTATTAATGGCTCTAATAATAAAATAGCAAGTTAATAATATATAAGGAAGAGCGGTCCCTCCTAACACAGGCTTTTTAGCTTACAAGGAGGGATCAGCCACTATGTTGTATTAGCCTTTAAGTATACAGAAAATAAATTATTTTTAAATTTTTTTTTTAATCGCACTAGTGTGGAAAAACGCATTTACCGCACGGTTTACTGCCTTCGTAAGTTCAATTTTAGAGCAAGGTGTATTGAAAAGATTATTTTATTTTGCAGATCGATCTGTCAGATACCAAGTATAAACCTTTTTGAAAATTTCCTAAACTAGGCAACTAAATCAAAATAGTAGACCGCTTTCCTGGCTGACTGCACAATTGCTTCCCAGCAGCTTGACCTATACCGTCGAAGCGGCTTAAAACGCCCTCCTGTCAACGTTTCAGGCATTGAGGCCTGAACCAGCTTAAGCTGACCTCAATACTGGCCGCAAATACTTAAATATTTGAACGTGGCTGCAAATTGTTATTGCTTCATCGATTCCCTGCCAATGCCAGTGCGAGCTCTATGCAACTCGTCCAGATGTTAATCCCTGGATTGGAACCAATATGATTGAATCGAAGGGATTATTCTGTGGGTTGCGTATTATGGACCGTGTTATTGTTTAAATTATTATACAATTTGCCTCCAATTTGCCAATCAAATAACTTGGAACGTTTTTGGTGGTGGTTCAGTTAGCCCATGAAACTGAATAAAAAAAAAACAGGGTGTTATTTTTTCGGATTTTAGTCCGTTCGATTCCCGGGTGTGGCAAGCGTATTATCAAAAATGTTTGAATGCAGTTTTGTTTCTTTTCGAAAATAAATGAATGTTTCCTTTGAGTTAAATTTGCTATTTCCATTGTTAAGAGCACTTTCCCTCCAGGTGGCATTAAAAGATTCCACCATGTATATAAACACATTGTATCCGACAGGTACTAAGAAAAATAATGATACATCCTTCACTGGTTTCGTAACAATATTGTGCTTGCGAGACCTAGTTTATCGTTATTTCCATACATGAAAAGATTTATATGTTAACAATAAAGCCGTCTTTTGATTCTACTGTTTTGTTTTTTTTTGTACTTGTTTTGATGTTTATATAAAGTTGCCAACAGAGCATATAGCCGGTTGCGATGACAGCCGGAAGGAAGAATATTTTATAATTACATAGTGTACTTAGTACTCTTAAACTTATTATTTTAAAACTGAATTACCTAATCACGATATATTGTTAAATAAAATTGCTGTTTTTTGCCTTTCCTACCCAACGTTTCGGCTTAATATATATATATATATATATATTGTATTTATCCAATAGTTTATCGTGATTAGACACGCTAAACATCAATTTAAAATGATTAAAAATAAGGTGATTTTCAAATGTTATTTTTAAAAGTTCCTAAGTGTAAAAAAAGAAGTTTTCTACATTTCCCCTCCTTGCATCAGATCACAGCGCTAGCGGAGGGACAGCCGTGGAGCCCGTCGGACTACAAGCCGGAGACGACGGAGCGATCAGACCGCGGCTGGGAGTACTCCTCGGCGTCGGGAGACCATCCCTTCCCCACCAGCGGATCCGATAACAACATCAGCTACCAGTAAGTTGAAGAATCTCCTGTTAATTGGTACCAGGAAAACTACAAAACAGTTTTGCTGACCATTCTTATTGCTGATTAAGATTTTGTAGATCAAAAGTCAGAGAATAAAGTGCTTATTAAAAATCGTTCCCCTCATTAAAAACTATAAACCAACCGCTACATTATTTGCTTTAACTTAAATGCCCTTTACTCTTCAATAGGTTTCTTGGCAAATATTTATGTTTGGGTACTTTTTCTCCAACGACTACTCTTTACAAGACTGCTACATCATTGCGTAGAAACGGCACCCTTAGCGCGTTGCTATCAGGAAACGACTCGGTTAACAGTAGGCTTAATATCTCGTTGAATTGACAGCAGCGAGTACGGCAGCGGCCGCTACACGGGCTTCGGGAATACCAAACAGTCCCAATCGACGCCGATGTCACCGATGCACAGTGGGAACGAAATCGTCGACAACACACTCTCTTCGCTTGCCACGGTATGTTGTACAACGGTGTTTTTTTACTCGACTGACCAAAAAAAATAATGTGGTGTGTAGTGTGTGTTAAGTGAATTTGTTCAGGGTTCATGTTTGTATGTATGTGAGTTTTTTTATTATTTTTTTATTAGCCGTGTGGTTACGGCAGAGTAGAATACATTTGTCTCAACCCCTACTCTTCCCGTGGGTGTCGTAAGAGGCGACTTAGGGACTACACATTGAACAGGGAACGGGCCGCAGCACTCTCTGATACAGTAACCTTTTAATCTGCGATCTTCAACCCGCCTGCCAAGCGTGGAGATTATGGCAAAACCCTCCACTTAAGTGGAGGAAGCTCATAGTCCAGCAGTGGACTGTAACGGGCCGTGTTGATGTTGATGAGTTTTTTATTCCACCATAACTTCTAATGCCTAAACAGATTTGGATGTGTGATGTATCGTTAGAATCCTTACATCAGACCGAGTAAAACTGGCTAGAATTTTATTGGCCATGCCCTGTGGTGATTTTATTTTTATTTTATATGATTTGTTAATTTTTAACTTAAGCGACAAGACGCATCGATTACAGACTGCATTTATTTCGATTGCATTTAGTCAAGATAAAAAGAACATAACAGAAAAGCTTCCTATTGAAATAGCGATAAACAGCTAAAATAATTGGATTATACGAAATAAATAGTTCCCTTTAGCTCCCGTTCGGGAGACGTGGGTTCGATCTCCACCACGTACCAATGTATTTTCGAATTTCTAATTCATATGTACGTTTATTCGACGCTCTTACGGTGAAGGAAAACATCGTGATGAAACCTGCACACTCCTGCGAAGAAATCCATAGGTTGTGTGTGAAGTCGACCAACCCGCACTGGGCCAGCGTGGTCGACTAAGGCCTAAGCGCCCTAATTCAGGGTAGGCTCGAGCGCCTCGGTGGGGACGTATACGAGCTGTTGATGAAATAAATAGTTATTTTCTAGGGCTGGTCGGTGTTTGCATCAACAATGACCAAGGCAGCGCGGACTGCCACTGAAAGTGCGGTGCGGTACGGTGGTATCGCCACACAGAAAGTTTCTGAGATGGCGTCCACTGTCACGGAGAAGGTATGTTATTTCCTACGTAACGACCTGCCAATAACAACGCAGTTGTCTACGTGCGACAAAAAGGTTGGATGCTATTGGCGGTCACTGTGTATGTCGCGCGGGTTTATTTTATCTACGGTGGTTATGCTGACCTTGCTGGTCTACTGAAAGAGGCGATATTGGCTCGCTAAAAGTCTCCAAAAGGGCGTTTACTATCACAGTTACTATTAAACGTAACTCTGACAGTCATGTCACCTAACAATGACAACAATAACAATCAAACAATAATAATAATCTATGTCACCTGGTGTCGCCAGGTCTTATGAGGTCAGTCGTCGAACTTACAACGCACATGATAAAAAGTTGCCTGCCAGGTGGACTGATGACTTGAAGATGGTCGTTGGTGGAGGCTGGATGAGGAAAGCAGGTGATCGTGCGCTTTGGCGTGCCCTTTGGGAGGCCTACGTCCAGCAGTGGACTGCAATAGGCTGCATTCACCGTGACATTTTACAATAACTGTCACCCGGGGTAATCGCCCGTTTGTCTCCTCCTGTGCTTAATACCTAGTTATTGATGGCCCAATTAAACTCAATAACTGTTAAAAAGACATGGTGAAACTTTCTGATAAGATAAGATAATTTTATTACACAAAAAAGTTTACAAAATATTTTACACATTACTTCTGAATTCCACACTAGGTGGCAATCCAAGACGACCGTTACCATAAATTCTATAACAATTAGTACAATAACTAAAATAACATAATGATGAAAATCTAAAAGACAATAAAATAAAATATAATACTTATTATGCTTTATAGCTATGTAATGGAAGAGTAATAAATATAAAAAATATAAAATGCCAAATGAATAAAGAAAGACATAATTATATACATTCGAGATAGATACCTAACCACAACGCGTTGTGGCAATGAAACGTAAGATCTGTTGTCCTTTTTATTTTTTTAAAAGCGTAATTGACTGACTTAAATTTTGTTTCATTATAAAGAGTTAGAATGACAGAGCACAACAAAGGTTCCATACATGTCTGAACGCTTAGAAGGATAGCTAAGTACAATCGAATCCCGGGAAGAAACTCCACAGGAATAGTATCTTTAGTAATTTTCTTTTAAAATGAGTCATAATTACAATCTACTCCGCTGATTTGGAACAACAGTGGACCAGACGTTTTTATCGTAATCATTTATCGTATAATAGGCCTTAGAACATAAAATATTTTTAATTATAGTTTTAAATTGTCTATCGGACAGATTTATAATATCATCTGGTATTTTATTTATTATAGAAGCGAATACAGTTCCCCATAAATGAATTGTTAACCTTACACAGTCTAAATTTTGGGTGCGCTATTTTATTTTTACAACAAACATCCAAACTTTCGCATTTATAATATTAGTAGGATGACCTACACTACCCTGGTGTGTGTGACTGACAAAGAGGATGCTTATTTAGGCCAGACCAAATACCGTTTCATCCCTGAGCGTCGGTTTACTAGAGGGAATAGTTTTGTATTGTTTATTCTACTGAATTAGAAGAAAACGAAAGACCATGGTTTAACATTTACCGTTTTCTAATTTGTCAATAGAATAGAGCTGAAATAAAAACAAATTTAAAAATGAAATTGTAAATCCTCCTAGCTCGACGAGTTACATTTTTTAAGTAGAGTGTTCTGTTTCTACCCAGGTGAACAATCGCGGCGGGTGGAGTTCGCTGAGCGGCACGAACGAGATGCGGCGCGGAAGCACGACTGGGCCTTACCAGTCGCAGAGCTACGGGGCCATGAAGAGCTCCACTTCGGAGCCCTACTCGCAGTGGTACGTTCTTAAAAATATATTATTTTTATTAAGAATACAAAAACTGATAGCAAAACAATGCATTCTGCCAAACTGCACGCAGTTTGTTGGCAGATTTTTGGCTCATAATCATTATTAAAGTAGGTACCTATCTATATCTATACCTATAATCATACGACAATGCATCTTATGCGACCATTTAATTATGTTTTCTAAATCCTCTTGCAATTTACACTCGACTTCTTTTGGATTTTTTCCAGCAAAAACAATGCATGTATCGTCAGCATACATATATGCCTTACAGTGTTTTAAAACATTGCACATACTATTCACATGCATGATATAGCCCACCGGCCCATACACTGATCCAGTTGGCACCCCATATTTAATTTTTACCTGTACTCCTTTTACATTGCTGGTTAAATGGTTTTTGTAAGCGCATCACTCTGGACTGACCTGCCATTTTGTTTTATTGTTACGAAATTAGTCCGAATAATTTAAAGGTGGCCCGAAATATTTCAATAATTTACTAATAATCATCTAAAATTAAAAAACACGACTGCCTTGTCAAAAAAAAAATAACCAGTGTTACTCGGGCTGATGTAAGGATTCTAACGATACCCCACACATCTAAATCTGTTCAGGCTTTTAGGAGTTAAGGTGGAATAAAGAAACTCACATACATCATGAAACCTAAGCACATCACCATACCCTTTTTTGGGCAGTCGTGTAAAAATTTTGTTTATTTAGGATCGGGCCGCACTGATCGACGGCGATCGACGGTTTGCCTATACAAAACGCGCTCAAAGTATGGAAATCCTTTCGCACCGACTTTGCGCGCGTTTTGTACAGGCAAACCGTCGATCGCCGTCGATCAGTGTGGCCCGACCCTTAATATACGACTAAACAGCAATCTAGGGTAGCAGTCTCTCAATTAAAATTCTCAAAATACTCCAGGAATGAGCAAAGCCAGCCGTGGAAGGAGTCGGTGACGACGCGCAACAACTTGGACGCGCGCGACCTCTCGCAAGTGGGCATCTCGAGCCCGCCGCCCGACATCAAAAACATCACCATTAAGAAGAAAGACGACGACTCCTGGGATTGGCTCAACAACTAGATCTAACGGTAAACTACCACCATACAAGCACTAAATTTTGTACCTGCAACGGTCGATATTTCTGGCAGGGTTATGAAAACTTTTCAATAATTTAGTTACTTCAGGACATCTTTCCACCAATACTTGTATCTTTATTTTCAGATGAAACGGAAACTATGTACGTATACACGCATCAAAAGCAGTTCAATTATTTTATATAATATATGTTGTTTGAATAATCGTTGATGTATCCTGTTCAAGATGGACACTCCGGCAATGTTGTCTGCACATTGAGACAGCCAATAATATTGACTATAAAAATGCTATTAGCGATTAATATTGACTATTGTTGTATTGTCTGACCACGGAAATAGTGACTATCAAGTTATTTTTCTAAATACATAGATGATAGATAATCAATAAATGTTGACAATATTTATGTAGTGTAAATCGTGGAGGAAAAGGTGCAAAAAATTTGGTGAAAGATAACGCATCGGGCGTACGGCGATGACTTTCCGTCCCGTTTTCGCGTGGCGGATATAGAACCTTGACCTTGCCCTTTCACTCACTCGTTCCGTAAATGCCGTACACAGGCGCGAGGCAAATACCCCTTCCACTTTCACTGAGGAACCGTAATCCGTCTCGCGGACCGTACCTGGTTGTGCCAAGATAATACCGGATCACGATATAAGCGACCCTATAGTTTATCAGCGTGCAACGAACAAAGAGCCGTAGACTTAATATTTTAAGCGACTTATCTTTAACTTTGTAAACTTATTCTCGTGGTCATGCCTATGAATCTTTGGTCGCATTATTGCAGTGCTTCCTGTATTTACAGAGACAAAAATTGTTGTTACTCATACAACGTGTATCTTTATATATTTTGTATTAGCAAGAATTATTTAAGCTTCGTCAAGACTGACGCGTCGGCAATAGTTTAGAGTGCAATTAAAATAAAATAAAAAATGTTTGAAATTTTTATCGTTGTTGGAACTATAGGTTGGCAATGTATTGGGTTTTTCCAATTTACATGTGTATAGTACATGCTAATATTTCTCCTGCCTGTGTTGTCAATGACTGTAATCAATCATCTTGCTAGTTTCAAGAACTCCACTGACTTTCCTTTCAATCTGACCAGTCCGATCAATGTGTCTGGCGTCCAACAAATATTTGTTTATTTCAAGGAGTAGAATGGCTAGGTCGGTCTGATTGGACTGAAATGCAATGGGGCCCTTTAAGGTTATCGCGTACTTATCAAATCCGCACCAGATCAGCATCGCCTTACTTGAGTCGTTCAGTATTCTGAAAGTCAATATTGGTATACAGATTAATTAGTATTTTAACAGCATCATCTCGCTTCTGGTGAAGCTAGTGAACTTGAGGTTAGTGGTCAACCCGCGGACATCATACTTAAACCTTGCGGGAATGCGTTAGGCTGAGCGAGGCGATACTGATCGAGCGCTAAACTGATATGTTTGCGATACCCTTTAGCCCTTTCGATGTTAGGTGACCACCTTGCACCATAAAAGGACCAGAATTAAAACACCATGAGAAAAACTCTTACATCTACTGTAGAAATCATACCACATACCTAAATCTGTATACGTACTACACTACACCACTTCAAAGAAATAAATCTACAACATCATGGAAACAAATTTATGGCAGATGTATTCGTCTTGAAGTGATTTTATTTTACTTATGTTATACACCTTTTTTCATTTCTAAAGACAAGAGTGGCTGTTAGTTGAGGTGCTTTGTTTTAATAATTGGGCTTTCCTGATTTCTTTCATATTATAAAATTTTATCCCCATTAATTCTTCAGGTTGAAAAAAATATTGAATTGTGTATATAGTTGGCTTGTAACCAAAATAAATAATTTTACACTATCTAGGAAACAGACCATCCTAAATTATTCCAACATACCGACTCTATGGCTTATTTATTATACACAATTTAAAATGAAAATATTAAGTTTTTATTAATTACAAATCAAACGAAACTAAAAATGGTAATAAACATTTTGACATCATTACTGTTCTGTTATTTTTTAGGAGATTTGAATGTCGTCACTCAACTTATACCTAAAGAAAAATAAAAATATTACATAGCGATGCGTAGTAAAGGCGTCTTATTCTATCTAAAAAGGTGTAGTATGTAACTATAAATGTTATTTTCATTATTTTTAATCTATCCTTGGTGAAACTTGGCCTTAAGATAAAGGACATAAGTGATAAAAAATATATCTTAATAATAAGTAACCATATATTGTCAATCAAAATTCCTTAATATCTATGTTGCTGCTATAATAGGATTTATTGATCAGTTATTTAAACTTTTATGATATATGTTTAAAAAATATGTCCATTAATTACGTATTGTTATTATTAGGCATAAACGTATGGATTTTTTAAAAGTTAATATATTACGCGTTAGCTCGATGTGCTGAGATTTTATGTTTAGAAAATAGGAAATCTATCTATCTAATTAAAAACATTTTTAGATCGCTATATTATTCTGTGTCATAAATCATTTTAACCTATTTGTGTAATAAAGTAGGTGCATTTCATTACAAAGTCGGACAACTATAGAAGTTTTGAAGGCGAAGGGAGAAACTAACAAACTTTGTTAAACAAAGGTTAAGTAGCCTGGCTTTATTATAGTTGTTTAAGTTTCCGTTTAATAATAATCATTGTCTTCCCTTCATAACTATAATATTTTTATCTTACATAAAATCTTGGCATAACGTGACTAAATTATAACGCATTTGAAGAACGGACGAGCGACACAGTGTCGTCGTGGCGACAACGAGCGCCGGTCGCCGCCGCCTGTCGCTAGGTCGCTACTTGTCGCCGCACGCACAGAGCATAGTAATAATAATTACTACATTTTGCCGCACACGCCTAGCGTAACAAAAATATTGCAGATGACATTTTTAATAGGCCCAATTTACACAAACATGTGTCTATTCTATTGCTAATGTGATGAATCCAATTTAATAGTTGTTTGGTCATTTTTATTTTGTCTAATGATGAAACGACTCAATGTTCATCGCATTAGCCAAGAGAAATATTATTCACCCCTCTATTTACATTGCGCCATACATTTACGCTCACTGAGACAAATCTTTTAGGATTCTGGGCGCTTTCTGTTATGCTGAGTAAGTTTGCTTCACATCCCGTTTTTATGTCAGTCAGAACAAAACTTTTAATTTATTATGGACACGCCGCTCAAGTGAATTGTGTAGTGTGCACGAACGCGTCCATACGAAAAAAGCACCACTGACAAGGCTGGAAACCGGTATTTTATTAACCTGGTGAATTTCAGTTACAAATCAGATCCCAGGCGAATCACTCGTAAAGCGTAACCGACTTACGAGCGATATCGCTTCTGGGATAAACCTGGTTAATCCCAAGCAGCGCGTGACGAGTAAAGAGCGATGCTTCTATCTCTTTCTTTCTTGTGCACAAATTGTGAATAAATGCAGCGAAACCAGATCGAGGACCAAAGAGTGAAGCAAATCAGTCTGATATTTGAGCAGGAATCAAAATTAAAATGCTATATGATCAGAACCGAAAAAAATACCGCTTCTTGCGAGACGAATTGTAATGAAAAAGCTCTTCTTAAAATGTATGGACATGCGCGCTAACTGGTTTGAAAATTCAACCAGGTATTCAAGCCTGACTTAACGCTAGACTGTGCGACGACATTTTAGGGTATTCGTTCGAAAGAACTTAGGATAAACCTAAAAAAGACGTCAATTCGGATGAATATAAAATTAACTAAACTAATAAGATTTTGTTTTCTCCGCATCGATTTCAATATGTATCATGGGGTGAAATTAGGATGAAATGAAAATGCGAATCGCAATTTCAAAACGTGCACAGCGCTGATAATACACCTTGGTTTATTGTTTTCGATGAACTATGTAGCATTTTTGCACACCCTCTTTGTTCGTATCAAAGTATCGAGACCTCTTCTCGACATCGAATAACAATCTATCGAATTTTAATTGATCGATGACAGTATGCCGAAGACTTAGATCGACCGTTCATTACGTCGAATGTGTCTTCTTCTTGTTCATCGTATGGGTTGAAGCCTTTGTCGTCGATCAATTCACATTCGATATAGTGAAAGAGGATCCAAAATATCAGTCCTAATCCTATAATATTATATAATAATAATAATAATGATTTATTATACAAAAGCAGCATTACAAAAAAAAACACAATGTGCCCGCCAAACTGCAAGGCAGTTTGTTGGCGGACATAACAACTCTCATTATGTAGAGATCTCGACAAAATTCTAGTCCGCTCTGAACACGGCACGATTCGCGTCGCAGTAGCAAAATATAGGTAAAAGCGACAACGCGCAATGCGCGAAGCAACTTCAGAGCGGACGATAACGGTCATGTCAGTTACGGCGAAATTATTATACTTTTATAATCATCTTCATCATCATCATTTCAGCCTGTTAAAGTCCTTACAATAATAAGTAATTATTATTATCATCGAATAACAACACCCTACGAACTTCTGTAGAAAAATTTGTACAAAGTAATTTTATTAGGTAAAAATTGTAGGATGTTGTATAAAAAAACAATTATGTACTATGTGCCACTTCGTCATAAGAAAACAGCGTTTTTTTTATTTCCGATACCTAGCGGGACCCTCGCTCGTATGCATATATAGTCATTGTCATGATTTAGTATTATCTATATCAGAAATTTGAGATTTGGTATACCAGAAATAAAAGATAAATGATGATTTAAAAAAAAAATTGGGCTGGGATAACACAATGACATGACATAATGTTTTTCAGTTGGTATTATTTTCTTAACGAAGCATTATTTTACTTGTGAATGAGAGTAGATGTTAAAAAATCGTGTATAATGCTCCCAGAATAAAGTGTTCTATGCTTTGGACCTGTTTAAAAAACAGTCATAAGCGGTAAAAAAAATCTTCCTTTTTAAAAAAAAAACATTATGTTTTTAACTCAATTTATCAACGGATGAACTAAATTCGGAATATTACGTATCACTTGTTCATCGACAGTTTACAGAGAGCCCCGCTGGCACCACTAATATTTTACTACATGAAAATAAAACCTAGATTACTTGAATAAATTCTAGATTACATGTACTAAATTGCAGGCATATGTGAAACGATATAAATGTTTTGAGAAAGAAGGGCCCCGCCAGCCCTATTTTTTTTTAAATCATCATTTATTCTTTTATTTCTGGTATGCCAAATCTCAAATTTCTGATATAGATAATAATAAATGCATAGTAAATCATGATAATGACTATATATGCGTATGAGTGAGGGTCCCGCTAGGTATACGGACATCAATATTGGATGGCGCACGCAGAATTAGAAATTCGTGGTTTATTTTACAGTATTGTAAAGTTGTTTCTGAGGTATACCCTCTGTGGTTATATCTCTTTAACGGTTTATAAAAATAACTATTGTTTATAACCATTATACATGATGCCACCTGTACGAGTAGAGATCTTAATGTCTGACTTTCTCTATTAGCCATATACAGCAACATATCCAGAACGGCTCACGCGCATTCATTTCAAACAATTACATTAAAGAGAGCGTCAGTGGTCTGTCCGGAAGACGCGGGTTCGATCCCCACCACGTACCAATGTGTTTTCGAATTCATATGTACGTTTATTCGACGCTCTTACGGTGAAGGAAAACATCGTGATGAAACCTGCACACTCCTGCAAAGAAATTCAAAGGTGGTGTGTGAAGTCGACCAATACGCACTGGGCCAGCGTGGTCGACTAAGGCCTGATCGCCCTAATTCAGTTTAGGCTCAAACTTCTTGGTGGGGATATATATGAGCTGTTGATGATGACAGAGCACTAATAAATAAATAGTAATTGGATTATTTTTGTATTAGTCTAAGTATCATAATAATTGAGTAACATTCCCTAAAATATAGTAAATGTCATAAGGTTAGCCGTTTAGAAGTTTTTGTTGGCGTTGCTTTCAATCATCTGAAAAAACTAGGTAAAAACTAAAAAATAGTAACACCAAGTGAACTATCGTTTACATTGTTTAGGTAGGATAGATGAATTGAATAAGAATATAAAATTGTTTAGTAAGATAAAATACATGAATAATTAGCAAACATTTATCAATTTGGCAAATTAAAATAAAATTATGTACCTGCCTGTGCCCATTCGAAAAACTATCGAAATACAATAGGGTGATAAAATATATTAGGATAATTTAAACAATACTTAGTCTCAATAAATTTGTCATAAAAAATAATATTGTTTATAAAAAACTAAATATATTGTTAATTAAGTAGGTACTAAATACGACGATCGGCTCATTTAAAAGTATACCTACCTGCCATCTACACAACTTCTATGGCACTAAACATATTTTGACAAGGAATTAATAAATTATTGCATTTAGTTAGGAATGTTTATAGTATAATTATGTATATTATTAAGTTGTACAAAATAATGCCTTAGTTAATGATAATGTTTTGTATTTTAACTAATGTTTTCGTTATAAATTATATACTTATAATTGCCTTTGTAATGTGTCTACAAGCTTTGACGTATCCTAATAACAAATTATTGATTGTATACCTTATCGAGACATATTATTCTACTTGATCCTGTAGGTTATCCTCCCACGCCTCGCCACATGTGCTATTTTAAATTTGACTCTACAAAAAAAAATGCTATGTACTAACTGTGTAAGCACATACTTTTTTAGTATGTAATTCGAGAGCACACAACCTCGCGACTCCACCATAGATGTTGTATAAAGGTTACTCGGACCATGGTCCGAGAAAGGTTAGCACGAATGTGTGAATGTGCCCATTAGTGTGCTCACTAACAATTATGTAATTTATTGTTAACTACTTACTACTTCGAATTACCTACATGTTTTTACAACATATCCATACATCAGTCGTATTTAAAATTGCACGAGTACCTAAAATATGTAACTCGTGATGTCTGGACAATTCATCAAAATAAGCCACATCTAACTAGGTCAGTATCACGGAGACAAATGTATTTATGCTTATCTCAGTTTTTGTGACGCTAGAGAATCTGAGATAATCGACCGGAAAGGTATCCAGCAAGCTTGAAAAGCGCTTTTCGCTGGTATCTCAATCTTCAAAAGTGGTAGTGGTGGTGTGAGAAAGTAATTTGAACTTGACCTTTATTCGATAATGCTTCTATTTCGCTAAAAAAATATTTATGGAGATGTAATTAAACCAGATCACATGTAAATCGGACTGTTGACATGTAAAATGAGTAGGTAAACTGAACCTGAAATTTCACCAAACCTGTTTATTGTTGCTGTTTATGGAATGCCTATATTTTTATCAATTTACACTATGATTATTTTATATTCTACACATAATCTTATTTCGACAAATAAAGTAATTAGTTTGTGAAGTCGATGTTTTATTTAATAGACTAACATCGTGACCTACATAATGATTTTTATTTACTCTCATATCGTAAAATTCGAATTACAAAATCCAAAACTGTTTTATATTGACACACTTTATAAACACAATACCGAAATTTAAAAATAGAATCATATTATAACACAGTTCTCTCTATGAAAACGATTTTATAATAGTACATTACGATACAAGGATTGTAGGTGGCATATTACAAACGAGGTGACTTTTGTAAGCCCGAGCCGCAGGCGAGGGTTTGTAATGTCACGAGTTTGTTATAAAACCTAAGATCCGTGTGTTGTACGACGTTTTTCAATACACTTGTGAGAAAACTGACAGTAAATAAATTAAAATGGTTAAGAAAGGTACATACCCTAAAAAAGCTATGATACTACAGGTAAAATGTAGAAGTTGTAAAAACTAACCTTTATTATATCGCGCGCCGTTTAGGTATCCTTACTATTAACATTTGTCATTAAATATCAACACTTAATCACTCATCATAAAACAACATTCAATGTAAAACAATTAATGAAAATTTTACAAACTTGGCGCCAACTACAAAACAATAGAATGATTTTTATATAAGCATAATTACGGAGAAAAGGCTCTGGCGGACATTCAGCCTCTACGAATTGATTCTTTGTTAAATCGAGATAATTTTATTTTTATAATTAAAATATTACTGGGTGCTAATATTTTTAATACAATTTGTTGAAATAAAAAAATATAAAATACTTATCTCATTATATGAATCTATTTAATAGTACATTACTGCCGCGGTCGCAAGATTAGTTATTGCTGGACGAGGGCACGTTTAAAGTCCGAGGCGCAGGCGAGGACTTTTATTGTGTACGTGTCCAGCAAGAGTTATTGCGGCTGAGGCTTGTATAGTGTTTTTCTCAGAAATATGCGAGGAAATTACAAAATACCAAAAATATTGTTGTACCTTGAATTTAGATATCTACTTGTATCGCACTAAACTTATAAGTTCTAATCTTTATCACTTTCTACTTTGATTTCTTGAACCATTCATTGTTATAATATTTCCCCAATTCAATGATTAGTTAACTCCATCATGAGAAATAAGTAACAAAATAAATACATAGTACGATAAAAATAAAAGCGGCGAAAATTACAAACAAACCGCCATATTGTACACTTTTCTTTTTTTTTTGTTTTGTGCCAATGTCATACAGAGCATACAGCCAACTCAAATTACTACGAGTCGTGTACGAATCACATAAAATTTGAATTTAGAACATTAAAACTTATGAAGAGTATGCTATAAAAGACTCAAAAACATTGAAATCTCTGAACGAAAGTTACTTTGCCGGCCTAGGCTGTTTGAGGGCACATTGCCGGCCGCTGTTTTGTATGGGGCAATGTTTCGTCCAAAAATGAGTCACTTCGCGTACTGTTTTTTTACAGTAATGATCACATTTTCAAGCATGTCAGAGAAAATATTTTTTATAGTCAAAATGATGAATGATGAATGTATAATAATTATTTATAAGTCCGTAGGAATAAAAAAAAATTGTAATAAAATCGCACTAGTGCGGTAAAACGCATTTACCGCTCAGTTCACTGCCTTCGTAAGTTCAATTTTCGAGCAAGGTGTATTGAAAAATAATTATTTTTGTCATTATGATAGTGTCAAGTCAAGTCCTTTTTGCAAAAAGTTGTCTGGAGGCTGGAGCGCTCGTGAACGTACCCCTGTGACAGCGCCCGCTTTAGCGCGTGATATGCTGGGTTTTGGGCTTTGGCGCCATTCCTATGTTTTTTTTTGACTCCGCCACATATTTTAAATGCGGCGACGGAAGGGCGACGGAAATGACTCTATAATATTTTACCAGCAAAGTCGAGAAAATTATATGATAAATGCTATGAAGATTTTAACTTTGATCTTTTATGTTATAGGTTCAGGAGAGTAGATAAAGTCACTACTTTGAAACTGCACATAACTAGGTATTAAAACACTCGTGTGGAACTACCTCACCCACGGCTCAGTTTTTAAACACACGCTCGTGTTTTAATACACCTCATTATGCAACAGTTTCATAAACTACTATTTTAATAGTCGATTTCAAATAATATCAAAACATTTTAGATTTGAAGATTTAGAGTAAGTATCAAAATGAAAAACTTTTTCAATAACTGTCATTTTTTATTATTAAGTAGTATAATTTATGAATAATTATTAGTATTATTACATTACAAAATTATATTAAATTGTTAATAATATGATGACATTTCACTACTTAAAAATATGTCTACCTGCATTTTTTTTGTGTTTCTTGCGATAAAACTGTAGGAGCCCTATGCTGGCCCAAAAAATAGTTTAGGTATGGGCGACAGTGACATAGGTTACTTTTTACGCGGAAAAAATCATAAATCTCACAAGAAAAAGAACAAAGAGCGCAGGCATACATAGCCGCAAGCGGACTGTTAGGTATCAAAACTGTATCAAATAAGGGTCGGGCCACACTTATCAATGGTTTGCATATACAAAACGCGCTCAAAATATGAAAATTTTTCGCATCGACGACGCTGCGTACGCGCCCCGAGCCGACACGGAATATAAAACTGTTTTATATTCCGTGCGCCCCGACGACGAAACGCGGTCGACCGTCGGCAGGTATCGACGGCGATAAGTTGTACCACAGTGTACAAAGTACAGTAGATCAACAAATGCGAAATATAAATAAGTTTCTTGTTTTGATAATTTTTCACTCCAATAATTTCATATTTTAAGCACAGTTTTAAGCTACTATACCCTATGTTTATTATGTTTACTATACCTATGTTTTTCGCAAAGTTCGTAAAAGTAAAGGATTTTTGTATTTATTGTGGGTATTCCTCTGGAACACTAGTACTAGTTTTGTTAAACAATTTGTTTATTTGCAGTAAAGTAATTTATTTGATGTAAAAATTATTGTATTGATGAACATAAACTGATGGGTAATAAATTCTTATAATATAATATCAGTTTTTGTTTCCCTTGAAAATAAATGAAAACAGTCGAGTTTGGTACAGATAATGAAAATTATGATGCACATCAAAGAATTTATCACCCATCAGTTTATGTTCATCGATACAATAATTTTTACATCAAATAAATTACTTTACTTTATTAATAATACGAAAATAAACATCAACAGTGTAATATATTGTTTCCTCAAATGCGCAACAAAAACGCTGAATGTACAGAACATACTGTAATTAATTATACTGTGGAGTCCCTATTCGTCTGCATACGGAGCTGTACGGAACCTTACGGCTGCGTACGGATGCGAACGCCTCTACTACTACTACACCACTAGTGTGCTCCTTTTCAATCAGCAAAGTGCGAAAGGCCGTCGATCAATGTGGTCTGACCCTAAACCTACACCATTTATAAATTTGCCTACACCACATAAAACTTACGCCTATCAGTGGCCTGAGATGCTTAAATTTTATAAGTCTGACTTTATGTCAAAGAAACAATAGATACTTCCATAAAGCTCAAAGGTGTTTAGTTTACAATTTTTTTTAAGAAGACTGGACCGGCGGCGGCTCTCAACAGTGAGTGGGAACACCTCCATAGAGCTTCATACATTACTAAGCGACGCGCCGGTTCGGCGTAAACCGTGATTGCGGGAACGAGTCCTTAAGGCAAGTTCAGTTTAGGTTTAGAGCATTACTTCAGGAATTAGACCTATGACTTCTAAGCCTAGAGCTTAATATATAATATGACCTTTTACTTCAAAACTTTATGCAACTTATTAAACAACAAATTAATAACAAATAATTTAGTTATTTTATGCAAATTGTGGACTGTAATGGGCCATTGATGTTGATGCAAATTGTTTGAATTTGATATTAATTTATACTCATATTTTCAATATAAAGGTTTTCAATGAGTTGCAGGTGTTTTGCACTTTAAATTTTAGCTGTAACATAATACTGTGTCAAATTTGCCCTCCCTCTCTCATTTCATGAATTACAGCCAGCATTCTTTTGGAATGTATGTAATGACAAAACTAATATTTTCATACATTGAAAGATATTTTTGTCCTTTGATAAGATACATAATTGTTTTTTTAACAGCAATTCTGTAGCTGATAACTAAGTCAGATATCAAAATTATAAATCCCATTAAAGCAATTAAATAGTACTTTACATTCACTTATTGATATACTTAATAGTAGTATCTAGTTGCAAATGGTTATTTACACAATATAGTAAAATGATTTTTTCTTTAGTTTCAACATGATCTTGTACAAGTTATGGTCAACCCAGGAACAATCTGAATTATTAACAATAATATTTCAATAACAAGGGAATCTATTGGATTATATCAAGTTATTGCTTAAATAATCGTATGTATTATTTACAATTTATTTGTATGTATTTACGGGAAGCCGCTGGATGTGGGCAATGCAGGACCGGTCGTTGTGGAGATCCTTGGGAGAGGCCTTTGTGCAGCAGTGGACATCTTCCGGCTGAGATGATGATTATTTACAATATTGTCTTAGTTATAAGGAACATTGAATACTACCCTTATACGTACCCTTATATATATATATCACAAATAGACCTTATGAAGACCACATGTAGAAGTAGATTTCTTGCCAGTGGCTCAAGTATTGAATTATCGGACCACAGACAAATGACATCATAGGTATTTTATTAGATACTGAATTAAGAGTCCTCTCAATGGCATTCTTGGAGTACCCATTATACATAGGACTTCTTAGCAAATACAATACAAGACCTAGCTTTCGACGGCTAATTTCTAGTCTCTGTTCATGCGAAAGATTCTTCATGTGTTTACTGAACAGTTTCAAACTTGCTAGGTCGAGACCCAGAGCCACCAGCCACTGCTTCCAAGCTTTGGTACCAAACACCTTCATAGCTGCAAGATGAATCAATGGCTTCAATATGTGCAATGTTTCCGCATATAATAGATCTTTTACCTCAGTACCAGGATTAGAGTTACTATCCTTTAGTTTAACTGGCTGCCAATCTCTAAAGGCCACTGGAGGTGCATTGTCCACCCGTCGGATGATCCGTCCTGATCTTTGGAGTGTGAAGAATGCATTTGAATTTTCATCTGTATCTTTTCCTTCAGTAAATTTCTTCCTTTGTAAAGATGGTACTGGAGGGTGACCGATTGGCACTTCCTTAAATCTATACAGTAAAACTAAGGCTGAAGAGCACTTGAAGAGTTGCAGAAGAGTCGTCGCTGTCCACTTGCCACGTATGCCCCAAACCCGTTTAACTACGAGTTCAGTAAATACTTCACAGTAGTGAATGATGGTCAACCATAGTTTGATTTGCTCTCGTAGACTATAATGCTGGACTTCAGCCCCGTATGCCTCGCGGATGATGCGGTCGTTGAAGAGCGACAGTAGCTTCGACAGCGAGTACACAAGCTCAGATACGATCGGCGATTTGTTGATTTTGCCCGCTACGAAGTATGAGGACCATGTCGCCACGGTTTCCACATCTGTCACTAAATTGGGATTTGTGATTACCCATCGTTTATAAGCGACGTAAAATTCTGATAGCGTGAGTTTCTTATCCATTTTACTAGTGTAAACTCCAAAGTGCAAGTGAGAAATACTCTCTCAGGATTATACAAACAACTTATCTATCGATACTGTACGGCACTTCCTATTACAAACACGTATGATATATAATAGAAGGAACTTGTTATTTACAGAAAAACCACTCAAAATTATTGAAAAACGAACAAATCCACATTCACCTAAATCAACAACCTCTCATTACTAAGAGGATGTTCTCATTATCGAACCCAATTAATAACGTTGAATGAAACAGCGCTCTACAAAACTATATGATTTGTCTCTTTTTTTAGAATCATCATTGATTCGCAAAAACGGTACACATGACATACCAAAATTGCCATTTAAAAAAAAAATGCATGAAATGAATATAATCAAATCAATATTTATATTCTAGCTCTGGTGCAGGGTAACGAAATGACTTCTTGCATGTCAAAAGTCGTCTCGACGCATCACGTCGTCGTCACGACGACAGAACTAGACATCTATCAATCATGTCCGTTATGCTAGCGTACCCTTGAGCTAATTCGACGCGTCGTTTTAATGCCAATATATTTAATTCATCCCTTGGTGACCTTCGTCTTCATAACGCTAGGGTCATTCAAAAGTCCTTCGTTCCCTTATAAGCAATCATTATGAAATTTGCATAGTGCGGGAAGAGTTTACGTAGAATTCTTTCATGTTAATGTTAATTTCATCGGTTTATATATGCCGTTTTCGAGTACGACGACGATGGCCATGTGTGTGTACGCCAGCCAGCGTACGGTGGCGTACACGCTAAGAAAGAAGTCTTTATTTTTTTTAATGAAGGGGAAGAATTTATTTCATGTTTACTAACAGAATTTATTGGCATTAAAAAAACGACGATTTAGCGCAGAGGTACGCTAGCATATCGGACACAATCAATCAATCCCTGCGTTCCGAGATGCGCTGAAATCGATTAAAGTACCATAATCGCGTTCCGAATCACTGTCAGCCAAAAATTTTTTTGCTGATCGCTGACAGTGCGGAAAGCCTAATTTATTGGATTGGGAGTCGCAAGGGGAGTCGACTCAAAAAAATCAAGTCAAGTCAAGTGGTTTCTAATAAATCCTCTTTGCTAATAATGATTATCTTTACGTCGAGGAACATAATTACTCTCTGCTTTACGTAGTCCAGATTTTTTTTAGCTTTTTGTCAAAAGTCTACTTACAATATGGCATTGAATTGTTTATACAATTTATTTTTTAGTTTATTATTCGTTTGCGTCCTGGTAAGCCGACACAATCATGTTCCATATTTACAAATACGTTTTATAACGATTCATGAACCTGTTGATGATGATTCTCCTATCTAATAACCTTCATTATTCGGAAACGCCGAATAAAAATAAAGATAGAATTGAGTGGGTGAATATTTTATGTTGTTTGTTTGGTTACAATATTTTATGTTGGTTGTTTGTTTGGCTTCTAAAGATTTGCACCACATTTTTATAACTAGGTAAAGCATTTGGTTTGTAATGGTTGGTTTCTGATCAGGGGCAGCATCATGAAGATAAAAGATGTCGCTGCATTTGTCCTAGCCCAGCTGCAGTACTAAACAACTCTATACGCACAGAGAGACAGTTGTTTGTGGCCAATGTGCCTCCAAGTGAATGGTAAGTAGAGACTTTCCCTAAGCATTAGTTAGGATTGCAAATTTTGTTTTTTTTTTTGTTTTGGGGATAATTATTAATTAAATTTCACGGTAGTGGTGCTAGCTAGGTAACCGAAATTGATAAGCCACTAGAACATATAAATCTAAATCTACTGTATGCTTTTTACTTGTTTATGTTTCTGTAACCTTCTTCAACAAGGTAACCACCACTCTGCTATTATATCTAAAAAAATATCTATAATGGTATCTTTCCATGTAAAAAATAAATCCTAAACGATATGAATTATACATGAAAAAAAAAAGTCCATGTAAGCTTAATTGTGGAAGCGGGAGCCCACGGGAACTAACTAACTTTTACAAAAAGCTAGATACCATTATTATTGTCATAAACAGATAACAAACAAATTTTGTTTTTTTGCTGCCTATTTAATTATATTTATAAAAGCTAAGGTGGTTCTGACCTGGAGCATGACTTTTTAAACTTGTTGTTGAGCCTTACTAGTGCCACAATGCAGCAGAATAGCACAACTCTTCTTAGTGTGTTGACAGTAGGTCTGTCTTACCCTTCTAAATTAGGGAACACAGATGGTGCTTGCAGAGGCCTCAGGAGAAGGAGAAACTTAACCAGGGGCCTATTTAATAATACCTACAAATTTTAATACAATTCAAAGAACATTTCGCAGCCGATATACCAAGAAGATAAAGGCTTATAAATTTGGCTGATTGTAGTTCAAATTGTAATTGTAAGTTTTCTTAAATAGGCCCCTGAGGGTCAAGCAGACAAGTGTCTGAAGGGAAGTTCTACATATGCAGATATTTGGTCATAAATGGTGTACTCTTATTTGCACATGTTCTCATTTGATCTACCAGCCTGGCTGAGAGCATAGTCCGACCATAGAAATATTAATAAACCAGTTACAATTAAGTATGTCCTCTGTTCAGTTCAGTAATCTTGTACATTTCCTTTCAGCAACTGTGATGGTGTGATCCTGCCACTAGTTGGACGTGACATAGAGGGACACGAACAAGAGTATTGCCCAAGATGTGAGTGCAAGTACGAGAGTAGAAACACCACTGTTATAATGGTAATTTTAATACTTATCTATCTAAATTTTATTTTTAACTAAAAGGGTAACCTATCTCAGATTTTTGTACATATTATCATGTGTATAAAGTATAATGTGTGTGTGTGTGTTGTGTTTTTTCTTTGTTTATTACAGTCAAACAAAGAAAATATTGCCTTGAATTATCCCCTCAGGCAAGTTTTTTTTTATTCGACGATATTAACAAAAATCGAGTAAAATATGAAATAATAGCTACCTACATACTGAATTACGTATATTTTAGGCATTTGTCTTGATAATGCTTTCAGGTGCGACATTTTTATTCGATGGACATTAACAAGAATCTAGTAAAATATGAAATAATGACTTGATAAGATTTTTCTTTCAGGTGCGATTGTTGGATGTTATTAGAATAAATAGAGACACATGAAATGTTCAACAATATGGGATAGGTTCCTTTTGCGCCGAAGCTAGGGTAATATTTTATGAACTGTGCGCATTCTCATTTACAGTAAATACAAGGGCTGCTATTTATGTATCCGGAACTGGTCACTTACATAAACAATATTTAAAAAGAAATTATAACATTTAAAAATAGAACTCTGGCTGTAAAATAAAGTTTGTTTCATTCATCTGTCAATTGTTTTTACATTGTGGCGCCATTTTTAAAAATCATTGTCTATCATCACCATGGATTTGACTCGTGAAAATTTTCGTGCTATGATTTATTACGACTTTCGGCGTGCATTAACTCAAAAACAGTGCATGGATCAACTTTTGTCGACTTTGGGGAGGAAGCCCCATCGAAAACCACTGTGTATCACGTTGGTATGGTTCAGTGAGTTTAATCGTGGTCGTCGTATGCTTGCGGACGATTTTAAAGAAGGTCGCTCTAAATCGGCTGTTGTATCACAAAATATTGATGCTGTGCGCGAACTAATAATGCAAGACCGTCATGTTACATATCGCGAGATAGAGGCATTTCTGGGCATTAGTATGACGAGTATTTATAAAATATTACACGAACATTTGGCTGTAAAAAAAATTTGTTCTCGTTGGATCCCGCACAACTTAACAGTTGAACAAAAACAGGCTCGTGTTGATTGGTGCAAAAAAATGATAGAAAAATACAAATGTGGTACATCAAAATCTGTTCATAATATCTACACAGGAGACGAATCTTGGATATATGCGTATGATCCCGAAACTAAACAGCAGTCAACGGTTTGGGTGTTCCAAAATGAGCCAAACCCAACTAAAGTTGTTCGTGCAAAAAGCACTTTAAAGCAAATGGTTGCCTGCTTTTTTAGTATTAGTGGACATGTGGCTACAGTACCACTAGAGAATCGTAAAACGGTTAATTCTGAATGGTATACCATTTGCTTGCCAGAAGTCTTTGGAGAAATACGCAAGAACAATCGACAACGAAGAATAATCCTTCACCACGATAACGCCAGCTGTCACACTTCGGCCGCAACAACGGAGTATCTAAATAGTCAAATGATCGAATTGACGGGTCATCCGCCGTACAGTCCCGACTTGGCACCCAACGACTTTTATTTATTCCCAAGCGTGAAGAACAAATTACGTGGACACCGATTTTCGACCCGGGAAGAAGCCGTTGATGCTTTCAAAATCCACGTTTTGTCGTTACCCGATACAGAATGGAAAAAATGCTTCGAAAGTTGGTTTCAACGTATGAAAAAATGCATCGATCATCACGGGGAATATTTTGAAAAGCAATAAAAGTATATTTGGTTATAGATGTTTGTTATTTTTTGTTATTCCGGATACATAAATAGCAGCCCTCTACTATACTTACTACTAATTATTTTTTCCTACTGTTCTTTAAAACTCAACTTGTCCTTCAAATTCTATTCATCACAGGTGGTGGTAGTGATGGTGGTCTGGATAACTACTCTTCTGTTTGTCTACATGGGCTTCCTGAAGTGTCTCCACCCACTCATCAACAAAAAGAAGGTCAAATTCTACCAGGAACATGGCTCTGAAGAGGTAATTTTTACTTGTTTTGCATACTCGTAATTTCCCAAAATATAAAGCAATATCATCAACAGCTCATATACGTCCCCACCGAGGGGCTCAAGCTTACCCTGAATTAGGGCGATTAGGCCTTAGTCCACCACGCTGGCCCAGTGCGGACAGAACCTTCGAATTTCTTCGCAGCTTTTCTTGACACTATTTTTCGTTTCGTTCGAGCGAAGAAACAACAATACAAACTGGCCAGTTATTTGCGCTTGCTTTATGTGCTGTATTCATTCGGTTGTAGACAACTATAATTTGCCGCCCGCTAGGTTGTTTTGTGGTCGAGCAGCCACCTAGGCCGACGTTTCTGTGCTTTTTTAACCAAAATCTCTGCTGTTCTGAGTACGGTAGGTATATGTGTTAGTGATGTAACGAATGTCATTTTTTGAACGTTCGCGGATGCGAATGCAAATATCTGCTACCGACATTCGCGAATGCGAATATTCAGGTTTTGTTCAAATTTGGCGCTAATGGTTTATGGCTTGGTGGCAGTCTCGTGCGCACGAGGTGCTTTCCATTACAGTCTTTTTGACTTCGAGGTTAAGTTACTTTTTCTTGTAATAATAAAAATAAGAAATGAATGGAATTTCTTCTAATAGTTTTTTTTTCTTATATTCATACTCGCAAAACATTCGCAGAAATTTTGCGAATGCGAGTATGCAAAATATGCGAATATTCGTTACATCACTAAATGTACGAGGAGGGATCAAAAAGTAGTGAGAACGACATACTCCTTGGTAAGAAAAAAAAATACTGGCAGGCATAGCTCAGATACATATTTGTAATATTAATAAAGAAAAAAAATCTTCGATTCTCTTTTGTTTTTTTCTGAATGTAGTCATTTGTTTGCTTCGTGTCGGAACGTGTTCTCGAAAATGGAGAAAAACGAAGTGCGAGCCGTTATTAAATACCTCTGTTTAAAAAAGTTAACGACTCAAGAGATTCATTGCGATTTGGAGGCAACATTAGGAGAGTCTGCTCCGCCGTATTCTACTGTCGCAAGGTGGGCCTCTCAATTTCGAGTAGGGAGAACGAGCACGGAAGACGAACATCGTTGCGGCCGTCCATCGACGTCAGTCACCCAAGAAAATGTTGCGAAAGTCGAGAAAATTGTATTGAGCGATCGAAGAGTACCGATACTTAATTCAAGAAACGGGCATTTCATATGGAAGTATTCAATCCATATTGAAACAATCTTTGAATATGAAAAAAGTTTCCGCAAGATGGGTGCCGAGAATGTTCACTGACAGTCAGAAACAAAATCGACTTGACATTTCGAAGATATTGTTGGACAAGTTTCAAGAAGATTCTGAGAACTTTTTGTCTCGTTTCGTAACAATGGACGAAACATGGGTCCATCATTTTGATCCGATGGAAACGGCCATCATCACCGACCCCGAAGAAGTTTCGTGCCGGGGCATCGGCTGGCAAGGTTATGGCCTCAATATTTTGGGACTCAGAAGGGATATTGTTGATTGATTACCTGGAGCGTGGAACCACTATTACAGGCCAATATTATGCAGCTTTAATTCCCAAGTTGAGGAATGCCATCAAAGAGAAAAGGAGAGGGAAACTTCGAAGGGGCGTGCTGTTTCATCACGACAACGCACCCGCGCACAGGTCGGCAGTTGCGATGGCTGCCATTCAACAAGCTGGCTTCGAATTGGTTGACCACCCCCCTTATTCACCAGATGCCTAGCGATTTTTATCTGTTCCCCAAATTGAAAGAATACTTAAGGGGAAACAGGTACGAAGACGATAACGAGGTGATGGATGCCGTGGAGAGCTTTTTGCAGGACCAAGACAAAGCTTTTTTTTAAAAGGGATTGAAGCCTTGGAAAAGCTATGGACTCGGTGTGTAGAGAGACTCGGAGACTATGTAGAAAAATAAATTATTAAGTTATCCATAGTCATTATATTCTATTTCATTCTCACTACTTTTTGATCCCTCCTCGTATAGCTTCTATATGTAACTTGTTGAATTTAACAATCAGCTGTTTTCTTGAACTTAAACACGAATTATGACATTTCTGCCACATAATTAATTTTGTTTCGACCTGTAGCCATTCGTCGTGCATGCTTTGTTTCATGATAATCATATCATGATAACATAGATATCACTAAATCACGAATAAATACAATTAGGTTAGGTTAGGTGGCCCATTTATTCAACGTGTTACAAAAAATACCAAAAAAAAACACACAATGGGTAACTTTGAAACTGTAAGATATAGAAATATGTTCTAAGGAACCATTTTAAATTTATGAATGCAGTTTTTCATGTCACTAAAATTGAAGAAATGGTTCCCATATTATCTTTCTATATTGTATAGTTTCAGAGTTACCCATACCATACTGACCCATCTAAATGGGAAACTCTGTATTAAAAATAATAATATTACCAACAAACATGAAAATCCAAGATAATTACGTATTTAATATTACATATTTTTTATTTTCAGGCTCGGAATCTGCTTACACTGGGTGGTGAAGCCTTAGTAGACTGAAACTTAAGTCATTACTTATTGACATTATGAAAACGTGAATTTATCCCTTCGGGGATTAGGTCTTAAATAATTCATTTATGAAATGGATTTTGTAACACTAATACTCTGTCGTTTTTGTAGAGAGGAAAGTAAGTAGATCGAAAGTCTAGAACGGATTTAAAGGTGGTCTTATAAAACTATGTGACTTTTCACTGTACTATTTACTGTAGAAACAGTGTATTTAGAATATTTGATGAGTGATAAAATTCTTTGGGAAGACATGGTCCACTAATATTTATCTTGCATATAAAGATATACAAAATGTTTATAAATTGTATGTTTAGATTGAGAATAATCTTCAAATAGAGAAGTTATTTTCTAAAATTATACTGCTTAGGCTGTATAATTCGGGAAGAAACTCGTTTGGCTGAGTCGTTGACAAATGTATCTCTAGGAAACGACTGTTATACTGTTTGGTACTATCGGGGCCTTTTCCGCCTGACCACTTAAAAATATTTTCGCCTAACTCGTGCGGAAGCGCCGGGTCACGCCCCCTTGGCCTATTAGAAGAAAGCGATAACTCTAAGTTGCAAATAGTTGCAATCTGCACTTCGCAGCTTCGTGACGTATCCTGTGTACTCCTTTTGTGAATTTTACGGACGAACTATTTGACCTTGGCGTCGTCGGCGGTATGTAAGTGGGCGGGGCGGCGTTCATTTTTCGAGCGCAAGCAAACAAACTACCTACAAACCAAGCTTGCTGCCTACAAACTATATTGTAGTTTGGCAGAGGATGAAATTTTAGCAGAGTAAGTTTTGAAAATAAAATGTTTTTTTTTTGTGCTTAATGGTGGTCAGGCGCAAATGTCCCCGATAGTACGAGAATAAAATTATACTATGATCGATCGATCGTTAAAATGTTGTTGTATTATTAAGAAGGAAGAGGAAAGAATTCCAATTCTTCCGTTATCGAATTCTTAGGTAATTTATTTTTATTATCCTAGTTTGTGATCAGATGGCCGCGTGTGATGGCCCCACATACTTTTTTATTAATTTTGTTGTGTTGTTAATTACCTAAGTATATTTTTTTCTGAGTGCTTGTTGTTTATACGGGGTGATGTATGGTAAGTGACCTGTTTCCACTAAGTGATACAGTGCGTGCATTGAGTATAAAAAAGTTATAATGAAGAAACTTAACACCACATAAAAAATGGAATAAGAACCAGAGAAAATATACTTCACATCAAACAAATCGAAACACCTTGCAAGTTTATGTTTTGTAAGGAATAACAGAAAAATGTGTATATTTAAGAATATATTCAGATGGCCGCGTGTGAGATGTCCTCACATATTATTATTATTTGACATTATTTATTTAACCATTTATTGTACACAACAAGAAAATGACAATAACACAAAGAAAAACGACACAACAGGCCTACTTATTTCTAAAGAAATATACTCCAGCAGACCTAGACCATTATATTCCTAAATATAAAATTTTTCTGTTTTTCCTTACAAAACATAAACTTGCAAGGTGTTTCGATTTTTTTGATGAGAAGTGTATAATATTAATTCAAAATCTACTTGTGGAGATCTGTACACCTTTGACTACATTATGACGATGAGAGCAATCTTGAGTGGAGAACCCATTGCTGGAGAACCACTCAAGAACGCTGAAGCAATGTTTTACGCGAGAGCGTCAGCCGGCCATGTCGCCGCGATATGTCATCTACATTTAAATAAATTGGCGCTATTTTTTGGGGTTTGGCTGCCATGCCATTTTATTCTAATTTGATTCGATTTTTATTTGTTTTTCAATTCACCTTGCTCGAAAATTTAACTTACTAAGGCAGTAAACTGTTTGGTAAATAGGTTTTACCGACCCGATATTTCGGTGCGATTTTATTACAATTTTTTTTTAAATTCCTACGGTCTTCAAAACTATTATTCAGCCAGGATCATTTTGACGATAAAAAATATTTAAATCGATTCATTCAAAGAGAAAAGTATTTTTTTTTTCAACAAATTTTATCAAAAATATTATCAGCCAGCAATATTTTAATTATAAAAAATAAAATTATCTCGATTTAACAAATAATCAATTCGTAGAGGCTGAATGTCCACCAGAGCTTTTTCTCCGTAATTATGCTTATAAAAAAGAAATATACTATCGTTTTGTAGTTGGCGCCAAGTTAGTAAAATTTTTATTTAATTGTTTTATATTGAATGTTGTTTTATGAGTGATTAAGTGTTGATATTTAATGATAAATGTGAATAGTAAGGATACTCAAACTGCGCGCGATATAATAAAGCTTAGTTTTTACAACTTCAACTTACACGATCAATTTTACTTGTAGCATAGCTTTTGTAAGGGTTTTGTACCTATCTTAAGCATTTCAATTTTATTATTTACTATCAGTTTTCTCACAAGTGTATTGAAAAACGTCGTACAACACAGGTTTTATAACAAACTCGTGACATAAACCCTCGCCTCTACGATCCTTGTATCGTTATGTACTATTACGACTTTTTTTGTCTTTGAAGAATAGCTCATAAGACGAAACTTAATATAAATAATGTAGTTATTAAGGGATTGTATAGTATATTCAACTTTTTATCATTAAATATTACGATTGTCTGAACAAGAAGTTATTATAATGACTAAGTTACAAGTGATGTGTATGAGAGAAGAACTTTTTCCTTACTGATCGATTAATCAACTAGGTTTGTGTTTTAATAATCTTCGTCAATCTGTTTTAATATTATATTTTTTGAAAGGCATAAATTGATCTAAAACAGATTTTCTCTGTACTACATACTTCTTCCTATATAATTAAGTAAGAAGGTCTTCCTTCAAAACGAGCGGTAGCTATTGTAGTTTTGTATGTATATCTATCCTATCTAATATATTTTTTCTCTCCACCAGAAGTCCAGATAGAACAGGGGTCTGTTCAATAAAACTTAATTCAGCCTAACTAAAGTGATAAACCATTATCCTTTTAGTATATTGGCTACATTGGGGGATCGGACTGTTCCTAAATTTACCATATTATATGAATTATTTTTAAAATATAGATTAGTAGCAGACGATTCGCGAAGAAAAAAACAGAATCAGTTGAAAAACGAATTTACAGTGATTTTTTAAAGTTTCAATATGTCTGTCTCTTTCAAAAACGATTTTTTGTATGGAGATTAGATGACGTTACTAACAAATGACGTCACAAGTGGGTATGTGCCTCTGTCTAATCTTAAATTTCAAACCTTTATAACTCGAATTTTAAAGATAGAGCAAAAATTATTTTAGTGTTCGATAGCAGAAACTAAGAAGTTTGGATTTACAAAATAAAATAATAGTCCGATCCTCTATTGAAAGTTTATTAAATAGGCTCTAAATAGGTGGTAGCAAGCTGTTTTATCGTAACCAGTGAGACTATGAGATGCGCCAACGAAAAAGGCGGCATCAGATGTTTGTGTTCCAAGTTATATGTCATCAAGCTATATTGTAGATTTCATACTATGGACGTATCTTAACTCAAGCTGACTGCTTAAAGGCAGTTTTCATAGCAATAACAACGGTTTTTTTTTATACGCGTGCTAGCTTCAAAGCTAGCACGCGTACATTTCCGATAGCTCAATTCCCACGAGGCCGCGCGTTTTCAGCTTGTGACTTCAATCGCCATTCATTACTTTCATCATTTTTTATGTATTTTTTTCTTATTGGTTGGTTCATCTTATCTCCATTGTATAGTCTGCCAATAACAGAACTTTCACTCAAGTGTTGAGGCGCATAATGTCAAAAGCGCGAACGACACGCTTTGTAAATAGAGAAATATATTTTGAAGGACTTTTTATTGTACTGTATTTTTTCTTATTGGTTGGTTCATCTTATCTCTATTGTATAGTCTGCCAATAACAGAACTTTCACTCAAGTGTTGAGGCGCATAATGTCAAAAGCGCGAACGACACGCTTTGTATTCGAGAAATATATTTTGAAGGACTTTTTATTGTACTGTACCTACATATAGATTGCAAATAAATGTGGGCCAACAAAGTGGTTTACCATTCTTGATTATTTCCTAATTAATGAAAATTTCATCACATAAGGTTTGTTTGTACTATGTATATTATGTATGATAGATCGCTCAGCAAATAAAAATATTTGTTTCATAGTATGCATTGATGACTAAGCCAAATTGTTGGCCCGTGAAATTACACTTGAATTTACTAAGACAATATTATGGACATTTACCTACGTGTAAGAACATTACGTATAATATCAGTTTATTAAAACGAGATCTCAGATCTAAAATTGACGTGTTGAAACAAATAAAGTACATTTTTCGGCGTTTTGAAAAAGTGTTTTACTATGATAACAAGAGGTGATCTAACGTTAAAATTGACAGAATACATTAAATACTGTTCCAACTATCTTTTTTCTGGTACCTATCTACTATTACTACATACATAATACACTTTACACTTTTCTAAACGACCAAAACTGGTGGGATTCGACATGATGGGTAATCGTCATAATGGGTCAAATTACTCAAAATCTACGCGTCGCTGTCCTGGGAGTCGGCATACTATGAACAACTCTTTCAATTCGGATGCAGCAGAGCAAAGAGCATTCATGGCATATCTGGATTTTTTTGTCGATTCTTTTATATTGTATTTAGAGTATAACAACTTGGATTTTTTATCCATCTATTATATCGTATAACTAAATAGTAGATAGACGAACCCTTTAGAATCACGTTTTTCAGCATAGTCACCATGAATCTTATACTGTACCATAATTTTTAGTCAAGTATTTCAGCAAACTGAACCATATTCTGCCATAAATTTAGAATTAAGTCCCATGACTTAAAATAATATTCCACCATCGTTTTAAACCCTTAATCCACTTTAAATATTTCACCATATTAATATTCTACCAGAATTTGGAACCATATTTCTCCACCATTTTGAATGAGATTGCAAGTTTCGGAGT